>JAODKC010000001.1:51373249-51395156 GCA_026777985.1 Mormyrops attenuatus | reverse complement strand
TTCACTATTCCTGTTTTTTTTTTTTTTTTTTTTTTGTTGTTTTTGTTTTTTGGTGTCCTCTTGTTTATCTTTAAACCTCCCCCCCTTAAACCCCCTAAACATACCCGAAAAAACCCCCCCCCCCCCCCCCACCCGACGCACAATCACCAGTGAACCAATTACCTATCCAACACCATCTTCAACAACAATGACATCGTAAGATTAGATGGTAACTAAATACATCATCGGCTACTTAGTGAGGAGGAAAGTGATCTTCTCCATTACTGATAAACTGCTCAGGCCCAACATCTGATGAAATGAAACAGACACAAGCCGAAACCAAATACTTCCAGGTGACATAATCAAATGTGAGGCTTTATTTCATGCAGTCTTTGGATTGAGGCACAGTGTATGTATGTGTGATGCTGAGAGTTAAACTCAGCACTGCCTGGAGACCATTGTGCCCCTTCTGTGGCAGGGGAAGCCATCCCAGGCACCACAAAGCCCTATATAATCAACCCATTCTATGCTTTCACAATGTATACATTGTTTTTCTTAATGCATGTTATGACACGTTCACTCGCAGTTGAAACATGATGCCAGCATAATGGCGTAATGTATATAAAATGAATACGCATACTGTATGTTATGGTAACGGTAGACGGTGCCTGAACATGTGCTCATCCGTCCTGTATGCTGGTGTCCATATGGCATGCCCGAAACATGACTGATCCACCTTGCTGTGTAAGGGTTTCTGTGGGCCCACTGGTGGAGGACTCCAGACATCTCATAGGACTCCAGAGATGGAAGCTTTTGTTACCCCTGACCTTCTGTAGGATGGTTGGTGGAGGAGGAGCGATGGATGTGATGGAGGTGGGTCACTGGTTCATTTCAGTACAATGGCGGGTTGAGGCAGGATGTCCCACATCATGGTTCACCTGCACATAGCTCCAGGTCTGCTGAGGTCTGCAATACTCACTCTGAAGGCTTGATAATATCTAACTATCTATCTATCTATCTATCTATCTATCTATCTATCTATCTATCTATCTATCTATCTAATCCACCACATTCCTGGAAAATCATCTGCAGTGCCCTCCTGGTGTCAGACTGGCCACACTTTATCCTATAGCCCTGTCCTCCTCCCCAAACTTCCTCTTGTACCCCTGCCCCCCTTTGACTGAACTGAGAGCTGCTTCTTCCTTATGAATCCACTCGTTAACCAACATCAGCCACTTTTAATGAGTGTTAGCCTTTAGCGCCAAAGCCTAGAATGTGGGAAGCTCAGTGTCTTCATATGCCGTACATCATGGAATAATAACCTGGGCCCTGAACCCAGAGCTCAGTGCAGCAGAGAACCAAAATAAAGCAAGCAGAAATTCGTGAAAAGACAACCAAAGACCTTCTGTGACAGGGCTACCTACAGACACCCATAATCAATAATCAATAACAGAGTAACACGGCGGCTGTGTCATAGGGTCTAATGTCCATTAAGTTAGCAGAGCTCGAAGTCTGCTAAATAAATAAGATGTAATGTACAAAACCAGTGTTTCAAAGTCACTTTATGATGGATGAGCTTGAAACAAGCAAGCGCACAAGGTCCTGTGCAGAAGGTCCGCGGGGTTAGCATGCTGACATAGCGACACCATTCCAAAGGTTTGTTTAGGTCTGTTTGATAGGGAAATTGATAGGGATATTCTGTGTCCTTGAATCAAATTCATTTTTCCTGGACAGATGACCAAAATCTGAGGTGGTCTTGGAAAGTCCTGGACCGGTGGCAAACCTAGTATTAAGGGTGAAGCTTTGGGTGGCATGTTGAGCTGCTGAGGGCAGGAGCTGCTCACTTTCAATACCTGCCACATCATTTAGATGATGGCCCATTAAAGAAAAGGATTAAATGCTGATTTTGAGACCAAGTCCCCCCAGAACCTGAGAAAGAGAGGTGGACTCCAGTTTGCTGGCCCTTCCCGAACTTGAAGCAATGACTCACCAAGCACCTCTGGAGAGGGAGACATCATGGCAGGATGGGGAACGGGTAAACCAGAGGTGAGGTGGACGGTATGCATGTAGATGTGGCACCAGAAACCTGAGCGATGAGGCATGGAGGCCGGGCTACTGACATGTCCAAACAGGCCAACGCAGAACAATAACACAACCCGTTAATTTCAGCCCAGGACCTGTAGCAGCAGATGGGGCCCCTAACAGTACATGCGGAACCTGACCCTGCTTTCTGAATGGCCCCCAGCTTCCCACGCAAAAAGCCAGTTCTGCAATGCCTTATTTTCCCTTTAATACACCATCTGCTCCCCACCCTTTTAACTGCCTGTCACTGCTGACCTTCATCTTCTCCTAGCTCTGACGCCCACTCCACAAATGTATGCAAATAAATACATGCTCTGCTGTGTTTGTTTGTGTAAATATTTAGGTTACTGTGACGACGGAGCAGCGTGCGCCATTTTCCTGGGGGGTCCTGGCCGGACTGTCCGCTAAACACCCTGATGGATGGTATCCTGTGAAAATGTGCCCTTTGAGGCGCATGTGTGTATCTTTGCGGAAGAAAATGCACATTTTTCTGTGTGTGTGTGTGTGTGTGTGGGCCATGCATCAGAAAAGAAAAGAACAGAGATGAGGGATCAGCAGCAAAGAATGCAATGATAGATTGATGGACAGACAGATAGAGAGTGAGACAGAGAGACAGAGAGGGAGAGAGGCGTGTGCATAGAAAAGGTCACAGCAGAAAGACAACTCAGGGGGAATGCTTCTTAATACCTAGAAATCCACTTCAAAAGTTCTATGTGCAGGGAGTGATACCCTGACAATCATGGGAAGTAAATGTGCGATAAAGCAGTGATTGAGAAAGAGCGTGTTTTCTGCGACACCCAGCCTCCCTGGAGGTGAACTGCTTGCTCTGTCCTCATTGCACTAGCAACAGCATACAAACCAACACAAACGCCGGCACAGAACGGACCATCCTGACACCATGTGCTGCAGGGCTGTTTACTCATTCATATGAAAAACACACGCTCAGAAATGTGCATGGACACCTCACTGTTCACTCTTGCCTTATGAATAATTCATAGCTTTTCAGCTCGTCCATAATTCAGTACTGAGTGGCTATGATGAGATGCAGAGTGCAGCCCTCTCAAGACATGCAGCCCCCCTCCCAACCCCCCATATCAGGCCCCAGAGACCAATAAACGTGACAGATCGCCGGCCCTTTAATTGCTGAGGGAGGCAGAGCTGACATCTGTAGGTGCGTCAAGGAACAGCCCTGACATATTAACATGGATCACCCCATCACAGAGTCCATTGCTCTGTCAAAAATTTCATCTCCCTGTCTCGAAATCCATCGCCCCATGGCAGAGTCAACTGGTCAAAGAGTCCCTCACTGTGTCACAGAGTCCATTGCCCTGTCATAAAGTCCATCACTCCATCAACGATTCCATCGCCCCATCATGGAGTCCATGGCCCTGTTACACACCCTCAAGCCTGAAAAGGAGGAGACTGTTGTACCACAGAACTGCATAGGTAATCTGAGCATCTTCAGCATGAAATCCGATGCCATCCTGGAGGCATGGGAGCTGTTATAGGCAAAGAGTTCTACGAGTCAAACAGCTGAATATGAATAGTGATGAGTAATAGTCTAATAGCAAGGAAATGTTACTGAAGCCATGATACTGTCCAGTTACTGCAGAGACTAACACATTACTTACTCTCTCCTTTCTCTATATGGCTTCACAGACCTAAATACAATGCATGGGGCAATCCCAGTACACCCAGTGACTGCAGAAGTGTGTTTATGCTGCTCATGTAACGCCTCTGTAAGAATGAGACAGGTAGAAACCCCAGCAGGATGCAACTTCCATCCGCTGCTCTGAGGTTACGGGAAAACGGCGGGGTGTCTCCCCCTGATGTCATGTGTCACCCACCTCAGAGGCCTGCCCCTTTACAAAATAAGCATGGGAATGGCTTCCTTTTTCCTGACAGCCAGCTGGGACCGCTCTGACGTTAATGACGGTTGCATGCTAATCCCAGATGACATGCTGGTCTCAGCTTCTGCTGCCCCCCCCACCCCCCCACCCCATTCCTCCGTCAGTCCACCATGTTCTATTTGTCTGGGGACAGTAGCCAGGCAGATGGATGGGGGAAGTGCTTGGGGGGTGGGCAGGGAGGGAGAGGAGCACATTTACACACCCAGGGACAAACCAGCAACAGGGCACCCAGCTGTCCATCAATCATAGGGCTTGGCTGTTATCATGGTTACTGAAGTGGGCTTCTTCAGGGGCAAGTGAACAGTGTGTGACAACAGAAGTCTGATAAAGGAAGAGAATATAAAAAGCAGCCTATATAGTATTTACACAGAGCTGCTGTGAGTCTCATGGCAGAACCCATGACAGGAACGACAAACCGGACAAAGCAGATCTGAGCCCAAGTTAGTCAGTACCGATTAAACATAGCGGAGCACAAACAATTCAGGCCAAATGAGGGTAAGATTACCTGAATGAATGAATGAAATGAATGAATGAATGAATGTTGTATTTATATAGCACTTTTCAAGACACTCAAAGCAATGGGGGGGGGGGGCACTTTAACCACCACCACATTGCTGCACCCACCCGGATGACAGCAGGCATTCTGCACCAGTATGCTCACCACACAGTAGCTAAGGTGGTGGAGGATAGGATTCACCAATCAGATACAGGGGATGAGTGGGAGGCCAGATTTGAAAGGGCCACAGTGGTCAATTTAGCCAGGGCATTGGGGTACCACCCCTATTTTTTCTAAAGATGCTGCGGGATCTTTTTTTATGACCTCAGAGAGTCTTATCTGAAGCAAGGCACCCTTTTTACAGCACAGTGTCCTCATCACTGCACTGGGGCATTGGGATCCACACAACAACAAGATGGCCTAACCTGTTGGGCACACCAACACCTCTTGCAGCTTCAGTTACCTGTTTTAAGTTACCTCACATCTCATCGTGTGCTGGCCGTGTGCTGGATTTCTCAGGATGCAGAGCTGCCTTAACCATGCGGCCCAGCTTCCCCTGGGCATGGTCTTAGTGAAGTCCAGGTCCTGTACTGGCCCAGACCTCATAGGCCACCCAAGCTCCTCGCTTGCATGCCTGACATCACCTGCCCCCCCCCATTTACTTCAGTGCAGGAAAGCTGCCTAATGCTTGCAGCCAGGTCGCAATGATCTGAGCTGACAAAATCCCCCCCTCCAGACTTCTTAGTGTTTGCCTTCCTCTAATCACGCTGCCCCAGTTTGACCGAGTACAACAATCACAGGGAACAAGGCCACGACTTTCCGTGTTCCTTGACCTTCCATCTCTAGGGATGACTTCCATAGTGATCCAGCTGGTCCATCACAAAGCTCCCAGCCCTTATGAAAACATTTGGGAGAAGCCATCGACATTGTCGCTGCAACAGTATTAGAGAATTAAAGACACCTTCAGCATGGACACAACCCTGCACGGCTTTTTTGGAAAGTTTCACAGACCAAAATAAGTCTGTTTTTCTCTTCTCTTTCGTGAAGTTTGTGGGGAATTCCAGCCCAAGAAATCATTTGTTTATTGCCAGATTTTCTACAGAGGAAGTGTAGCGTCATTATGCATAAATCATGGGAAAGATTTAAACTCAAGCGACAGCACTGACACAGCACCGCCAACCTCTGTGTCATGACCCTGAGCAACTATCTCTGTGTCTCTGTTCTCCACAGGTATGGATGACTAAGATGTTACGGTAAATTGTCCTTTAAGTTTTGTGACTCATACCCTCAAAAATCCAAAATAGAAAAACCAAACAAGACCCTCCCAGGATTTTGTGGGTTTATTTAAGTTCACAGGTTGGTTCTGAAAAAAAAAAAAAAAGAAGTCACCCAGAGACACAGACATAAGCAGTGGTCCTGGTGGACCTCACAACGGCTCCTCTGAAATGGCTTTGTGTCCTTGGACGTCACAGGGAGCACATGGCCACACTCGGAGCATCCCCAGTGCTCATGGGAAGCCATGACGCTGCTCTGCCTCGCCCAGATGTGCCATGGCGAACTCCAGGATCCAAAGCAAGTGCTGGGCTCACTCTCCTCTCACTCCCACGGCCTTTACAGGAATTGGTCAGCTCTGAGCAGCTCATCAGGCACGTAAACCAGCACCCTCTTTCTGTGTCCAGAAAATGCCCAAAATAGAGGAGTTCTCATTTATAACTGAATTAAAGTCTCAGAAGGAAAACTCAGATCCCTCAGAGGCATCATTAGCGTGTTCTGAGAAATGGCGTTTGGACAAATCATCATCCTTAAAAACTGGTCAGACCTCAGAGAACCTTTGCCAGTCCTTCATCAGAATAAATAAGCATCATTTATCGTTAACATCTTGGAAGCCATATCATTGGGAAAGATGGCTGGATCTAAGAGTGTGCTTGGTGAGTAATGAACGGTATGTACATGGACTCAGGCAGGTGCAACACTTCTGAGCCACAGTACCCCCTCCAGGTAGGGTAGCAATGGAGAGAAGTCCCCTGTTGGTGCATAGATATCGCTCACTCACACACAAAAAACTGTATTTTCTAGAATGGAAAACTGAGGCCTACTGTTTTGGAGAAAACAACCCAAAAAGATGGACCATGTAACCAGCGTCTCCTGACCGCGACATCCCTTGACCGTGGGACAGTCTCAGACTAGACTGCGGTCACATATATGCCAGTCCGATGCCCCTACGGAGAAGCATTGTATACTCTGATACAGTACCAACTGGACTGAAGCTGCTTCTTGGAAACAACTTCACAAAAAAGTGTAAATATGCTTTGGAAAATATTTTTCATGTATATCCCACAGTGAGAAAACAGGGAGGAATGTGTTTGAAGCTTGCATTATTAAAAACACCCCAAATGCGTGGTCTGGCCTATTCTCAGACACCTGGGGGGGCAAGTGAATAATAATAATGCCCCCCTTTTATATGTGAGCTGGGGGGAGGGCAGCTGCGGTTGACTGCTATTAAATTTCTAGCACACTAGATGGTGGAGGACACGTTTTGGCTAAACCGTCAGTGCTGGACTGTGACTCGCAGGGACACTATAAACCACAATCACTTTGGAATAAAGCTGCCAAACTGGGACACACGTGTTTTTTAGCTGAGTGACTGGCTGGGCTAGGGACGGGCCCTCAGAAAATTGCCCCACCGACCTCATCGTGTACCTCATTGCCCGATGAAGTTACCTAGCAACCTAGTTGTGTGTGTATGAGTGTGTCTTCACACAAATGGCCCTGGAGCTCTTCCTGTGCAGTTGGCAGGGAGCAAAGATGCTGTATTTCTACTTGGTTACTCTCCACATAAACCAACACACATGTTTGTTTTCATATCTTTGTGGGGATCGTCCATTCATTTCAATGGAAAAAGACCCCTTACACGAACAATGACAACAACTCTCATCCAACCCTAACCTTAATCATAAGTAACCAACCAAAATAGTTTTCGGTTGACATTTTTAATTTTTTGATTGCATTAGTGGATTTTTATAAAATTGAGGTTATCAAAATGGGGACCTGAACAAATTTCAGGTTTTGCAATGCTCTAGGGACATTTGGTCCACAAATGTGATCTATGCAAACACACACACACACACACACACACACACACACACACAGAGGTTTGTAAATATATGCTTGTAGGGACTCTCGATTCATTTCTATGGGGGAAACCCTAATACCACCACCTTAACCCCTAACCACACTAAATATGAGTTTTTGGCCATTTTTACTTTTTTGATTGCATTCACAAATCTCGTTGGGGACCTGAAAAATGTTCCCCACAATGTCAAAATAATAGGTTTTTATTACATTGTGGGGAACAGTTGGTCCCCACAATGTAATGTAAATATAATCCACACAACAATATTGATCTAAGTATAACGATGAGAGTAAAGACGCCTAATGACACTCATCAATTATTCAAATATCTTTGCATGCACTTCACTTGAACTGTGTCATCTCAGCTAATATTATAAATTATTAATGAATCAGTTAAGTTTTGTTGCTGGTCTGCAGAAATCTGGTAGCTGGCAGATTTACTGGTTGGTAGTTGTACCCAGTTAGCAGTTTTCCAAGGTGCCAGTCTCAGTGGAAGGGGCCTGGATGGCTAGCAGAAAAACACACCTTTCCTATAAATGTCATGTGACCCTCTGCAAACAGTGAAAGGAACCTCTCGGCTGACAGTTATCATAGATTTTCTTTTTCTCCGTGTCCCTATAGATTTCAATCAGCCTAGTATTTTGTATTTCAGTCCAAGGCTGTGAGGTCTGTACTCTGCTGTCCTGAGACTGGATGCAGCATCTCCCTATTACAGTTCCTTAACTTCCATGCCCCCTGTTGGCAGAAGACAGGCAGCAGCCAACTTTATACCTTTAAATAAGAAAAAAAAAATTGCCATTAGAATCCTTGATAAATTTAATCAGTGCACAAAACGAAATTAATGAACCACATGAAGCCTCTCACTGTTTTGGAAAAATAGCGTCTGTGGGTTTTCAGGAAATTCAAGAAAAGACTCAGAGCAGGTAATAAATCAGAGAATTGCAGAGACCAGGAAGGAGGAAAAAAAATCATCAGACTTTCAGTATGACTGTGACCACCATTGTGAAGAACGGTAAAAGCTGCAAAATAAAAAGAAAAAATCCTGCATGAGCAGCTGTGACAGGAGACAGCTACGGTAAGCGCAAAGCCACACTCAGTGTTTCAGTGTTCCTTCCCTGTTTCGTTCAGTCATATATGTATCACTGTTCACCTTTGCCTCAATTAAGTGCCAGCTTAAGAATATTTAGCAGGCTATGCATAATTCTATCTGCCTGGAGGGGGTGCTTGTCCATCACAGGAAACACACACACACACACACACACACACACACACACACACACACACACACACACACACACACACACACACACACACAGGTTTGTAATTATGTCTTTGTGAGGAATCTCCATTCATTTCTATGCAAATTTCATTTCTAATCTCAACATGATGACCTTAACCCCCACCCAGCCCTAACCTTAACCATAAGTAATCAAACAAAATACCTCTGGTATTTTTACTTTTTTGTTTGCATTCACAGATTTTTTAAAAATTGAGGTTATCCAAATGACAACCTAATAATGTCCCCAAAATTAAGGAAGTTTCAGGTTTTACCACCAAATGTGATTTATGCAACCCTCCACACACATTATGGGCCATATTGAAAGATTAGTTAGCCCAACTTTAGAGGAGGCAGAATTCAAACCCTCAACCCTGGAGGTGTGAGGTAATATTGCTGCGTACTGAGCCCTCCTCATGGACGACGAGTATCTGAAATGTCTCATTAACTCTCCCTTCACCATGTATTAAGATCAATGCTGGACCCTCTGAGCAATCCTCTTCCATACTGGCATTAGTGGACCACAGGAAAATCCTATTAGCAAAGGAGTTTTTTGTGTCAGTTTGGGATTAACCCTTAAAAATGTTCTGGGCTGTGATATAATATGTAACACCTCTGTTGTTGTTTCACCTGGGTTCGAGCATGGTTTGTTTATAACACTCTGGTTAACCTGCCCATGGGCTCAAGAAATTGTAAATGGATTTCAGGCTCACTTGTCTGAATACTGTCAAGTCCAATCCCCCACCATGCTCCAGAAAAATATTTATCAGCAGAAGTCCTTTAACAGAGCAGGTTCTGGTTTGGATTTGGATTTGTACACAGTGTTGTCTACGCCTGCGGTTTCACTTCTCAGAAATGAGGCGAAGAGAAATTGAGATGAAACATTTTTTTCGCTTTGTCCCTGGATGCACCAGACAGCTAAATGAATACTGGTGTTTGTTTAGGCGCAGACACAATCATTTAGTGTAAATTTTTGTCATGTGTCAATATTTCCCCTTTCAAATTACCACAATGTCAGGGGTCTCAAATAGTGTTAAAGGCAGCTTAACCATTATTATTGTCATTAGTATCATTCTAAGTACGGTAACAGGAGGTCATTATTTCCCAGTTTGATGGCATCCAGGACAACTTAAAGACGTGTAGCCTTTAGGCATAGGCAGTTATATGGCTTGCAATTCCTGGGCGAACCATCATCCCCAGAGGACATAACTATAACTATGAAATGAGATTTTAAAAACATTCAAAATGGTTTGGCTTCTTTCCATCCACTTTTCAGAGTTAACAAAAGTATCACTTGAGTGAAATAACAACAACCTTCCTTTATTGGTTTGAATGAATACCATAATCTTGAATGCAAGCACTGTATTTTGCACCAATGCTTGCCGGATTTCATAAAATTTTCTTGAGTTAATTTTATATTCTAGTAAAGCCAAAATGTTTTTCTGAATGGACCGCAGCCATTTCTAAGACAAACTCAGACTACAAATTGTTTTTTACTTTTTTTCTTTTCTAGTAAATGGTGACCATTTTAGCAAACTTCCTGAGATGCATTCTTACCGAATGAAGTAAAGTAAAGTGAAGTAAAGTTTCCCCTGCTATTCTTAGAACTGGCTGGAAATATGCAGGGTTACAAAAATAATGCCATGAAGTGAAGCAGAAGGAAGATGTGTTGAGGTGCATTATGCTTGTTCTGACTTGACACTGAGAAGAGTCCCGGAATTACCAATAGACACGGCATCCGTGACAGTGACAGGGAAGAGTGATAAGTGAAAGAGATCTAGTGATCGACAGACTGTTGGTGTCACATGAAACAGAAGATACTGTTCAATGTATCAGCTGAAGGGAAAGGGTTGTTTTGGCAGGTTATTGCAAGCAGGGCTAATACCCATAAGAAAAGCCCTGTTCTGACAATAATTAGCTGCTATGTGGGTTTAACTAAGGACACTTAAAGAAAGGGTTTAAATGAAAGTCTTGGCCCAAATGTTGGGTGTCATACCAGCTGGATTACTTTGAATACACTTCTGAACTCTGAAGCATTCAAATTTTCAAGTACTGTGGAGAAGTTGTTGGAGGAGGGATGTATGATACATATTAGTAAGTGCCCTTCGCCTCTCAGTTTTAATGGCAGAGGATTTCTTTGTAAAGACACGTGCCCCCTTGTGGTTGCAAATATTTTAACTATAAAATGTTGCTTTCACGTCAAAAATAAGAATGGGAAAAGTGAAAAGTCCTTGTGCCAATAATGACTGTTTCTTTATGCGTAGACTTACCCTACACCCTACCGTACACCAATGTAAGGCTGAAATGCAGGTCGGTATAATAATGTGACGCACACGGCAGTGTAAATGTTTAAAGGTATTTTATTAGAATTCTGCCATTCCATTCATTTGTGTATTCTTTGGGAAATCTGCAAGGCACAATTATACGTCAAACGTGTGTAAAGACAAAAACATCTTAATAATACAGAAAAAGTATAATAATAATACAGAAACTATCGAAGAGGCATAGGGTAATGTTTAACACATCGCACAAAGCAGAATAAAACTTGCAATACATACTGAGTTATCCAAAATATATGAAGAATACATTTTGTCACTGAAAACCTACATATCAAGCAGTGGTGTAGAAAATGCACAACGTAATATAAGGCAGGATTTTACAAAACCACGATACTAAAACGATACAAACAAGACACTGTACATAATATATTTTTTGTTGACCAAAGGCATGGCCACATACTGTAACCGCTAATTAAACTAGCAGGTCAGTGTAATGTGCAACAAAGAGTAAAGAGAGGCGTGCAGGTGCACGGTGGCCAAGCACAAGTAGCGGCACGCGCGCGTCCCCCCACGGTGATACGCACGCGCTGCGGTGGCCGCGCGAAATTTCTGCGGACTTAACGGCAACATTTATCAGTACAGTTTTGAACCGGAGGAGAATGAGAAGATGAAACCGAATATTATTTGCGTGGATGTTTCCAAAATAAACTAAAATAAAACATTTAATTCAGAAAAAGCGCAAACGAAACTTCCCGGCTAATTAAAGAAATATATAAACAGTTTTGAATGTCTCTAGGTAGGTTTGAAAATCTATATAACATGTTTAAAAGATTAAGCGAAAACTAAACAGGACATGTAGTATAAGGTATATATTTTAACTTGAAGCCTTTTAGTTAATCACGACTGTACTGTACATGTTGCTTGTCTGCAATGTCTCCACATAAATGTGCGTAAATGTTCCTGCTTTCTCTTAGGTATTTTTTTTACGTTTACTGCGGTAAGCTTGTGCCATTCCTGCGACACAGTGTGACAGACTCATTGCAATCACAAAACTGAAAAAATCAGATAGCTGCCATATTACTTCCTTGTCTTCACTGCAAGGCACGGTGGGCGTCCCTTCACAAAAAAAAATACAAAAAATAACAAGAACAGCATGCAATTAAAATAAAACTACGGAAGAAGAAAAAAAAACAAAGATATCTCTGCTTTAGGGAGAGAAAAGTAAGTAAGAGCGCGTGCGATTACATGTAATCTACCTGGAGAGTCTCGTTTAATCCGGAGCTACAGTTTAACTACTTACGGTGAAAACTAAACAAAATGCGTTAAAGTCTATATCTCATTTATGTCTACACCCTCAGCTATTTAATGACAAACACAGAATATGACATACAAGGTGAATGACCTTAAATCACAGCGACGGCATCAAACCTGCATGTGAATTCAAGGATTTCCGACGTGAACAAACTGGTCAGTAATGTTTCAGCGTAACCTCACAGCGAATAAAATAAATGCACACATGTTCAGTTTTAGTATATTTACAAAATACACATTGTGGTGGTGAGGGACTGCATAACTGCCTGCGCTGTTCTCGAAAACACCGCGGCATTTGCGCGTCCCGATCCGGTGGCCGCTTGTCTTACAACTGCAGTAGAAATAACTTAAACCATAAGCACGCGGAGTAATCAGGCTCTGTGCTGAATGATGAATTCCTGCATTGAAAGGTGACTGCCAGAAAACATGCTAGTTCGCAGCAGACTCTGCCATGAGTGTAAACAGTGGGGAGGGGACAAGCCTAGAATGATTAAGATCCATGGCTCTGCATATTGCTTCATTGAATGTTCAGCATCTTATTCTACTGACTGCTTGCCAAGTTACATATCTATACATCTTCTACATATATGTTCTGTGCACTTGTTTCCATCCATCTCCTCGGGTTCTCTTACCGACAGAAGCACATGCAGAGACGAAAGCAGCATCCGAGGAGGACAAAACCAGACATAAAGGAATTCTTTAAATGGCTCAATGGCAACAACATGACAAAACAAAACTGCATAAATATTTCATCATAGCATTCTGAATAAATTTAATCTTATTATTTCAACAAAGAGAAGAAGAAAAATTGGATAGGAGGATCATAACAGCCACTACATATTTTTGTGTACGTGAAAGAAATTGTTTTTTTTTTTCTTTTTTAAAATGTTGTGTAAAATATAGTACAAATACTATTATGCATCACAGCTTTTGACTGTTAGATAAGACCAAGAGAGTTGGATTCCTTTCACATTCCGGCTGTGTGTAGAGAGAATTTAAGTGTGTATTCAGAAACTCAGTGTGGTCTCATTCCCTCAGCAGATTCTCTATGGAAAATCTGAGAGACTGCACCCCTATTGGGGACCAGGCAGGAATAACAGAAAACAGAGCTGAAAGGTCCCAATGTGATGCCGTTGTAAGGTAGGGTGTGCAAGGCGGTGCAGGCGATCACGCCGAGGTGTGAACTGAAGACGGCGTCATTCCAAAAATAAGGAGAGGGATGTCCATGTCACTCTGACAGGCACCCAGGACATGTCTGTTTCTCTCAGGCAAGGACACCCCCCCATTAGAAGTCACAGCAATTGGTTGGATTTCTCTCGGGTAAAAAATGAGTCCCATTCGTAATAGCAGGGAAGGCAAAAGTTGCGTTTTCTCCTGTCAAACTGCCTGGTACCTGTGAGAAGAATAACAAGATGAAGGCACAGAGCTCTGCGATGAAGAATATCATCAATCTCCTTTTTAAAACACAGCTCCACTCTCATTTCACATCCCTGTTTTTTTTTTTTTTTTTTGAAATTCCCTCTGGTTAAAGGCTACTCTTTCTAGTTTTCCAGGAAAGATATTCTCATCAACCCATCAATGAAACAGCTGGGACCTGGATTGATTGTCAAAGCCATGCCAGATACTAGGCTAGAGATGGAAATACCGTCTAATTCATTCAGATGTCCATCCTGCTTTTAAATACATGCATTGGTCCAAAGATCAAAAGCCTGAATTTTCAGTCAGTGAATATGAACGTTGCAATAAGAGGTGTCATATGTAATATTTTATTTAATTATTTTATTTGGGGGTCTGGAACAGATTAAGTTCATTTACATTAGATCTTATTGGGAAATACGACTTAGACCTCGACCAAATCAATTAGACCAGTCTTTTGGAACAAATTAAGTTTGTGTTCTGTTGTACCGCTGTACTTGGTCAATGAAGTCTGATTCTTGTTCTAAGTCAATCAAGCTCACACTTCTAGATGTTTTTCTGCTACTGCTTGAACAAAATGATAGCAGTAGAAAGTGAATAGAGTTTTTGGCAAACCACTGTTTAATTTCATCATGGTGTGTATTTAAAGCTTTGAACACTGGTAGACTAAGAGCAAAACTGAAGTGTCAGGTCATGACAGTATACACCCAAGCTGAACGCACATGGCATCTTTCCCCTGAACAACCCAATGAACCATGAGGCAGGATTACCTCTGTCTGGCTGAGGTACTGCTGCTGGGCCTGGAGGCTCTCTGGGGTGAAGCCAGTGGTCATCTTGCACGACAGGCTAGTAATGATAGCATCATCCTGCACCACCCTGACTGCATCAACCCTGGGCCCGTCCTTGCTGCTCTGGAAGAGGCAGGAGGCTGGCACTATCGTCTGGCCATGTTGAAGTGCCACCTTCTGGGATGAGAAGAGTCCTGTGTGACTGAAGCATGTTGAATTGTCGGGTAGCAGTGAGCTGCCCTCAAACATGCAGCTCTTGCTTGCCTGGGGCGTGGGGTCTGCCTGCCCTAGCTGGGAACAGTATGGTGTGCTAGACATGGTGGATAGGCTGGTTTTGAGCCTGCAGCCGGTGACACAGGCTTGTGTATTTGGTGATGAGAGGCCCCTGTGGGCAATTCCCTGGAAACTGGCATTCAGGCCATAGCAGTTGGGTAGATTTTGGTGTCCATTCTGCATGGCTGGGGGAAGTTGCTTTTGATGCTGCCAGGCTTGTAGTCTTTGAGTTTGGCTGGTCTGGGTCTGAGGTGGAAAATGTCTTTGAAAGGAGATGGCAGCTGAGGGACTCACATTATCAGTGCAGACTTCTGTAAGACTGCCTTTAAAGTTAGTGTTAGGGATGGGAAGGCCCCACTCCCTCTCCTGATTGGAGGACACGGGAGTGGAAACAGCAGTGCCATTCTGCTGCTGGAACACAATTGGGTGGTCCATCATTGTGGGTTGCACATGGTTGTGAAATGACCGAATTGTGCCATTTAGGTAGACTTTACGAGCTGGCTGCAGAGGTCCTTGAGAGTACGGTTCCAGGCCATTCTGCTTGGAGAGGGTAAAACCAGCCTCCGGACTAGGAAGGCCATAGTTCTGCATGTGGTCACGAGATCCAAAATCACCGCCACTAAAACCATTCTGGAAAGTGACTTTTGGTGCATCCCAAACTTTAGTGAACACTCTTTCTGGTTGCGTCTGCTGTGTGGGATTGTTCAGCCCATAAAGCAGGAGATCCTCCAGGCTGAGACTTGGACTTTCTGTTCCTACCAGGTTCTGACTATTCACACTCATCAAACCATTCTGAGTGATAATAGGTGCATTATCGGATAGCACTGTATCCTGAAGCTCTAGTCCTTGCAGGCACTGTGGTGTTTCAACAAAAGCATTGGAGTGGGATTGCTCAGTGCTATACTGGCTGTCTGCTTTGCCCATGAAAAAGGCATCCTCTACATATGAGAGAATGTCATCAGTAAGGATGCTGTCAAGCTCCACAGGCTCATCACTGTTGCTGATGTTCATTTTTAGCAAAGCACTCTCCCATTCCTCCAATTCTTCTGCATCCACTTCCAGATCCCTGAGGGCATCATAGTCTTCCAAGATCTGTTCCAGAGTCTCCTTCATGGCTTTAGCTGGCACTTCTTTCTTGATTCTGCTGTCCAGCCCTGGGGTGCCAAAATGACAGTGGTTGCTTGGGACATTGAGCACCGCGTGGCTATCCATGAAGATTTGGTCCATGGATATCTGAGGGTCAGGCTGCGGGAGGTATGCTGATTGATCCTGTTTTAGCATCAACCCCAGAAGCGAGTTGGGATCCACGCCCTGTGCGTCAGCCATATTCTGGATCTTCGTAGTCTCGGCGTTAATATCTGGTATGTCTAACGTTGGCCCGGTCTCGTACAGGACCGCCTCGCCCGTAGCAAGGTTGAAGGGAAGCTGCATCTTCCTCTGTCTGAAGTGTTCCTCTCCCTCTTTGTTTCTGTGAAGAGAGCCAGAAGTCATCATAGGAAGCTGGGGGTGGTTGTCTCATGATTTGGGAGGGTGCAGGCTACCGGGTACTTACGTCAAGGCTCTCTGGCTCGCCACAATGAAGTCAGGCCGACCGCCTTTGAACACAAGCCGTGCATTTGCCTGAACCCAGACCCAGCCCTCTGTCTTAGTCAGCAGCCGGAAGACCGTGAGGCCGCTCTCACCGGTTTTTATCACTGAGGAACAAGAAGGACACAGTCAGGTTTGGACACCTTATTAATTATCAGGTTTGGACACCTTTGGACACCTGAATGTACCTCAAAGGGAAGAAAACACAGTCAAGGAAATGGGACCTCTCCTGAGTGTCTTAAGTTACGGAGACACACAACTTAACTAATTCAAACATCTAATGTCTATCACCCCAAATTTTTCAGTGAGGTATATAACCAGAGTCATGGCTGATCCCTGTTTTCCTTGACAGTACCTGGCTGCCTCTGGCTTTATCTTTTGCTAGACATGCAAATGAACAGCGTGTGAACACTTACTTCTGATATGGTTGTCTGCACAGTGCATCATGTCTGCTGCATGAATAAACTGGTAGCCAGATCCCCTCATTGTCAGCTCAATCTCGTTATATCCCAGAACCACCTTCCCCCTGCAAGAAGAAGCACACCAGTTGAGCTGGGAGAGGTGCCTCATTAATACCCACTAATAACAGCATGCGTCAAGTGCCAGCATTACCTGGTGTCAATCCCTATGGGCGTAAAGTCCAGCTTGTGCTTGGTCTGGAAGATCAGTGTCTTGATACGGATGTCCATGATGGAGGGTGGTTGCAGTGGGGTGGCAATGGTGAACAGAGCTAACTGGGGATGAGCTATGGTCCTGTCCTCGGCCACCTTGTTCTGCCCATGCAGGTACTTCAGGCGACCCTGGAAGTTCAGGGCCTGGATGGAGGAGAGAACAGCAGGAGTAGCTTGAGTCAGTGCCACAATTCTGGCACTGAGATACAGGGATGGAAAGAAAACGTGGTTCTGGCATTGCTGTGGATTCTTTTTCCACTTCTACCAAGACTTTTTTTTAATTAAAACAAATTCAATTATAGTGCGGCCATTTCAAGGCATTTTTTAAAGAAACGAAGCCAACAGTTCAAACGGGGTACTCTAAACAGATTCTGTTTGCTCTGAAAATAAATGCGTGTGATAAACATATTCTATTTTGCTTGTCTGGACTTAACTAAACACCATCATCAATGACACTGTCAGGCTTTCATGACCCAGTGGAGTTATAAGAATGACCAGACTGATGAACAGACATTTGGTGGCTGTAACCATTCAAAACAACATTTTCTAGGAGAAAGATCATTGATCAGTAGTCTCGATAAATGTTGGCCAAGGTCATTTATCCTGCTATAAATAATGGCTAAAGTTCTTTGTTCCAAAGAATCCTTAGTTTAGGAATTTTATGCTAAGTCCTGCTGAAGTTGAGTTTACAGGGGTAACCTAGGTAGCCAGTACCCACAATTAAACTTTCTGACCCACAGCATCAAGATCTCAAGCGATGGCTTGGAAGAAGGTTGAGATGACCAGCCTGCTACACAGACCACTCTTGCCCATATGACTCACACACCTCAAGTGTTTCCTTCCTGTTAAGAGCTCAAGGGCTCAAACACACATGAGACTTATGGACTGCAGTGCCGACATAAGGTGAGGTGCAGCAGGCGTCGGGGGTTACCAGGAAGCCGGAGGAGTTGTCCAAGAGACAGCGGAAGCGGCACACAAAACTTCTCTCCAGGAAGGAGGAGTTCTCTGGGGGGATGTGGTGCGGGTCGTAGGTGATGACACTGCTGGTGGTCACCCCGCCACCACTATGTGTGCCTGGCGATCGGTGAATAACAGGGAGACCACAGCCGTCAGCAAGCTGGTAGACTGTAACATGAGTGTATGCTTTGAGATCGAAGACTACACACCTCCCCCATCGCCTTCTTCACTAAACTGGGTGGGATTGAGGGCAAAGTGCAGCTGACTTTTAAACATGGCACGGTCGTCCGTGTGGATCAACTCAAATACACTCTGGTGGATCACGTCTGACTACAAAACAGGAAAAAGGGAGTTAAGCAAACAGATATGGAGATGGCACAAACCTGGACCTGATCTTCTATTTTTGGGCAGAACGCCAGAGTCATTGCGAAAAAGAAATAGTCCATTGGTCATTGGTATGAGAGCACAGGTATGTGGAGGTTGGCATTTTATTATCATTCGTAATGTTTTCGTGAGCACTTTGGCATCTGGGACTTGGCCGTATGCCCTTCTCTACAGAGAGAGACGGTAGGTTTAAGGCTGACAGATATCAGTTCCAAGTCCAGGTGGGGTGGAGGTGGCGGCTGCTTAATTCAGTATCAATCTGATCATCATGAATTTGAGGGTAATACTGATTTGTAAATGTGTGTGCTCACAGGAACGCAAGAGGCCAACACAGAAAATGGAGCAGAAGTGCACAAAGCGAGATGAATTACATCACAAATGACAAAAGCTGTTCTGTTGTGAAACACAGCTAAAAAAGGCAGTGAAACCATGTAACTCAGGTTCTGATATTTTCTGCAGGGGTGCCAAGTCAAATCTTATCTGGTGCAGAAAGGCCGAGGTCAGGGTAGGATGGTGACACTCACCTGCAGGAAACCCAGGTAGTCCTGGATGGTGGGGGAGGCGTAGAAAACAGATCCCTCTGAGGTGACCACCAGGACGAAGCCATTCAGTGCCTGTTGGGGGAAGGACCATGACTGTCAAGCTCATGTGACACACATAGACTCACATAGTGGTGCACATGCATATACTCATGCTTACAATGTGTGGATAAGCATAAATACACAAACACAGAGTCTTATGCATGCTCGCATACAAGCAGCACGCATGCATCTACCCCTGGGCAGCCATACCCACAAACGCAGTGAAAACACACAGCAAAAGACACATTTGTACATTCCCACACATCCAAACATGTGTAGTATTATAGACTAAGGTACGCAGGGCACAAAATGGCTACTTTTCATGTGTTTAAGGGATTACGTTGAGTCATGAAAAGTGTCTAACAGATAAAGCATGGTTTTTGCAGAGTAAACATTGCATAACATGCCATGTTTCCAAGCAGGTCATGCATTGTTCCCTGTGACAGAGCAGCAGGACTGAGCTGTCAGGGCAGCCCTGTTGGGCCTATTCTTTGCATTTCCCTGTGTTTCCCTCACATGGACACTGGGTTTTCTTGTGAACTCTTCGTTTCCATTTCTGCATGCAGGCATGCTGAGCGTTACGATCACTCTGGCTCCCACCACAAAGCGTTTAACCTCACTCTCATGTTTTGGTCATTCTGCTGACTCTGTTTGCCCATAGACTGAGAAAGTGTGGCGCACTCTGAGCCAGCTACAAGGAAGACAGACACCCCGTCTGTGACTGTGATGAGTAACATCCTTTTGGGTTGTTCCAGGTGATATAACACCGAACAACGAAAAAAGCAGAGAGGGTGGTTACCAGCCAGCTGAGAACCCCTGAGTGTTACGAGAAGTAAAGCCAGCCAATGTCGACCCAAAAAGTGGGTGTCACCTGTTTGACTTGTCATCATGAGAGAGCTGGCGAATGCTCTCCAGACCCCAGTGCTCAGTTACTGTGCTGACATGTTTGAGTCAGGTGTGTTTATTCAGGAGGCAATCTCACGGATATTACAGAAGTAACTTTGCTAATCTTTGGGATCAGTGCACTCAGTATTATGTGAGCCACTTTCAGAATTATGACATCTCTTCAGTACATTCAGCTTTAAAACCCTGCATCCAAAATATGTCTTTAAATTCCTGACCTGCACTTGAGGCAGCTACGCCAGTGTGGAGATGCACACGAGGAGCCTGTTGCTTGTTAAAAAGTCAGAGGAGGAAAGACTGGGGCTTTGGAACCCCAAGACTCAGCCTCTGTGATCTAGCTTCTACATGTTTGGCCCAAAATCACCAACTGGTCTCTTTAAATGTAATGACACTACAGAGGGCTGGAGATCTTTTTTCTTAGCTTTTGTGTATTTGTCTCCATCTTCCTGATGCTGCATACAGCAAGTGCTTCTGGAAAAGGCAGATTGGGATGTCTGCCACTGGCAGAATGTGGCTGAGGTTAATTATCGACCATTGAAAGCCCCACAAAGGCACAAGGCTATGCAGCTTATGTCATTATTCCTGTAAGTCAGTTCTGCTAAGTTCTCTTCAGGTCTTCTGCAGTGACTGACTTTAAAGGCCACACTTGTATGCTGTACACTAACTGCTCTATTCAGATGTCTGTTTGCACTTCTGAAAGAAAAACCAACTCAAACAAATTAGATCACATGCTGTGGGCCAGCCAGTCATCTGTGAGTACAAAGGAGCAGGCCAGGGAGGCTGGAATCCATTGGCTAGCAGACTGATGACTCCACCACCCACCTGGAGCAGGAGGTCCCCTTCCGAGAAACTGATGCTGGTGGTGGCGGGAACATTCATTCCGTTAGCTCTAGAAGATGAGGGCTTCTCCACTGGCCAACCATCGCTGCCATTCTTCATGGTCGCTGCAGGGAAGTAAAGAGACTACGTCACCAACAGAGCATGTGAATGAAAGTAGGCTGCTAGGGAACACACAACCCCTCTCGCATGGCCCAAATAACAGACACTCTTTCCCATTACCCATGGAGCCCTGCCCTTCTACTGTGAGCCTCTCATGAGATTGTCATTGGAAACAGGGAGAGACTTGAAAGCAATCTGAGACGGGTTTATGCGATTACAGGAAAGAGACTTGTGTCCTTTTTTACCCCGGCTCTCCTTCTGTTGTTTTTCCATCCCTGTTCATCCTCAAAGGGAACCGGAACGTACCAGGATTAAGGAAAGCTAAGCAAAAACAACTGGGAGGACATGGTGCGGTGTTCTGCAGAGTGAGACCAGGATCTGGATTGCTCCAGATGTCATTCCCAGAATGGCCTCGTGGCAAGGCCCCATGCATGATGCAAAGCTGTGGCGTTCGTGACAAACCCGCTGACCTGCCGCAAAGAAACCAGCCAGGAGGACGCTCCTGTATGGCAAATGAGCACTTCATTCCCCACCTGTGATTTTATACTTTTCCAGTGGACCTGCTAGTATTAACCCTCTAGGGTTGAGTGCATCGTCAGCGATGCAGCGTATTTTTCGCGTCTATTTCAGTTTATATCTCGCTGAAATTTGTATGTAGAATCATGAAAAAACGCTGACTAAATCCATAATCTGTCTTCCTCTCAAAATGTCCATTGTCGGAAGTATTAAAGTTTTTAAAATTGGGCTAAATCGGCAAAAAACTAAACCATGTCACCTTTGTTTTACCTGCATGGGGGGCGTGTAGTACCGCTCACACCTGAAGATCACTATTCACATTCTAAATAGCCGCATTACTGCGTATTCAAATCGCATCTGCATGGTAATTTGATGAACAACGCAACGGTGAAACGCGATCCAGATACATCCCCATCAGCACCATGAA
>JAODKC010000001.1:51349163-51373149 GCA_026777985.1 Mormyrops attenuatus | reverse complement strand
AATTACAAACTTAACATAAATCTGACATATTTACAATATACATTAAAATTAAGATGAGTGTAATGCCAAAACAAATACATAAGAAATAATTTATTTCCCATGAATTACGTTTATGATATTTAAAAAAATATGTGATCATGCCCCACTCAGTGAAAGTGTGTTCTCTACCCCTAGACCTCAGAGGGTTAACACAAACACAACCAATCACACAACCGCTTGACAAACCGCACTGAGGCAAGATTCACAGACCTTGTGCAAATCCTTTTCTCTTTACCGAAATGTAACACAAGAACAAAAACTGTGTTTATATGCTTGTGCAAATAGTTTTCCAGTTATCCTGTGCCCTTTGTTGATGCTTGCAGTGGTGGTTCTTTGGGATCTAAACCTTCAGACTCCACCATGACTCCACCATGTGTACTGATTGGCTGCAGTGTGAGAAGCGTGTCATCACACCCCCGTTCCAAGGCAGAGATTACATGTTTTTGTGGGCATGGCACTAGATCAGAGGGTCTTAGGTTGTAAAATATGGAGACCAGAGGTATATTTGATGGGCATAACTTTATCCCCCACAATTTGGATGAAAAGGCTTTTCATATCTTGGAAGATTAATTATCACAAAATATTAATTCAGGCAAAATATCATAGGGCATGATCAGAGATCCCTGTGGGACACGGTGGAGAAAATGCCACTGATCCACACTTGGGCCCATTTGAGGTGGGACAGGCCCGTTTGTAGAATGAGAGTCCAGGGACAACTTCTAGAGGACGGGGTTCAGTCACAAAACTGCTATACTGCAATTGGTGCAAAAGACTTCTGACCAAACAAAGCCACCAGCATCAAAGAAAAAGTGATTTACAATGTATAACTCTGAGTGGGCAAAAAGAGAACACTTTTCTGAATGGGTCCAACCAAGGAGGCATGGGGGGTATTCAACAAAGTAGAATTTCCCAGTTAGCTGGATAACTTAAGCCAAAACGTGAAAACTGTATAATAGGAGCAGAGGTAAGCGACCTTCCTATTGGACAGCCCTTACTTTTGGCTTAAGTCACCAGATTAATGAAAAAAATACTGCATTGTGGAATACCCCCCCCCTTCTCCGCCCCTTGTGTATAGGTAAGAGGGGCAATAAAGTCAAAGTCAAAGTGAACTTTATTGTCATCTCAGCTATATACATGTATACAGTGAGACGAGACGACTTCTTACAGTACAAATAGGCACAGAAAATAAACATATATTAACAAACTAGGGACTCCTACAAATATTAACATAGTATATTTGCAAATTTGGTTTAATCCCACCACCCACAAAAAAATATCCCAGTGTCCCAGTTTTTCACAAACCAAAGGTGGCAACCGTAGACCCAGTAGACAGAACAGGTGGAGCTATGTCAGCACAGCTGGGTTTCTAGGCAACGCTGTGCTAATTCTGGAATGCTAGCTGCTTATCAGACCCTGAATCACACAGTGGAGAACAGAAAAAAAGCATCCAGCATATTCCCATGGCACATATATATTTACTGCTGATTTTGGGGGGAACCACAAGCCAAAAAGCCCTTTACTTAAGCAGAAATCCGGCTACTGATATCACTGTTTCTGGTACACAGCACTTAACCACACATATGAGGGGAAAGAACATGGGATTAACTATTTTCTGGGTTGATGTTAATACAGGTGTGTAAAAATCAGCATGGCTTAGGTTACTGCTCCCAAGCGCTATGCTGCTTAAAACAAACAAGTCAATGATCCCTGTTGGGGACCTCAAACAATGTGCCAAAGGGCTACAGATGCCACATAGGACTGTGTCGGTCTTTCAAGGATTTTGTTGGCTTTCTATGAACTCTCTAAATATCTTTGCATTTCGGGTAGCCTGTCTTGGTCTGTAAGGTCAACCTCAGCAGCTAGAACACAAAGGCAAGAAGGCTGCAGCGATGGAGATGCATCAGGACTGCCATGTTGTCCGGGGCTTCGTGGAGAGGTCTTGCGAGACATCCCACCAGTAAGGTGCTCCTTGGGCACAACTGAAAGTCTTCTCACATTACTGGGAGCCACGGTGTATGAGTGAGCATGTGACTTACAAACCACACCAGCTTAGCCTAGCCTATGCTAGCAGGCTACTGGAGAGTGGTCTAGACTTGTATAGTCCCACCCAGCCCAGGTCTATACAGTGGATTCCAGGCCTTTGTTAGTTTAATGCTAACCCGTGGCTGCCAGCCCCCTCTGGACCTTTTTGCTGTGTCTTCCTGCAGGCTAAAACTTGGCTCTATAGTTATACTTAGGATTCAAATGGCTTCCGGCAAGTCTGGCATTATCTGTCACATTTACAGCTACCCCTAGCATGAAATGGGAAATTATTATACTGTACTAGGCCACATTTCATCACAGTACTGAACTGGTAGTGACCCCCCAGCCCATTGAGTTACCTGAGTGTAACACAGGTTTACCCATGCTTGCTGTTGGGTGGCCGCCTCCCTGAGCACTTGAAATTGAGGTGGGTGGGGTGAGGGGGGACATGCAGATGAAGCCTGGCCCATACAGGCAGTATACTGCCATCGCTTCATCTGTCCGTGAAAATTGACGGCACACAGAAACAAGGCACGGGCTGGGGGGTGGGGGGGTTTCCGTTGTTTTGCAATGCCATTCAGCAGAGTGGTGATGACACGCTCAAGTCAGCACTCTGGTCTGGGTGAAGGGTTGCTCTGCGTCAGACAGGGAGGCAGCTCCATTCCATGGATCCTGCCAAACAGGGTTCAACCACTGCAGACGGAGGGGGGCTATTTCCATGACTTCCTGCAAATGAGGGACCGGACCAGGAAAACAACAAGCGAGGCTTTGTTTACTGTGCTCTTGGAGTGGAACCACCGAGGATGCGGCTGAATAGGACAGCGGCCCCTATTGCCTGGAGGAAATGCTCGCTGTGGCAGAATAAGTGGCCTCTGGGGCTTCATAGTTTCAGGCCAGTATGTGGACGACATTAAGCTGTGCAGAGTCACTATCAGATGTACGATTTTCTGACATTTTCCACTTGGATATCTGCGGCCTGCTTTTCTTGCAAACACAGTTCAAAGCTTTTCAAAGCCCCTAACAGGTGCTGGATTGGGAAATGCACAGATGAACTATATTTATTCAGTATCACAAGGCAAGTTCCCTGCTTAGTACAGGAAGAAGGCCCCACGGGCAGGCTCTCCACTATGCAGACACAGTAGCACTTACATTTACCTATATAGCAGACACTTTTATCCAAAGCAAAATGCATTTGAGAGAGCAGGGTGAGCCAGTCTCTGGAGCAATTGGGGGATATGGGCCTTACTCGAGGGGCCAAGGGTGAAATGACTGCTGATCACATCATCGGCAGTGTGATCTTGGTGTGGTAATCTCTCTGGGTGTCTGAGTGCATTGTGAGTCCCCAAGCTTGAGGTCCATTGGCAGGACTCTGGAGATGCTCGCTTGGAGTCCTTGGAGTCCTACACTGCACCCTCACGGACGCGGCTCACCTCCCCTGTTGCCGCCTGGCTCATGGGTGGCACCCTCTCCCGATGAGACTTAGCTAAAGCTCTTTGAAAGCCCCCCTAACCATGGTGGGTATCTGGGGTTAGGCTCTGTGGTGCTGGCAGAAGACCAGGTTTCTGACATACAGACAGCCCTCACAGCCCTAACCCAGACACCCCCCACCGCGTTAATGAACAGAAGTGAACGAACGAAAAACACAATCTGTTTCCTGTGATACAACATGTAGGAAAAGGCCTGGATTTGTGACAGTGTGTGTGTATGTGTGTGTGACAAAGGGTCACACGCCCCCCCCAGTTCTTCCCAATCATAGAAGCCTGACTGCTGCCTACATAGAAACACACATATCCCATTTTTTTTGGGGGGGGGGGGGTGTAGGTAGGCTGAATCACATGATCGGGCTCCCTTAGAGCCCCAGCCCCTTCCCAGCTGACACTTCATTTCCCAGAGGAGCTGAGTGGCCGTGATTCACAGCGGGCTGATGATGGAAGTGGGCTTGTGGGATGGGGCACTCTGCTCTCATTGGCTGATTTAGGGCCATCGCGTGTGGAATGGGCCTACATGCTCATGCACCTGAACTCCATTAGTAAACACGCTGGAGTGCTTCCCAGTACCACCAACCCCCCATTTCACGTTTCATCTCCCTGATCGGGCCCTCCGCCAAAGTGAACTGGGGTCCTTGGCAGCCGGCATGGGAGACAGGGCTGGGCCGAATGGCATTGCCAGGTCATCGGGGGGGGGGGGGGGCTGGCAGTCTCTAGCAGTTCCCAAACGATAAATACCACCAGAAAAGTTTTTAATAATTCAGCCTGCAAGCTTTTTCCACTCGAGCAGTTTTTATAAAAGCTTCACAGTTCTCATGAGACTTCGAAGCACGTCACAGAGCAAAGCAGGACCATTGAGTTATTTTATTCCTAACATGCATTCAAAACACACATTCGACCTTAGGCTTGATTTCCATTTTTCATTAAGCTGTTAATATAATAAACTTAATCCATCCATCCATCTTCTATACTGCTTGTCTAGTTCAGGGTCACAGTCATTTAAATTAATAATGTACATTATGTGCAAATCATGTGTACAGTGGGCTCACAGAGTTATGCAAGGACACATGTGATACTGCTCATGTGACCCGTGGGAGAGAGCAGTCATATAATCATTTGCATGGAGAGCAGGTTTCCTTGGATCAGGTCTCATTAAGCCAGTGGCGTTTGTGAGAAGCAGTCCCCTCGTCTGGACAGGTCTGGTTCTGGGGCTGTGATCCCGCCCTTGACTGTGGAGAAGCTTGGGAACAGCGCTGCTTTTAATTCTGACACTGCCAAACAGACTTTACTCCCACACCACACACTTTATGACTCTAATTAGAAACAGTGGCAGCAACGGGACCCAGTTGCCTGTAAATGCAGAGGACACACCCCCCTCAGCCACAGACACGCCCCCTGGATCTCACACTGCTCCCCATCACACCCCCCGCCAGTTACTAATGCTCACAGAACCTGACGCTCAATGGTTCCTTTGTTTCTATGGCAGTGACATCACGGACCCCCCCCAGCCAGAGAGCAAGTCCAGACCTGAAGACACCGTCTGCGTCCGAGGGGTGGAGTGCACGCTATCTGCATTTCCACATCTGCACTTTCCACTCTGAGCCCAGCCCAGACTCTGGCTCACTCTCCTCTGGGGCGGCTTTGTTTCAGGGTAATGCCAGGCTTTGGCTTGCTATTTTTAGCACTGCACATTCTCCTGCCATTACAGGCAGGGACTAACTAACTACAATAAGAAAGTGAGACATGTCCACACTTCCAAGACCCTATCACCCCCCCTACAGTCACAAAGTAAAACATGCCCACATTTCCGAGCTCCTTTCACCACCCTACAGTCACAAAGTGAGAAGTGCCCTCATTCCTGAACTCCTTTCAACCTCTGAAATTTCATATACTGGACATGACTGGGGTGTACTGAATAACCAGCTGCTACATGAATGCACACACATGCCGGTTTTTGTGTTCTGCTGTATTCACAGGTGACCTATGTGTGGCATTAGGCATTTCAGTTGACAGTGTGCGATTAGAAATGGGCAGGTCAGCGTGTCAAAGACAGTGTGAAGCGCCAAATGCCTCTCAGCCCTTTTCCCAGAAGCCTCTGTGGGGCAGCAGGCCTGGCGGCTCAGGGTATGTGAGATATCCGAGGAATGCAGATTCGTGGGAGAGGGTGATATGGGCGAAGGATGAGTCAAAAGAAATAGACGAAGCAAAAATATAAACAAAAAATAAATAAACATAGTCTCCAGAGGCAGAAGTAAAACGGCAGCTGAGGTGCCTGTTCTGTCCTGACTGACAGCGCATCACGACTCAGAGGGAAGAATGGCAGATCTAGGATGGAAGGTTCCCTGTGAGGTCAGGGGCAGGAGGCCAGGGGCAGCAAGAACAAAAGTGAACAAACAGCTAGAAAGAGCAAAGGGGGATGGTGAGGAGCTTCTCCCCAGGGCAGGCAGAGCCGAGCTGTGATATGGAGGGCAGCTGGGAGAGGAAAGGGGGCGTTAAACTTCACCCTAAAGAAATTAAACCTTTGAAAACCGGCCTTGTGCTGCTTTTGGGCCACTCAGAACATGTGGATAGTGCCAGAGGACTGAGTATCATCAAGTACTGCCCCCCTCCCCCAATTAAGAGTAGGCCCATTTTCCTGCCCCTTCCCTGCTTTGCCTGTGACAGGTGACCCGACAGAGCCCCAAGTCACAGGAGACAGGATGTGCTGGTCACACCGCATGCTGGGCTATAAATGTTGATGTGCTGCACAGCTAAACAATGCTTAGTTCTTCCCTTGAAGAGTAATGTAATACAGCACAAGTCAGGTCACAAAGGGAGGCGGCACAGTTGTGCAGGGTTTTGCCCTGTTGGGGGGCACACCCAGCCCAACTTTGGTCTGCTTCCCTTCAGTTTCCCTTCCTCTTGTCTTTGCTGCTGTTTCTTTTAGTTGTCTGCTGACTGACACATGGGCCATTGTGAGCTCTCACATTCCATTTCCCAGACCTTGCCTTCCTGCTCCTTCTTCCCGCTTCGTGTCTGGCATTGGCTCTGACATGACCGTGCCGATGACTGGCAGGGCACCGAAACAGCACTCGGAACAAAAAACAGAGGTGGCTGGTGATATGCCGATCAGCAGCTAGGGATTTACACCATCAGACAAACCTGAAGAGTCACCATCGCCACCGAACCATCTGTAGCCAAGACACAGAAATCCCCACCCTGCATCCAAAATCACAAGCTGGCAGGGTGTGGGTTTGGGAAAGTCTGGGGCAGGACTCATGGACCCAAATCAAAGAGGCTTTTGTTCTACAATCAGCTGCACTTCTGTAGCGGCTGGCAGCAGCTCGCCTGTGTAGTGCCTTTACCATCTGCCTCTGTGGCTCTCTGTGACTCGGCTCGACATGAGCAGACATAAACGAGAGCAGAAGCTGCTGTGGTCACATACGGGAATGTTTCTCAGACAAACATCAGCACAGAAAGGCGGCCAATATCCAGCATTTACCTGCTTGTCCTCAATAAACCACAACCTCACACTCTACTGCTGTACTGAGCGGCACTGGCCTCCTGCCATTGTTTTGGACTCTAAATTGCCATGTAACACGCCACTGTTTGCGCTGAGCTCTGACTCCTCATTTCTGACCTCCCTCACATGTAAAAATGACTGCTCCTCCTCCGCTCTCTGTCTTACATCTTCCTTTGCTATCCCTCATACGCCTTACAATCCATCCATTGAGAAAGAGATAGAGAGAAGAAGAGAGTGGACACAGATCTTTACGGGTCTTCAGACCAAATTTTCAATGAAGAGTCCCCCCTTCCAGCGGCCATTTCGAGTCATAGAGTTAAAGCATCTTTATCTCATTTCCAAAGTAAGGAGGTAGAATCCATGAAGCATAACAGGCTGTATTTACGCTGTGAGATATCCTGTCCTCCCCCACCCCCCAACTGACAGTGAGCAGCTTTGTTTAGTCTGGGGAAAACCCCCATTTACTTTCCGGGTCCGCGGTGATCACGAGGGCGGCCCTCTTTTGTGACAAGAAAGGGGGGTGGGGAGAGAACATGACAGCCCCCCCAACCATGGACAGAACCGCAGCCAGCATGCAGTAATTTCCTGATCCTGGCGCAGGCGGCTAAGGGAGGCCCTAACCGCAGCCCAGTGTGCACACAGGTACCGTCACGCCAAACGCTCTCTGGCAAGGGACGTCAACCACCAGCTCAACCCCCACAAAAACAAGGTCGGTTTCAGGCTCCCGGTCGACTCACAGCAGATACGGCAGCTGAAGCCACGCGCGGCTCCGTAATGAGAAGCAGGCCGCCTCACACCAACCTCCCTCATCACTTATTTTACTCCATATTTCAGGCCTTACGTCTTCATTTTTGTTTTCCACTCACTTTGCCAGTAACCCCCCCACCCACAAATCCCACAATTTAGGACATTCTCACCAAAGGTACCCTACAGAGCTAGTGGGGGGGGGGGGGGGGACCACATTCAAGCCACAAACCAGCATAACCTCATAATAAGGCAGCATAGCATAGGAAATGGGCTGTGCTTTATATGAAACCAGGGATTAATGCAGAACTTTCACTGAGATGCATTAACAAGAAACAACAGACAGATGACAGCATGCACATACATACATTCACACCCCCTCATCCGCGCACACACACACACACACACACAGGTTTGTAATTATATCTTTGTGGGGACTCTCCAATCATTTCTATGGGGAAAACTCTAACATGACGTCCTTAACCCCCACCCGACCCTAACCTTAGCCATAAGTAACCAAACAAAATACAAGACTTTTGGCATTTTTACTTTTTTGATTGCATTCACAGATCTTTGTGGAAACCCAAAGAATGATCCCCACAATGTCAAAAAACAGGTTTTTATTACATTGTGAGGGACATTTGGTCCCCATAAAGTTATATAAACCTAATCCATACAATATACACACATACAAACGCACGCATGCACACACACACCTTGTTCAGACGCTTTCTACCTTCCAGTTGTTTCCAGTGAAATCACACCCCTTTTCCTTAGGTGGAGATCAGAGCTGTGAAATCCTATAAAAATAATCGTGGAGAGTGTTTGGTAAAATGTATGCGTCCTGTGTGATGCTTCTGGTGAAATGCTAATCGCTCGCCTCCTTGACCGTGGTCTGTTTGCTTGAACACCCGCTCACTTGGCCAGTGATGAAATCCCCCCCCACATGCCCCCCACCCCAGAAGCTACCAAACTACAGACATGTATGTGGGGGGCTGTCCTACAGAGTAGGGCAGCGAAGTGTCAAAGCACGTCTAGCAGCCCTGAATCCCCAGAAGCAGGCTAAAGCTGGCAGACTAGGTATTTTGAAATCTAACCACAGCCGGGGGGGTTAGATGACTCCCCCCTCAAGGCCTTTGAAGGCCTAACTCTCCTCACTCTCACTCCCATCCTCCATTATTTGTCAATACAACATAGAGTCACGTTCGGCACCGATCTTTCTGGAAGCTAAGTGTTTTTTTCACCGAGGAAACATGAGCCAAGTTAGCCGTTCAGGGTGCAACTGGTTACCAGCCCTGCCCTCAAACCATTACACAACTGGAATATAAATAGACTCTCACAGGATAACACTTAGAAACAGCACAGAGGGCCTCCTCATGCTCTTACAGAAACATAGTTGCACTGTCAAACATCAATCTCATCCATCCTTGGCTTTCCTTTCTGATATCTAGCTCAGACTGAACACTTGACTTGGGTGAGAGCCAGGGCCTTCCCAGAAGGCTTTTCTTGATCCTGTCAAAGACAAGATTTGCACTACAACTACAAAAATGAACAGAAAATTTCTCAAGGCATGTGGTGAAGTATGATGTCTGTTTTTCAAGTTTCAGCCTCACGCTGCTTGTCAAGGCACAGCGAGCTCCTCATGCCTCCAACTTTTGTCAAAACGAATTGCTCATGCTGTCAGCTTGGGAGGGGTTCCGAGGACATTCACGCGATGCAACTGGTGCCTCCTGATGATGTCACGCATAGCATGAAGCATGCAGATGCTCATGTCTGTCTGCACGACCGCTTCCCAACTCCCCTGCCTTCGCGAGCCCGCTGACCCGCCAGACCGCAGTCTTGGTATGGGGTGGCCAATGAGAGGCTGCCATTTGCCTGCCAGCTAAAGTGGCACATGGCAGATGCCACCTCAGCAGACCCTGTGGTGAGGAACGAGAAACGGAGGGCACGAGACTATGGGCACAGGTAGGCTGGGACTCCCCCGTTTTGTGGATCGCGGGCTGGTCCAAATGCTATCCAGCATGCCCCCTCTCCTCTCTGTGGGACGGGAGGGGGAGGGCACATTCCCTTACCTCTGGGGAATGCAGGGGAACAGCAGCATCCAGTTGCAGAGAGGAAACACGCTGATAGTGTTTCAACTTCATAGGGCGTTGCTGCTTGAACATCTGCTCACTCCCCCCCATCTCTCTCTCATTGCCCCCCCATCACTGTTGAATCCTAAGCTCACAAGCAGACAGAGAATGGTGGGGTGACATACTGCTGAACGGTCTGCAGAGTGTTTAACAGTGCCTCCGATAGGCTGGCTTTGAGGCTGACAGGAACATCGGGCTCCACATCCCGGCCTCAGGAATCACTGGGTGCCACTTGTTCCCCATGGCTGACTGTGGCCACGATGGCCAATCCCCAACATTGAGTAGGGGGTGGGGGCAGGGCACAGCAGGGCCCCTCCCACTGAGGCTGAGCTACGTGGAGCGGGAATAACAGGGTGAGTCAGAGCGCAAAGCTGTCACATCACGCCTCCGGGGCTCAGGCTCTGAATGGAGGCCGGCCCCACGTGTGTTGCCCTTGTTTACATGGCACCTCCGGGTCCTGCGGTCTCCCGCTGAGCGTGCGTGTGTGTGTGTGTGTGTGTGTTCGCGCATGAGGAACGGGCATGCCCTGCATCTCCAAATGGCTGCATAATGGCCCAGGAAGCACGACATGGATAAACTGTGACGTATATCCATCAGCTCAGCAGGTGAGAATAAGCCCCCCTACACTCACAAGGGCCATGCTTGTGAGGCACATTCCAAACACCAAGAACTACAACCTACACTAAGCATTTCAGAGCACTGCGTGAGGTGTTGCCTCTTGAATAGTGAAGTTCAAGGTTCAAGTCCAAGGATGGCTACATTATTTTTGGGCACAGTGTAGCTGAGTAGGTTAGGCCCATAACTGGAAGGTTGCCACAGCAGAGTAGCTCCATCTCAGCTGGGCCCTTAACCCCCTGCAAAGGCCCTTAACCCCCTGCAAAGCTTTCCAGGGGTGCTGGATATACACAGACCCTAAGTGTTGCTGACCCCCCTGTGTGTGTTTAAAAGAAGAGCATGATGATACAGTATACCTGTACTTGGGAAATGCCAAAAAACAGCTTCGTTTCATTACAGATCGCTATCTGACTTCCATGGTGCGACATAAATGTTTAAATCGGGGATTTATTCAACATGACACTAACCTGCAATTTTTCTGATGATGAGTAGAATACTGTGTGACACTTAGGAAGAACAGGGAAGATGCAGTGAAATGGGAGCACTGCAATTTAAGCAGTTTGAACTGTGAGACAGTTTGTCCTAAACATCTGGAAGAGTTAGACTATTCCAACACCCCCCCCCATCTTCCATAATGGGAACAGAGCCAAGATGCGTATCAGAGATGGTTATTTCACTGTGTTAAGGTGCGGCAGGAAGAGAGAGACAGTGAGAGAGAGACAGAGAAAGAAAGAAAGAAAGAAAGACAGAAAGAAAGAAAGAAAGAAAGAAAGAAATGAGGGCAGAGGATGAGAACAGGTCTAAGAGTCATGCAAGGGGATGTTATCTCAATCGACAAGCATTTTGCTGTCAGAGATCAGAGCCCCTGATTGCTTCATGTGTTGTGTGTACAGAACACGGTGAGCACCGAACACGCGGCGTTGATGAGATCACACTCTCCTGCCATTCCTACAGCACCGGCGCAGACCTGGGCCGGCAACCTTTGCTTGTGGGAAACTAAGTTGTGCTAGGAGACGCAGGGCAGAAATAGCGAAGGACTGCATGGGGTCAGGAGGAGTTATCTCAAACCGCGGGCGGATTCAGAATGAATGTTCCCACCGACCTATATGGATCCTGTGGGAGACAGGGGATGACGGACGGCATTCCTGAAAATTTTGCCCAGGCTGCACATGACTGACACCGCACCACAAGCCTAGATATCACCCCAACCCCTGCCACCGCATACCATTGGCCCCCACCCATTTTGGGTGCTCCTGCCCGCTTCCCCGGCCCATGCACGTTATCGCAGCCTGTCCCCATCAGGAGCCCGCACTCCAACCCACCCCCCACCCTACCCCCACCCCCTAATGGCACGCTGCCACTAACCTTGTTTACATACCTGGGCACTACCATGGGAGACGGTGCTGAGCAAACAGCATAGCCCTGTGGCCCACGCAGCACGGTGTGCACCCACTGACGCAGTCCGGCCAGGCTGCTGCCACCCCCCCCCTCCAGGGTCACCATTCCTGAATCATTCCCGATGTGGCCCGTTCCAGCCTATTCACTGAGCCGCTTTCCCCCCAGAGAACAGAAAACATTCTGCAAACGACATGTGTGCAGGAATGCCTTTGAAGGGCTTGCGTGCAGCAGGGAGATGTTTGTTTTCAATTGGCGCTAATGTTTGATATTTTGGGAGCACAGAGTTGGCTGCTTGTGATGTTCTGCAGTTCAGCTGATCCATTGTTCCAGTGTTACACACACACACACACACACACACACACACACACACACACTAACCTTGAATCACACATTAACCTTGAACATAAACACACACACACATATACAGACACACAAAACACACATACAGACACACACATTCTGTACACACATGTTCACACACAGAAGCACACAGGCACGCCCAAACACACTCTGTCAAAGGATCAGTATGAGGCTGAGCGCCCCCCACAGGCCAATGCCTTCCTTAGCCAGCTGACGAGCTGCCGGTACCCCCGCTCCTCCCCGCCCAGAAGGGGCGGCACAGACTTCCCAAACGCCGGAGACATTCAGGCCCCCATCTTGGCCTTGCCTCAAAGCCCCCCCCCGCTGACAGGCACACAGTTCTGCTCTCACGCAAGGCTACGGCTGCCAAGAAGCAAGCGAGCATATCTCTTCCCGTGTGACTCCCAGGGCGGAGGATATGAATTCAGAATGTGATGCTAGTCTGAAGAGAAAAATAAAGCTGGGGCGGAAAAAAAGGCTTCAGTGGAGAGAGGGAGAGAGGGAGAGAGGGAGAGAGAGAGAGAGAGAGAGAGAGCTTACAGTGGCAGGGGCCTGCCGTGAAAGTGGCCCCCCGCTCCCCCCACCACAGAGGAAACGGCACCTCCTGCCAAAGAACACTGGCTGTCTCAGGCCGCGAAATTCTCTGCCCTTCTCTCTCTCCAACACTGGCGCTATTGTTCTGTGTCTGTTTACCTCCCTGTCCTCCACGCCCTGCTCACCTGTGTGTTTAGTTTCTGCTTCAAATAAAACTTTATATGCGGCCGTGGTTAAAGCAGCCCTCGGCACCGTGCCTCCAGCCCTGCGTACCGCGCATCCCGTCTCTGTTACGGCTTGGATTTAAGAACCCAGAAAAGCATCTCATTAAAGACTGAGCTGAGCGATGTCGTGGCAAGGAAAGGATCTAACGCAGTGTTCGCTTTTAACGTGCAGACAAACACGGTTCTCAGATTTTGTGGTCATGGTTCACTCTTGTCCCAGTTACCGAAGGGATGTGCGGTATGTCCTGGTTTCACAGACTTCCGGGAATGTGCCCCCCTCCGTGAGCCTGACTGATGCCAGAGGATCTTCTAGCTACGTATCAGGACATAGCCCACATGGCACTTGCCCCCCCATCCCCCTGCAGGCACGTTTACTGACTGGCTGTGGTGAAACCCAATGTCACTACAGAACTTTGACGGAGAGGGTGGAAATGCTCAATGAGATCTTCCTTTTATTATGGGAGTCAGACACACACACCTGCTCTACTGCTGTTTGGACATGGTTCATACACAACCAAACAGACAGAAAGAGATATGTCACTTTATAGCTAATGCGACACATAATAGAAAATCAATCAAATTGGCCCCATGATCAGAAGCTGAGCTGAATAGCTGTGCTAAGCTGGCTCAGGCTCCCAGTGCTCTGGAAAACACAGAGATGTAATCACTTCCCAGAGTCAGTGCGGGGGTCGGTCAATTGTGTGTTCTGGTTGCAGCCTATAGACATGACTTGATGAGAGTGTCCCCATCCTGACTTCCATGTTTTTCCTTTAAATGCCTAAGCTGATGACATAAGGGCCCGTGAGATATGACATACTCAAGCCCAGGGGCCTGTTTGTGGTTGTTGGAAGCCCCATGAAAATGCATGGTTTGAGTGGTGACAAATACTGCTTCTGCTAAGACATGCAATCTTACTGTTGAGGGCCACTATAAATATCAGCAACTTCCCTGTGGCCCATGAGCTGACCAGAGCAGAGGAGTTATGAGAATCAGGGCAGCTTCCTCCTTTGAGACTCCAAACATGCATCCGCCTGAAGTCCGTCTGCTTTCTACAACTCACTCAGAAGTGGGGAGTCTGCCAGTGTGTCTGTGGGCCACACCCAGGCTAGTTCCCACCACCCTTCAACTTTCCAAAGAGCTAGGGTTCAGCGGCCAGTTAGCCAAGAGAGATGTTCAGGCTCACCTCCTGTGAGAAAGCCAGCTTCCTGTGGACGCACAAATGAGGTAAAGTGTCATTGCCTGCAGGATACCATGCATAAGTACTCGTTATGTTTTCAAATCAGGCCCACCCTCACCTTGGTTCTCCAGACGTGCAGAGACACATGCCATGTCCTGCATGCTGTCATTTCTAGTAAGGTGTCTGTCCTCTGTACATAAAGTTCAAATGATCTTCCCCTGGGAAGTGTGATGGTGACAGGCTGAAGCTTAAGTTGTAGTCGCAAGGAATCTGCTAGGAAAACAGCCGTCACTCAAAATGACGCCGCATCCAGTTCTCTCGTGCGTTGGCTATGTTTCAGTAGTGGATGAAAAAAATGACAGGAAGCCATCAATCACATGGGACTAGGCTGAGATCCGATTGGCTGACGTAATGCCTCCCTCCACCACCTGGGGCGACAGGGCCAAATTGTGAAAGAAATGTCTTGTACTCATCCTCTGACTCATCTGCACGGGTTTTAGGGTTTCAGAGCATCTCCTATGGGGTTCCAGAAGACAATTTGGGGAGGTGGTGGGACACTTAAGCAGCTCTGGACACTGACTGTCCTGTCTATAATTATGTCTCTTATGTCTTGGGGGAGTCTAGGTCCCTACAAATCCATATAATAACCGGCTGAAAGCTTGAAACATTTTGATCTAGAGATATTTTGTTCTGAATCTGTGATTAACTGTTTACTGCTTGGAATCCCCAGGGGGACCTGATGTTGAGTCTTTGAGGAGGTGTCTGAATGGCTTCAGTGAAGATGTATTAAAGAGTTGAAGGTTCAAGGTTAAAGAATTTCAAAAGGGAACCATTTGCATGTGAAACTGGGAATCTGCACCGGTAACAGGAAGTCCTTAGAAAAGCAAAGCTGCTGTGAAGAACAAAATACACAGCTGGGCAGGGCACTCTGCTGCCCTTGACCTGGCTGCTCGGGCCCTTAGAGCTGTAACCCTGTGTGAACGCCAAGCAGATGGCGTGTTTACGAGACAGGCTGCGTTTTACTCAACGTCACATCAGCTGTCAGCACTCATTTCTTACAATGCCACGTGCTGCTGTATGTTGCCATCCAGTGTTTCAATCGAAGAAGCCCATATGCAAACAAGCAGACACGGTTTCCATGGATCACCAACTATGGACTGTTTTCTTCCTGGCGTTGTTGCCTTATTCTCATCAGTCCTGGATCCTTGGTGCTCTGGTAGGCTTGTCCGCACATGAAGGGGCACCCGCTGTGTTTTGGCTTTGCGGACCTCACAGCCCACATAAGCTGATGCTATCTACACTAGAGTGACTCCCCTCACTTGGGTCCCTGCTGCGTGCTCAACAGAGGCCCTTATTCTTGATCACGTCAGGATAACACATGCAGCTGTGACATGTAAAACTCTCAGCAGTGGAAAGAGTGACAGACCAAGAGCACCTGCAAAATCACAGACCATCCAAGAGGCAGCTTTAGTTCCAGGATTATTCAGGAGGTTTTTCTGCTATTTGCTCTTCATTGTTCCTTATCGTAATGTGTTGTTTGAGTCTGCAGGGAGGTATGCAAGCATTTCATTGTACTTGTACTTGTACAAATGACAATAAAGCTTTTGAATCCTTGAATCCTTGAGCTGTAGGTTACAGGTTAAGGTTTGGGGTTATGTTGGAGTTGTAGGTTACAGGTTACACTGGAGTTATGGCATTGTGATAGCCCAGTAATGCTTAGAATGTGGAAGCTGAGAAAAGCAGAGCAGGAAGCTTCATCTAGATGTCGTTTCAAATTAGTATTTGCAAGTTGAATGATAGCGGAGTGAAAAAGCAGATATTGGAATTACAATATAGCTGAAGCTACTACTTCTACTACTACTGTTAATAATAATAATCATTTCCAATGTGTTAATTTCTAAGCTAATTTCTGTAACTCACTGACAACAAGACCTGAGAGATGTTGCTTTCACAGCCTTGCAGGTTGATGGATGGCCTGGTATTAGGGGCATAATGGCACAGAGACCCCAAAGTCGCCAATGAAGATGCTCACCTAGCTGGTTTGCTGAAGGCTTAACCTGTTGACCACAGCATCTTTTACAACTAGAAACAGTGAAACAGTGCTAGAGTTCAGCTATGACCAGCTTAGAGTTGAGGATAGGTTGATGTTAGGTTAGAGTTGGAGATTGGTTAGGGGTTAGGAAGAGTGGCCACTTCCTTGACCCCAAAAAGGAGGACAATATGAAACAAAGAACCAAAAATATTGCAACAGACCTGAGAACTATTTTAACATGACAATTATTTTTAAACATCTAGATAAATAGATAAAATAGATGAACATTTGCATGCTGATGTTATTTGAAGCTGGGGCACAGGGAAACATGGACCAGTATTTAATTTGCATTCATTCATCTCCCCAAAAAAATAGGCCTTTGTATTTAAAGTATTATGTTCTCCCAATAAAACTCTCTTGTTGAATTGAACCCTTTCCATTACCGCTAATATCCACATAACATCAGTAAAATGTGCAAAAGGCATGGAATTTGTATTTCTTACTCTTCTAAATGAAAGTGTGTTCTTTTTTCGTGGTGAGTTGGGAGGACTTGTGTTGTTAACCAATAATGTTAACGCAATATTTGTTTGTTAGGTGTGTCACTGAGTCAATAAAAGGACTTCTTATTAGGCTGCAAAACTTGATAACGGAAAGGTCTTCCAGGTAGCTTGAGAGTGTGTTTATTTTTCTTGGTGTAAAGGCAACTGTAGTATTGTTTTTTTGTTTTTAGTGGAAACTTTGTAACTAGTAATAAAATCATAAAATTTTTTCCTAGTGTTTGAAACTAATTATTTATTTGGCAAATAGCCATACATTACCCCTTACAAATTATACTGATGATGAAAAGGAGGAAAAAGAAGCGTCGGACAGAGGACATAAGGCTGAAAAAGTGGAGTGTCCAGCCTAAAGCCCCGTGTCAGGTTGCCCTAGGTCAGGTCAGCCATCTCCTGCAGTGCTTCTGCAATGATTCTTTCAAAACCCAACATGAGCAGCTCATTAGAATCAGTGTGATTGGTTTGGCCAGCGATGCCAAAGTGCCATTCGCAGGATCGTACCACGTTCCTCTGCCGATCCAGTGAAAGTTCACCTGAGTTTATTTGACACAATACACCGACTGAGTGCTTCCTGAAGAGACCTGCGAGAAGTATGCTGTCACATGGGGTGATGACATCCCTGTGACTATAATGAGAAGTTCTTCCTGTTCTCCTCCCTAGCTAATAAGAAAAGACAAACACACATGCATACACGCACAAACACTTATTCATATCTTTATGGGGACTCTCCAATCATTTCTATGGGCAGAACCCTATTCCCAAATATGACAACCTTAACCCCTATCCAGCCCTATAATATAATAATTACAAAAACGCATGTATGTACACACGCACACACACACACACACACACACACAATCACAGTTTCACTAGCCAGGTTCACTAAATCTGCAGCCTGACTGTGTTTACAGTAATAATCACACTTTCTGATTAATATGTTACATCGGAATGCAAGTGGGAAAAAACCCTGTGCATCAAAACAATGGTTCTTTTTAAGCCTGTCCATATTTATTGTCAGTGAATATGACTTGGCAAAACATCAAACAAGGACAGTGCACCAAACAAAACTTATACCGAATTAAACCCTAACCAAACAAAGACACCTTTCCCCATGGCGTACGCTTAGTTTCGGAAGGACGGCCCACCAAGGGTTATTTTTAACGTTTATGAAATCCTGTGGAATGGAGCCAAATGACGTTCTCCAGATTGGGCTGGATGACTCAATCTGTGGCTACAAATCTGGATGGGTGGCAGTAATCTACTCCCTCCAAATGAGCAGTGACTGTGTGCAGCACACATACTGAGAAGCACCTCAGAGGCCCAAGGTTAGCATCCAGACATGCAGAGTAGTGTCCAGCTTGACCCTGTGACTAAAGTTCCTCTACTTAAATGGGTCAAGAGGGACCACTTGATCCAACCTGCATTTTTGCCACAGGGTTACATTCCTACACATAGTACATCAACCCACACGTAATGTCTTAGCCCCTTCTTACAATGCTTTAGCTCCTCCCACAGAGCAACTAGTTCCTGCTAGATCCTACCTTTCTCAACACCCAACATACATGGCTCTACAAGCTATAAGCCTCTATGGAGGCCTACAGAGGCTGCAGGGTGGCCTAGTCAAGGGTGCCATTAGAAATTTTGGGCCCCATGAAAGCATATCATATTGGGCCCTCAACCAAGACCAATTCAGTTATGTTTCAAATTTGCCTTCATGGAAACAAGGAACCAGAAACAAGCTCCCTCTGTTACAACGTTTAGCACTGAATAGGAGAGTCCAACATCTTGGATTACTGTCTTTTCCTATGACTCTCGCTTGGGGCTGAAGCACACAGGTCTTCTGATGTTATTCCATAGGCTGGCTGGGCCTGTTTTCGTGGGCTATTTTCTGACAGAAACATGCACTACCCCCAGTCCAAATCTCAAAGCTGTAAGAACATCCGGAGACCCCCAAGGGTATGTTTGTCTGTGTCATTACACCGGATCAAAGTTGAGTTCCTTTCCCAAAGGTGCAGTGACACTTCCCACTGCCTGAATCTGTCATTTGGAAGAACCCGTCTAGGGGCTCATTTTGTGTGCCAAGCTAAACCACTCTGGAGTTCCCCAAACCCATCTGGCATGATCACCATAGATCACCTGATCACCACAGACACAATCGGTGGTTGGTAAGACATGGCTGTAGACATGCGATGCCAACAACCTATGATACACGGACTACCCCTGCAAGACATCTCAGTGAGGCCAGTCCCACAAGAGGTTGACACAGCTGAGGACAGATATCATGTTCGGCTGCTCCGTGCAACTGCTGGAGAATCCGGCTTCCATTCCAATCAAATCAGGAAGCCTGACAGCAAGGTCAAGGCCAAGGTCATCATGTGAAGCCCTTTCCCACAAACTCCAGATGGAGAGACAGAGACAGTGCTGTCTTATATGCAGATCTCGGCCGGGCTGCTGCTTGAGGACCAGGTAGCTGGTGCTGACATTGTGGATTTAAACAAGTGATATGCAGTGACAAATTCAGCTACTGTATTAGAAGCCCCAGGAGACGTTTAGAGCTTAATTAATATAATATAAATTGAGAATTATATAATGCTCAAAGTAAAACCAAATGCTTTGAGCTGCAGGAAAGTAGTAGAGCTGCTCTATCAGCTTACTATCTATGGGCGAGCAGAGCAGACCGGTTCATCTGCACAAAACACCCACAAGAAACTAGCTGATAAGGCTGACTGGTTTTAGCTGGTGGGGTAGAGGACCTATGGGGAAAATATACTCAGGTCCCTTGTGGGGGTAGAAGCAAACTGGGAAGTTCATCCAAATTGCAGTAGGGTGTGCAGGGGAGGGAGGGAAGAGAGAGGCTGAGAGAAAGGCAGGAAAACAGAGAGACAAAGAGAGACAGATACAAAGAAAGGCAGAGAGATGGGAAAGACAGCAACAGAGAGAGAGAGAGAGATGGAGCGATTCTGACCTCCTGCCATGTGCCTCTGCTTTCATCTCAGGAATGTTTGAAATTACAAGCCCTGTCAGGCTCTCAGGAGGATATCGCTGTCTGATCGGAGGTGCCGAGACAAGCCAGCGACAGTCTCCTCCAGCCCGTCGCAAGGCTTCTCCCTATTTCCCACTCTGGCATCATTAAAACACAAACCTTCCGGTGGGGACCCGTTTGGCCGCGTTATTCCTGAGAATGCTGGAATACTACAGGGGCAGCATGAATATTCCAACATGGAGCTTTTGATTCAGGGTTTTCACTGCCCTGCATGCGAAGATTAGTCTCTGTGTCTGTGCTACAGACCAAAGCACATTCTCGCATTACGGCACAGCTTACAAATGTCTCGCCAAAGCTTCACTGACATGCCAGTGAGGATTCCTGCAGCAACAGCGGCAACTGTATACGGCTGCTGCCTAGGTGACGTTTAGGCACAGTGCCTGCACCTATCCCACTGGTAGCAACGGTCTTTGAGGTAAGTGACATGCATAAACACAAGCAGGAAACGTTACCTGTCCCCAGTGACTTTACTTCGACCTGTTTTTGCGAGCGTGGATCGCAGCCCGAAAATAGGCTCCCCCCCGTCGACAGGTTTGCCAAGCCACCCTGGGCTGAGGGGAGGTTGACGTCTGTTTTTAATTGCTGCTATTTCAGGCATGGGGAGAACAATGGCAGGAAGCCTGTCGTAGGGTTAAGCGGCAGGCCGTGGCGACCCTGGCGTGTCCCAGACTGTAAGTGTTGCCACCTAATGGCAAAAAGACCATTTATCTACATTTTACCAATGGCATCAAAAGGGGAAAGGGAGTGGCCATGATGGGGGGGGGGGCACTCTAATAACAGCCTATACAATATGTGGCCCATTTTTGAAAGGAATGGGAAGTTTAGGTTGAAACCACATCTCATCTCAGTGGTAAGAATGCTGGAACCTTCTCTTCATTGTCTTCTTCATGTAATTGTAAAAGACCCCTCTCATCCTGGTAACAAACTACTTCAGCTTCTGCAATCAGGCAGAAGGTTCTGCAATATCATGGCCAAGACAGAAAAACTTAGAAGGAGTTTTTATCCCCAGGCCATTCGACTCCTCAATCTGGACACGCCCCCTCTCTTTACACTATAGTATTATAGTATATTATTATAGTACTTTATACTATACTGGACAGCTACCTTCTCAGGGTCTCATTCTCATCGTCATCATTTCATACAATGCACTTTAACTTTATAACTTATAACTGCATATTGCACATCCGTAAATCTGTTGCAAGGCGGTATTATAGTCAAAGTTCTATTTAAAAACTTTCATATCCTTTGTAACTAGTTGCACAGTCAAAAGAGTGGTTCAGGATACATTCCACTGCATGTTGTACCTGTAGGACTATGTATGTGACAACTAAAGAATCTTGTAATTGCTTAGCAGTGCTCATCCATTTATTTACCGTTACGTGTGGTATTCCTTTATAGATCTGCAACAACCACCATGCTCCTACCTGCCTATTGAGCGCCGGGCCCCGTGCCACAGAGAATGCTCAGCCAGTGGGCCGTCCAATCAGGACGTGCAGAGCCTGGCACCCAGCTAATGGGCATGATATCACAAGCTACGGCAGAATGTACTCATTCCAGCATGCACCTGCCAGCATTTAACAATCAAGTCATCCATTTCACCTGATCTAAATCAGAACTCAGAGCAGATCTGGGGCCACACTTAACCTCCCCATTGGACTTCTCAATCTCATATAAGAGATGTAATTCTGTGAATGTGCTCTATAAATATGTTGCTGAATAAAGTATCACAAGCCTAGTGATCCAAATAGTCACAACAGTGCTAAGTAAGAAAAAAGTCATCAAGATATGGTCACCATTCCAGTTACACAGAGAGTGTAAAGTGTTATGGAACCCAGGAATGATGTAGGGAAAAAGTGAAGACTAAGGCTTCAAATGCAGGAAATGGCCAGAAGGCACAACATTTAGCATTGGTGCATTAGCTTCTCTGGGGATACAGGGAATTAACACAGCAGTAAGAGCGCTGAGCTTGAACAATGCACTGTTAAGCACTGTTGACATTTTATTAGTGTTTACGGAACCAAAATGGCAGCCTCTATGTTTAACTGTCACTCTAAGATGTGCTAAACTGCTAATACTATTGCTACAGTGTGTGATGTGTGAGTGGCAACTTTATGAGTATGAGTCACATCCGGTTTGTATCTCTAAAGTCTGCCTCCTCTGGAGGGGGGTACAGACTCCCCCTACGGATCTGACGGGCTTTGAACAGCGCCATTTCAGGACACGTTCTTCTTTCGGTTAATAGAGAGACATTTGTTTTCTGAGCCTCACTCACTATGGTCACCCTTTGAAGCTGTGACAGTTGTTGGGGGAGAGGCGGGGGTTTCTGTGACTCAGAGATCCTCAGCCTGACCTGTGTTGCTGTGGGGTTTTGGGTGCAGAGCTGTGCAGAAGCGGTATTACTTCAGTACACACACACACACACACACACACACACACACACACACACACACAGACTCTGGTAAGCCACCAAAGCTAAATTTGTAACCACGCCGGGTCTACCATAAGATCTAGAGGTGAGAAGACTTCCTCCCTGCCCGATGCAGACAGGAAACTCAACAGACTCTGCTGGTTTCAGGCTTGTTCCAGGCTGGTGGCTACCGGCACCATCCGCTTTTTGCCACGTGGCCACAGTATTCAAGTTCTGAACCACTTTCAGATCAGAGATAGAAATGCCACAAAGCCAACAGTGATGACCCACAGTAAGGATCTGAGTGTGATGCTACTCAAACTGGGTACAGGTGGGGCCACCCTTGGACCCGCTGCTCTATTGGCAGTGTGACTCGCTCCCTGTACCCCCACCCTAGTAATGGCACTCACCGCTGAAGAAGCTCTTGGCCTTCAGGTAGCCGACACTGAGCCGCAGCACGGACAGTTTGTCCAGGCGGGCCCGCACATCCTCGGGGAACGGCAGCAGGCTGGTCAGCTTGTCCAGCTCCCCATTCAGCCGGTCTCGGTGCCGCTTGGAGGGGTTGGACTTCGTACCTTCGCGCGGCGGGGGCTTGGGACTGCCGGGAAAGAAGGCAGACAGGTCAGGACATGTCTAGGGGGAGTAGCTCTGCAGTGGGGATCCTGCAGCAAGCCTGTACTGACACATGCACCCATAACTGCTCATTCAGGCTCATACACACTCAGGGAGAAGGTCCTTCACTAGCTATAAGGTCATCAACACACTGCTTCAGAGGAAGAAGATAGTGCCCAAACAAAACACGTCCACAGCCTTGCCTCTCTGTCCATGTTACACAGTGAACAGCCTTTGTCACCCTACATCAAAACCAGCAAAGCTCATAATATGTTCATGGGCTGTTTATTTTCACATACAGCTGCACCTCAGCTGCTGATGTGGCTCCAAACAGGAGTCAGGGAGCTCTGAGTGGGGGTGGTGGAAATGACATGGGCGCCGATCACTCTTCTGTTTTCTGATGCAACTTTCTGCCCCTGGAACTGAGTTGGATTAAAAACATTTGGAGGAAAAACAAAGTCAAGGAACTGAAAAAACCTGATGATCGCATGAATTTAACAGGCCCTGCCCCTCTCATCACTGCCAAAAATTAAAATCTAAGAATAATTTTCTTATATTTAGACAAAATTCGAAATTCATGAATAATCTGACTAACAACACATCTTATGTATAAGATCAATTTGCATGCATTTAGGAAATCTTAACACTTTTCTTACTGTACTGGTAGATAATTTAGCTAGTTTTAGGCCATCTTGTCTCAAAACAGAAACAGTTTAACATGAATTTGAAAGGCCATTTTTTGCAGTGCAGCCCATATTGAACTTGTAGGCAGCTCATGGAGCTTGCTGAGGCCATGACTGCAGTGGGAACATTTTCTATTCCAGTTTGGGTCACCAAGGAGCCCGACCACAAACTCCAGCGGATGTTTATAACACGCGATTCAGAATACCCTGATTTAGCGGCTAAAGAACTGAAGTGTCCTTTGGCGGACTTTAAAAAAACCAACACGCAAAATATACTAATCCTCCGCTTCAGTTTCCTCTGCGTTCCCCCTCTCACACTGGAAAAAATGATTTTGGAGGGCGGTAAATACAACCTATTACAATCATTTAAAATTTGCCTTAATTCATTAGTCAGCAGGTAAAATGTATTATTATGGGTAAA
>JAODKC010000001.1:51313810-51329415 GCA_026777985.1 Mormyrops attenuatus | reverse complement strand
GGCTAGCTGGTCTTAACCACTTGTGTGTGTGTGTGTGGGGGGGGGGGGGGGTCTGACTCAGCCCTACAGCCATGTTGTCTGACACTCTGACCACTGGTCACATCACACATCACAGTATACCTACTGCCTCAGGGACTGTGAATCATCCCCATCCTAACCTGATAAGCAGCCCCTGAAAACACACTATACCCCAGGTGGTATAAGGTAACTGTGCTACCCACTGAACCCAGACTGTTATCCTTGATTTGAGGAAGTGAGGGAATGAAGAGCATGTAATGAGAGCACAGGCATCCCAGAGGGCGCACCTATCCTCTGTAATGGGCTCCAGCTGTTATGACTCAGCAGCTCTGGGTGTGGGACACAGGTGTGGAACTGGTGACCTTTCCTTAGTAGGAAGGTCAGAGTCGTTCAGGAGCTGTTTTATGCTACCTTTCGGCCACTTATCTGGTAGACAGGTGGGCTGTTCTGCATCGAACCATGTTGCTCAGGTGGCCCCGTGTCATGATTCATGGGTAACATGGTCTGTCTGATGTACTCCTGGAATCTCCGGTTTGGATTTTAAACAGCTCTGCCATGCTAACAATCATCCTGTGTTACACAGGATGGTTCATGTTCCTCCTCACTTGCTTCTGGCTCCTCCGGGAGTCTAGCGGCTCCGAGTACAGATGAGCCAGGCCTTCATGGAGATCCCTAGACTGCCGGGAGGCCTTGTTTATCTGTACGGAACATAAGCACCTCTCCAAAACGTTCCTGTTTATAGAGCCTGAGGAACCAAGCAGCTCCAAGGCATGGAGTAGTCTGCTATTTATAGACAGCAGCATCCCAGCGGAGGTGGGGAGTTATGCTGAAATACAGCAAAAATGAGGTACTCTGTGTTTTCCAGCATTTAGTCATGCTTCTCTGCGGATGATGAGAGGAGCGTTGCAGCTTCAAGTCGCCCTCTAACGTTTCCACAATGGTCCTTAATCTGAAGACCTCTGTCGTCTTACTTTTTCCACTTGTTAAGAACTGAACTCAGCACATTTGACATATTTTGTTGCCACTTATTTGTCACTTGGCATATTTCCTTGTGTGCCTAAAATGGACTCCTCACCATACTCCTTGGAACCAGAATTCACATCCTGAGAAGCAGAAGAATCTGAAAATAAAGTCAAATTGCTCCAGTTAATGCTGAATACTTTTCACAGAGCCCTTTGGCATGTTTGCATTGGCTGTCGGGGTGTCTGAGAGCAGACAGTTTAGAGGGTTTATTCCGAGGGGTTCAAAAGTCATAGTCCTGTTTTTCCTTCACTCATGCTGGATATTCACAGGACGTTAAAGTGTCCATGGAGCACTACACATCTTCCGTTCTCCTTTCCATGAGGATGAAATACATTGAAGATGGTAACTGGTGATCTGGTGACTGGGAGAAGCAGAAGGTGAGAACTGTTAAATTAAAAACCTTAAATAGATACAACATATAAAATATTTTAGCTAAGAACAGGTATGGTGAGCAAGTATTTGGAAAAAACATGACCCAAGGTCTGATTGTTTCATTGCAGTTTTTTTCAGGATTCAGCCTGTCAGTTGGCTGTCCAAAGGTTTTGTGCTGCAGTCCAGACCTTAACATTGATCCTCAGCCAGGTTATCAGATCCAGACAGACTGCTGATTTCAGCAGAAAATTATAGCCAGGGGTTTATTTTTAAAAGAAAAGACGGCCTCGATCTGTTCTGGTCGTCACTCAAGTTGTACAACACGACAGCTAGTGGCAGGATGGGAAAAAGACCTCAACATATGCATTACTGACACTTTTTTCAGTGTTAATTCATAGCGTGTTGACAGAGCCTTTGTCCTCTGTGTGTCTCTGTGGCTTTGAATTATGTCATAACACTTTCCATGAATTTTCCAAGGCAGCAACACTCCTCTTATAGCTTGGCACAAACGGCACAAATATAGCACAGATTTTGTCATCTGTTTCTTGCCAGATGGAAGCTTCAAACGGATGAAGATTTTCAGATTTTTTTTAAAAGATATGTATAGAGCACGTTGAACAGAGGCAGGGGTGAAGTTATGTAGGTAACTACAGGATTGAATGGCATTGTGGAAAATGGTTTAATCATCACTGGGGAAACCTTTCAGCTACCATAACGGCTGACTGACGTCAAGTGGGTGAATTACAAGTAAGCGCAAAGAAAAATGTCTGAGCACTTGTGAAAAAGATTAGAACAGGAGTGCAGTACCTGTACACTTTAGCGACAACAGCTGTAGTGTATTGTGATGACTGTGCATTAACAGACAGGAGCAGTGAGTAGCTGGCTGTAGCCCTGAAAGCTGACACAGCTAAAGTGATTGGAAAAAGGCTGATGACTGAAGTGATTACAGTTGACTGTGTTCCTCAGCCTGTCAGCTTGGCCTGTGAGGCATGCCTGTATCTGTACTGTCCCCTGCTGTGCTGGCTGATGAGGCTTATGTGACAATAACACCCCCCCCACCACTGCTTCCATCGGCCTCTGATTCATCCTCCACTAATCCCCGTTAAGTTCTGATCTTAATGGTGCCGCACATCATGAAGTGCTTCTTTGCATATTGACACAATCCATGCAATGCATATGCAAATCAGGCTGGGTACTGTGACCAGCTCGTGCCTCTGAGCCGCCAATGTCATTAACTGGTTACCTAAAGGACCCGGAGTAACCGCGAGGCAGAGACTTTCACCAGAGTGGGTGGCATGCCTGAAGTTAAAAGTAGCCTGATCTGGTGATTCAGCAATATTCATGTGCCCAGTTTCGTCCTGCTGTGGTGATGATGGGCGCAGCTGTAACCAATGACAGGAATGATAGGGAAAGGAGGGGCGAAGAAAATTATGCCACGAGGCTCCATCCAGAATCATGATGATCACATAACTGTGTATTTTTCATTTTTAAATTTGACATCAGCTTGTTTTAAGCTGTTTCAATAAAGCAATTCCTAGAAGAAACACAAAATGACTCTGAAGTGAACATGATTAATGTCCAGTCTGAGAGCTGGGGCCAGATCGGATTGCTGTTATAAAGTGGTTGCCGTTTCAGGCCAGTCGGTCCTGTGTTGTTTCTAATCTCTGGGCTTCCTTAACACCAGCCCGTTTCCCCGACATGTCCTCGGGCAGAGCCAGAACACTGATTAATTTCTGCTTCTTTTATGTGCTAGGAAAGCCTTCTTCCGATGTAATCGACACCAGATTGGTCACCCCATTTTGCCGTGATGACATTAGTGGGAAAATGAATATCAATGAAATATAAAGTCTCCAATTACTCCCAGGTCCCTGCTAACCACTAACCCCCCTTCCCCGCCACACACACACACACACACACTTTAAATATTGCCTTGTGTTGCCAGAAGATCTATTTGTTAAATGAAAACGATTCAGACCATCAACAGTTAAGCAACACGTGTGAATCACACCCTGTATCCATTAGTGAACTGTCTCTTTCAGGTTATAAAGCGTAAAACCTTTTTAAATCATGTTTTAAACTTTACAGTTCTCACTGTGTGAGTAAATCAGCATTTTTACAATTAATATTGAACATTTTTGTAACCTAATGCTAATATTAATCTTATCATACATTATTATTATGTATTTTACACCAAAATAGACTGTTTCCCATATTACAATTAAGCTAACCATATCTAATTTATCTCTGGATGCAAGATTAGTGTGATAAATGGAACGATTTACGGATTTTTCCATCTTAAAATAATATTTTTGTTTTCTTTATTTCCACAAGAGGGCACCAGAACAACAAATGGAACGTGAGGTGTTTTTACTTCTTGAAGTAATGTTCCCCCATCGGGTACGAGGCTTGATTTTTGGTGCATGTTTGTGACTTTGTCACAGTCAATATGAAGATGCTTGATGATGCACTCTCAAGGGTTTAAATGTTTAATACACTCAGAGTTTCATATTGTTTAAAACTGTAGCTTCCGAAATGTTAAGTGCCTGCTTTCGTTAGAGACTTCAGAAGATGTGGCAAATGGTTTGATAACGGATGTTAAAAATAAAAGAGAATTTTTTCTGTGTATGGAAGCCATGGTACATAAACAATTCGCAGTGTCATAATATATTGCTTCAGTCTCTGAACTTCGAACTGAATAACGAATCGAGTTTGAAAAGTGGATTAGCTGTGACATCTGACATTGTTTTTAGGATTAGGTATGTTGAGCTGTATGTGGAAAGACATGGAAAAGTGAAAAGTCTCACTGGAGATGACCTGAAATCAGAAGGGAGATGCAAAGGCAATAAATAACTAACTAAAATAATATAATTGAAATCTAGTACCGTCTAGTACCAGACAGCAGCTTTTTTCAGAAAGGAACTGATTCCAAAATTTTTCCGAACTTGCAATTAGCACTGTTGATGTAGAAGGGAATGAATGAGCCAGGTGGGGTAGGATTGACAGTGAGGCCCTGGAGTTGTAAAGCTCAGAAGAAGGTAGCAGATCTTCCACCTTCTAGAACATTCTGTTATTTATAGTTATTTTACAGGGTTGTACAACATCCAACTATTACATAAGGACATAGTCTTTAGAATCCCATGAGAAGCCACCTATATGGGGTGATAACCATTGCTGTCATTTACAGACATTCCCTAGTGTTACAACATTCCTATTGGATGGTAGGGGAGACGCAAGAGCTGGCTGGCCAATAGAATAATCGAAAACTAAAGAGATGGGCATCTGATTGGACAAAATTCTTCAGAAGAAGAGACCACTGGACAGTTATACTACATGTTGAGGACACAGCCAGCTGAGGGTGCTGTAGAGTGATTAGATTTATGAGGATTTATTGTGGCAGCTGTCACAGTATCGGCCGCTCTAGTCCACATACAGGTGAACACGTTAAAACATTTACAGATGACAGACAACTTTTAACGAGCAGCGTCTGTGGTATCAGTATTCCATCAGGATACATTTGACCCTCAGACACTCTTGGTTTATTTTCTCCCAGGCTGCTGGGAGTATTTACCCATCCGCTTTTGTTGAAAAACCTCACCTTAACAGTCATGATCACAAACACCGTCCCTGCAAAATCAACAGAAGGCTCCTCGCAGTGAGAGACTCTGAAGGTCTCTGTTTCGCTCTGATCTTTCACCAGCTTGCTTGGAGTATCTTTTCAAGGCTTTTCTTCACATCGGATCTCTGCCTCTTGTACTCTCATCTCAGGCCTGTTTTTTTCAGTAGAATGTGCTCATTAACAATGAAACAAAAGAACCCGGTACACAAGGCTGGATGCATGTGCCGCAACCAGGAAAACGGTGACCCCACCCCACGTAGCTGCATGTGCACTAATGAGCTGTCTTCCAGGAGGGCAGTTATGCCTCCTGGTGTTTGCCTCAGGGTGGTGCAGATCATTTCCAGATAAGGGTGCAAAGACCCATTCTTCCTCTGGACTGGATAAGCACTTCCAGTGCTCCCCAGTGCATCCCTCCACGGTCACCATCCTCTCTCTGGTCCCCACAGGCTGGGTGCTGAATTCATTTTGGTGAGATCTTCACCCAACTTGAAGGGGAACTGTCCTCGAAAGCGAATCATTTTGCAGGGGATGTGTGGAATGCAGATCAAAATGAGATCTCCAGTACTTGACACCACATTGTCTTCCATCGATATGACTGCTGATAAAAATAATTACAGGAGTTACGTAACAGCATGCTGACCTGCTTGTACACTCCCACACAGCATCGAGATGAAGCGCAGTGCTGCTGGATCCCTGTGCTCTCTGTCTGTGTTGTTTCAAAGTGTTAGCTAATTAGCCAAATTAAACGTGTTTATTTTTGTTTACCTGGAAGCGCTCCTGTGCCACGGGGCTCTCGTCTTCATGGCCCTATGCCTCTTCTTCTGTGGGGGGTCAATGCTGGTCAAAGCCTGAGTGGAGTCCCAGGCAAACTTCGGTGGTTGAAGTGAATTGATGGCATGGCGTGGGCCACCAGAGCCCCGCCTTCCAGGTGAGCCCGCTGTCTTCATTGGCTAAACATCCAGCTCCAATTTCGATTTTTGTGTCAAATACATGAAAAATGTCAAGTGGGACTGACTTTGGGGAAACCTCAAGGAATCCGGTTAATTTGTTCCCTGGCCGTAATTAAACCTCCAACCTTCATAAATTACCATTTCATTAGGATCTGGAAGTAAAACAGATTAAGATATTCATATATTCTTGGACTGGCACTTGGGCTGTGCCCGATTAGATTTTAATGACATTACTTTGTCTCAAACAAATGAGATGTGGCAGAGTAGGAGCCTATTTGTTTAGCCGCTAATGGCTACACCAGAAAGGTAGGCCCCAGGCTGCTTAAGCATGCAGGCACCCCAAGGATGCCCAGGGGTTAAATCAGAATCAGAGAGGAGGGGGAGCCCTGTCAGGGGGGTCCTGAATAAGCCTCTCTGTACATTAGATTATTAGTTATCATATTAATGATCACAATCTTAAAGATGCAATGTGTTCATTTTTTGGCATGTTGTGTTAATACTTTTTAAAGCAATAAAAAATAAACAAAAAAATGTGATCAAACGGATTTTTTTATTTCATATGGGTATCGTACATATCACATGGTTAAATAGTACTTTTAAACATGTAAATGAAACTTAAAAATGTTATATTCTTGCTTATTCAATTGTAATGTCCCTGTAAAAATGCATTTAAATTATTTACAGATAGCTTCCTTATACACGTCTTTCCTGGAAATAATTCAAAATGCATAAACAGACATCAAGGTGTCATGTAGGAATATTTCCTCTACTCAGGAAATTAATGTTTGGTCAGAGCTACTAAGGATGAAAAAAATGAAAAAAACAGGATTTTAGCACAAAACTGTCCGTTTATTAAACCTTTCACTTTGGATCTATTACTATAGAGAAAAAAGGTTAATGGTGAAAGAGGCAGAGCTGGGCTGCAGCAAGGTCCAAGCTGGCCATAAGGAGGCGGAGCTAGGCTACAGGAAGCTCCAAGCTGGCCATAAGGAGGCGGAGCTAGGCTACAGGAAGGTCCAAGCTGGACATAAGGAGGCGGAGCTAGGCTACAGGAAGGTCTACGCTGGACATAAGGAGGCGGAGCTGCGCTCTGCTCCGTGCCGACACAGAGCCTGTTTGTAAACGTCACTCCCTGGCATCAAACAGTTTTGAACAGCAGGGTGATCTTCCTCCAAATGCAGCAGGGAGTGGGCGGCAGGTTACGCGTGTTACGTAGCGATACGTCGCGCTGCTTATTACCCTTAAAGCGCTGATCAAAGTCACCCTGACAGCCCTGCTGATCTGCCTCCCATGGTTCCTGTACCCTGAAGAGGGACCCTGCTGCTGTCCCCTGCGGCGTCTCTCCGCCTAGCTCTGCTCGCGATAAAATGCTAATACACTCCAGCTCCTTAAAACACAAGGAGGCAGCAGCCCAACAGAATGCTGCTCGTGTCTCTGAGGGGTTTGCGTAGTCAGAAAAAGGCCTGGTATCATTATGATAAAAAGTCACTTCTAGGTGAATAAATTGCTTTTCCTGTTCAGCTGCTTTTCAATGACTCGCCCTCCTCTGAGGGAAGATGTGCTTTGTAGTGAAACGCGCCTTTAATTCCTCATGTTTTGGAGTTCGTCACAAGAGAGCAATGGGGCCAATTAATGTCATGTCAGCCCCGTTCCCCCACTGCTGTGGGTGGAGCCCAAGTCTTTGAGGGAAACGTTTATGTGTTACAAGGCAGATTGAGCTCGCTGCAAATTTCATGGAGCCCTGAGCCGTTTAGCCACCAGCCGTTAGCACTTAATCCAGTCATGTTTATTACATCACGCGACTTAGTTGCTTAGCTCACTTTGTTTATAATTAGTGGCCTCCATGGCATCCCTTTGTATGTCAGTCATGTGTACAGCTGTTTTTACTTCTCTCATGGGCACATAACATCACCATCTCTCATTCCACCTTCTAGAACCTTCTGTTAAAAATATAAACCATTCAGTGAAGTTCAGGGAGGAGCTGCTTGATAACTGCAGGGGGCGCTAACTGGCTTTATGAAGGTGCCTAGGCTGAAAGGATGCCTGGTCTTGACCTGTGAACAGCAGCCTGGAGGGGGCGCCTCCGCAAATGAGCGTGTTTGTCCAGAGGGGACTCTCTGGAAGCTTCTACACCAATACACTGGGCTGCTAATCAGGTCATTAGGTTAGGGAGGCAGCTGTGGGTTCTGCACCAGGTTTTCTGGGATGAGCGTTGCTATGGTGAATGGACATCCTTGGGCGGTCTGAGGAGACACAAGAGACAAGCGGCAAGACCTGGATTGGAGGCCGTCTGGTCTGAGGATTTTGATACAGCAATGGGAAAGTGGAGCTCATCGTTATCAGGCCCCAGAAAGGGCACGCCAGAGTGATACCTCCTGTAAAATATGTCTCTGTATATGTGAACAAAAACATTTCGACTGTATAAGCATAACCCAGATTTTGGATATGTAATGGAGTCTGGTTAAAATATGGTGGCACAGAATTCATTATTCCTGGTAAAATGTATCACTGCTATGAATTTGGCACCCGGGGCTAAATGAGTGCGATCCATCAGAATTAGAATTGGATCTGTTTTCCAAGAAGACATCAAGTAATGACGGGCAGTGCCTTCAGAGGCCTCTTTTCAAAGGGGAACAGTGATGGATATGGAAGTGCTTTTTCTTTCCCTTTTCCTGCCACTATCAGTCTGTGCCGATTCGGACGGGCGGCCTGTTCTCTGCGGGTGGCTCTGCACCCGGTTAGAGCTTATCTTACCACACAGCAGCTGCATCTTTGTGTCACTTCCTGTATGTAGCTTTGGGGCTCAGGATAACTTCTTATTGTGGACTTCCTGTTTTCAGCCATTTTGGGGCCCTTGATGATTCTAGCAGTTTGATTTGTGTTGGCATACCATTGCATATTTAGAAACATGGATGCGAGAGAGCCTCCCAAAATGGTCACTCCACAACTTTCACTCATATATATGCCTGGTGTTTGAGATTAATGTATTAATGTATCCTCTGCACATTAAACAGGTGGTTAATGACAATGGGCATGACTGGTTAATACAGGCTAATGCTTTTTCGGCCATTCTGGGTAAGGGTAGGGGCTGGCCAGGGACCCTTCCCCAGCCTCAAGGGGGGTGCTCTTCTCTTGTGCCTGATGGCGTGGGAATCACCCTCACCAGCTCCATGCAGGACACTTAACAGTGATGTTATACTCCTGGATTTAATTTAATCAGCTGACCTGATGGTCACACCCTCGGAGCAAAACCATCCATTACATCTCTACACACTGTTCAGTTCCACACACTCATATCCTGAGGGTTGGATTCCCTGCCCACTCCTCATGTGCGGTATTGGTTTCCTAATTATTGTCCTAATCGAGATAATCTGCCTCCCTCAATACAGAGCTTCTTACTTTAATTAATTTATTATTTTACCTTTAACTGCCTAAAGAGAAGGTAGCTTTTACTGGGAAAACTGCAGATAAAATATTTATGATAATATATGACATAAAACCATATTTAGCTGGAGAAAGGACTGGAAATGAATCCATACTATAATCCATAAGGATTATTCCATATGATCCATAAGGATTATTATAAATTATGATTAAAGGTATCTCTGAAAGGGCAACTAAAGATGCTTCCCACTGATTGGCTAATGGCCACCCTGCTAGTGCAGCGCCATTGGGCGCTGTCCTTTCATTGGTTCCAAGCTGTAATAAAGGCATGAGGCTGGGGTGCTGTGCTGCCCCTGTGGCTGTATTGAATGCGGGAGGTGCCTTTGATCCCTGATGGTGCTGTAATTGGAAGCAAAGGGCCACTGTAACTGCCATGGCTGTGACCCTCCCCCACATTCACACGCATGCACAGGCAAAGTCACACACCAGAAGAATCTCTGCTGCCCCTTGTGGTAGGGGAGCCTCCCCAGGCTCCCCAAGCTCAAATATAAATCTTGACTAATGACTGCAGTGTTGACATCCCCTGCTCCCCTGTGCTGTGGTTAATATGTGTTTCTCTGAGCTTGCAGGACTTGTTTATCATGGAGCAAAGCCTCTCCACCTCTGTGCACGGCTTATTCCCGCTTCCCACTCTGCTTCTGTTTTCTCCGTTCGGGTATCTGCTCCGTCTCTCTTCATTCCTACTGGCTACTCATTTCTCATTCCCTCGGATGTCTGGTGTCGTCCTGTAAGGACTCAAAGAACCCAACTTGTGTGCCAAAGCGACCATAAGGTTCCCTGCTAGCCCCATGCTAGCAGTGTGTAATGGTGTGCTTGCAGTCCACCCCAGCGAATTCCTCTCACATCAAGGGATGTTTGTCTTTCTCCAATATGCAGCTACTTCGATTGAACAGCACTGGATTTCTGGTGTGTCTGCAGGGTTAGGGGGGCAGGGGGGCATAAGGCATCCTTTATGTCCTGCATTATTTAACTGCACTCATCCTTCCTGTATATCTTGTCATTCTTCCCTCTGAAGCCTCTGATGATGGACTGATAGAGAATTTGTGTAGACCAGACATTCCTACACAAGCACCACTGTCTTTGAAGAGTCCACCCCTCATTTCACCCCGGCAGGTGTACATGGGGGAGGGGGGGAGGGGTATGGGCGGAAAAAGGCTCTCCTTCTTTGGGGTCCATTCTGCTTTGCCTCCCTCTTTTCTCACTTAGCATACCAAATTGTGCAGATTGGGCTGACTCAGGATCCCTTAGGATGGTTACATAACCAGGGGCAGGAGCCATGACCGTTTTGACACCCTGGAAAAAGCACACAGACTAGACAAGAGCTGTCTGATATGTCTTTAGGATGGGGGGGTGGGGTATCGTAACTGCAGGATATGAGGTGCAATCCGTATAGAACCGGTGTCAGCAACCTTTTTAAAGCAAAGAGCCATTTTATCCTAAATGTCTGACCCAAGATTTACAAAGAGCTGCAATGGTTAGAGAAGGGAGTTTGAGATACGATTTTTAATGCAATATGGGTATATATGCATTTAACACAAAATCAAAACTTCAAAATCAAGCACTTAAAAAAATAAAGAAAAATTATTTATGGTGGGTGGGGGGTATCTCAGGTTTAAATCACTTGGACACATAACAGCGCAAAGGTGACTAATATTGCAACATTGTTCAGTTCTGTAATGATAGTCTTCACTCTCACCCCTTCTTTCTGAGTAAAGTTTGTTTGCCGTTGCAGTCGTCTGCTCTTCACTCTCCACTTCACTACTGTAACTGTGCTGACTGAGCAGTGCAAAACGTACCAACAACTCCAAACTCAACTGGCTATAATATGTTAATCGGAGAAAATATAATAATTTTACTAAGACCTGAGAAGGTGTGGTGATGATTTACGACAAAAAGTATATGAAAGAATTAGACATACCATGTTTAAATATACATTCACATTAAATTGCAGCCCCAAAATATTCAAGCATTATTAAATGCAATTCATTTTTAGTTGATTAGTGTAATTCAACATGTTTGTCATTAATTTACTTCCACGGGATTCCAATGAACGTTGAAGCATACATCCAATCTCAGGTACTGAAGAAAACCACGAAAAGCATACCATTTGACCGGAGACATAATCTCATCGTAGAGAAAGATGTAAATTATGCAGTTAAGACATCACAGAAGCGCGCGACGCACCGCCTCATTCACATATAGCCAAAGAAATGTCTGAATGAAAAAGAATAACATTAACCCATAAATAAATAATTTATCTTTACGAAAGTATTATCATAATATGTTAAGACATGAAAATGTAAACGCGTCTGTCATTCTAAGAAGAGCCACAGGCACGTGGTCAAAGACTCGCATGTGACTCACAAGCTGCAGGTTGCCGACTCCTGGCAGCTCACAGGCCGGTAAAGGCCCCCAAAAATGCTGCATGAGACCACAGAGCAGGCTTACAAGGCAGGGCAGGGGTGAGCAAATGGTTAAAGATGGGAACTTATAGGTGGCGGGTTTGAGTCCTTCCATTTAATATGCATAACAGAAATGCCCTCTGTAAATGCCTCGCCATCGCTGACAGCAGTAAAATCCCCACTGTTAGGCCATAAGTGACTCATTATGCTGTAAATTTTTTTGTATGTGGTCCCCAAGCAATTGATCCCTAACATTGGCATTTTTGGTCATATCCTCCTCAGACCAAATACACAGTTTGTCTTCCTGAAGCTAGTGGAGAATTTTCCACTACTGTTTTATGTAATTTGTGTATCTTAGGGTATCAGAGTATGGGTGCTATGTCATACACACGCAGCAATAATGTCAGAGTAATTCCAGACTGAGCCTCATTTGCTAGGTCAGCCATGATGGCATCCACGTTGCCTATACTAATGAGTAGGCGTATTTCAGCTGGCATTGTGCTGGTCGTCTTGTCCTCTACCTCCTCACTGAGGTGTTCATCTATTTAGTCATTTGACAAGTGTGGAGCTTAATATCAATTAGCTGCACTCGCTAATGGGGATTATGCCACCTTTATGCTCAGTCCGACGTATTCAGCACACACAGCAGCAGTGGGATAAGGCCTGCTTAAGCTTTTAAAGGGATAACAAAGGTGCCGATTAATCCCCCCTCCCACAGCACTCGTGTGAGTTTCCCACTCTCTTGAGCTTCCTCTCTGGTGCATTGTGGGTCGTATATTATGGATAAGATGAGATGCTGGTCAGCTTAGATGTTACACGCAGTTATTTTTAAAACTTCAGCAGGGGGCCCCATAGTGCCCCGTCACCTTATTTTAGGCATGCAAGCTTTACACTGGGTGTGCTCTTGAGGGCATTGTGGGCATGAAATACCTGAAGTCAATGCACAGAAAGATGTGGTGTCCATCGTCAAGGATGATGATTCATGCTGGGGCACCGTGCCGTCCGACAGGCAAACCTAAAGTGATGCCCACAGGAATTGGGCGAGAAGTGCTGAGTGGGCAAGACGTGGGGTCCGAGGCAGACCATGATGGAAATAGCCCCCCTGAAGTGCTGAAGTGACAGTGGACAGGTATTCATTATGGGGGGGGTCAGCTGCTCATTTTTCATACTGCAGCCACTGTAGCTGCACACAGGAAGCTCCCTGCATGTTTTCTGGAAAGATGATTTGCTGTTTGGTCTCTGCACTGTGTGTGCTGTGGTTCAGGAAGGGTTTAATTATCTGTTTTTCTTATATAAACACGGAAACCGACTGCATGGTAATATCCTCCCATTTCAAATCTTTTTGTGAAAATTGCAGTATTGTAGGGTTGTGGAATTAACTAACAGCTGCCTAGACATTGAATCCTTGCACATAAACTGAGCGGAAATAAAAAACATCACAGAAGCAGAATGTAAAAATAGAGAATTCTGCCTGCAATTCTATATTTCTTGCACTCAAAGCTGGTTTTGTTCCTGTGGTGTAACCCAGAGTTCATTTGCTTTTCTTTATTCTCTAAATCATAAAAGACTCACAGAAGGATTTGGCTATGTGTGTTTTTCCTGCTCATTAAAGCGCTGAACATTATTGGCTGGTGGGATAAGATTATCTATCCCCCTGCCTAATTGATATTGATCGGGCTGGACGCCTTTTGCTGTTCTGACACGGGTGAGAGATGGCTCTGCGTGTTTAATCTGTGCACTCTTCTTTTTGATTGCCATGTTTCACTCCTGCAACCCCCCCTTTTTCATAATGAAGTTATGACCCCCCCTACTATATATTTGCTGGTTTCAATTTGATTTACAAACTCTGATGGACAGTGGGTAAAATGAGGACAGATGCAGAAATAGGAGACTAAGGCTTTAATTGCAATCAGGATTGTATAATCCAGGTAAAGACACAGCACAGGTAGACAGAATCCAAATTTAAATGCAAATTGAAAATTGGGGAGACAGGGAAGTGTTAGACAAGGCGTAAACAACAATCAGAAGGGGCCATGGCAAACTCAGAATCTAGTAAGAGAACAGAATCAGGAAGCAGAAAACAGATATCAGACTACACACACAAACTCTCAGAAACTAAGAAGATCTAAAGTCCAAATGACACGTCAGAGAAACTAAAATAGGCAGCCTAATCAGTAGTGATAAAACAACAGCTGGGGAGCGGTGTGGCCACTAATAGGAATCTCCAGGGAGCCTGGGCTGAGCAGGGTTTCCCTGACTGGGTGCAATCCCGGTGTGGGGGTTCCCTAGGAGGCCAAAGAGATGGGGAATACCTACGTGAAGTGCATGATGTTGACAGAGCTTCTGCAGGCTGGTTCATGACACAAATGCGCCTTTCTCTGCATGCACAGACTAGGCAACCATTCACATCGGTCCCTTAAGATTCTAAAGTCTGCTCCAGATCAAAGAAAAAAAATCTTAAAATATAAATAACACAGCCTTCATTAGATGAGAAGTGTTCCTGCATCTCTGAGATTAAATTAGCCCTAATATAGTGATGGCCAAAAGAATGCTTCATGAACCATTTGCTGATTCCACTAGAATGACTAGATGGTGCTCTTGTTTTGCATCGGAGCATTCTTTGAGGCATTTTTCGTACAGAGAGCACCATCTAGTGGGGTCAGAAAATACAACAAATGGTTCATGAAGTGTCATTTAGGCCATCACTACCCCCATGAAAGGGTGTAAACCTTGTCACCGGTCCACTTAAGGCGTTTCCCTCTTCACTTTATGTTATAAGACACTTGAAGGTTTGCCGCTGTCCTTATTTGTGTAACCAGCATATTTTGTTACACAGAGCCAGTGTGAAAAAGCCAAGGGCAGGTGAGATAATCATGTCCTTGATATTTTGACTTTACATTAGGGTACACACAAATTGTAAGGGCTCTGTAGTTATAACTCAGACCTTCACTGCTCACTTTCTCTATGAAATTAACAAACAGCTGGTGTCACTCTTTTAATAAAGTGTTAATGAGGTTCCCCTTGTTATATGTCCTATAGGATTTAGGAACGCGCTGTTAAGCGAGTCATTCATGACCAGCTGTCTTTCCCCGCTGCTTTTTGGGGAGGGGTGATGAACTGTGATGTGCTTGAGGTGGCCTCTCACACGTCACCATTGTCATGCAAATCAGCTGAGTGTCCCTGCCTGTCCCAGAGTGCCGGTCCCTTTCCGTCTGTCCTGTCGAACATCACGTTCTTCTTTTGATGATGACGTTCCTCACCAGTGAAGGAAGCGCAGGAGGGACTGACACACATATATATAACCCAGGCAATTCGGCAGCTGCTCTGGGATCAGCCTATGGGAGGATGGCCGTGAGGGTGTCTAAAAATATTTGAAATGTGGGTGGCATCAGCTTGGGAAGCAAAGGTGTGACCAGAGAGGCCCACAGCAGGACTGCTGACAAAGTGGCCGGAAGCTGGGCTGGCGAGCCGCAAGGTCCCTCGCGGCCGTTACACTGAGATCCACACATTCCACTGGGATGCAGATATTCCGAGGATGAGTGGCCGTTGGGCACGGGTATGGCATGGGAGTGAGTGCTGCATGGAAAGAAGGCGAGGAGGAAATGATCCTAACACTCCATGGAAGACAGAGAACCAGAAAATAATAAGAATTGTGAGTTTATTCTTCTTGATTGTTGATTCATAATAATAATAATTAAGGTTTTTTAGAACATAAGAACATAAGAAATTTACAAACGAGAGGAGGCCATTCGGCCCATCAAGCTCGTTTGGGGAGAACCT
>JAODKC010000001.1:51288242-51301972 GCA_026777985.1 Mormyrops attenuatus | reverse complement strand
GTTTCCTCCGCAGGGTGGCTGGGCTCTCCCTTAGAGATAGGGTGAGAAGCTCAGTCATTCGGGAGGGACTCAGAGTAAAGCTGCTGCTCCTCCGCATTGAGAGGAGCCAGATGAGGTGACTCCGGCATATGGTCAGAATGCCCCCTGGACGCCTCCCTGGTGAGGTGTTCCGGGCATGTCCCTCTGGGAGGAGGTCCCTGGGAAGCTCCAGGACACGCTGGAGAGACTATGTCTCCTGGCTGGCCTGGGAACGCCTTGGGATTCCCCCAGAGGAGCTGGACGAAGTAGCCGGGGAGAGGGAGGTCTGGGTTTACCTGCTTAGACTGCTGCCCCCGCGACCCGACCCGGAACAGCGGTAGAAAATGGATGGATGGATGGAGGTGGAGCTGCACTTGATTTTTTCCCCACAGTGCCTTGCTGGGCCATGGGGAGAATCAGCTATGATCTCTTCCAGTCCTGCTCTTTGCTCCCCTTGTCTATAGTCATTACAGACCCCAAGCTGAGCTGTACACGGTTGCTTTTAAGGGGACATGAAGGGTGGTGCAATTGGGTTCTCTCATTAGTATAATGTCACATGATCATGTGTTTGAATGGTACAGTAATATGTTTTATTTTTATTATTATTATTGTTGTTGTTGTTGTTGTGGTCAATAACCTTTGATGTATGAAAATAGAAGGATCTCATTGGGATGATGTGATATCACAGACACTGACCTGGGCCCAGAATGCCAGAGTGCAATCATTAATGGCTCATAAAACTCTAATGACAGGAAGGATAAAGCACTTCAAAAATGGATCAGCGACTGTTTGTTTGTTGCCTCAGAGATGCGGGTGTAAAGCATCCAATAAGTGTTATTATGTACCCTGAGTGTGCCAGCCCTCGCCCACACCTGACAGCTGGGGCGCAATCTGAATGTCAGTGTTGTGAGCCCCCCCATCCCCCTCAGGAGAGATGACACATCTCCTCTCCTGTCCTCTCCTCTCATCTTTTTTCTTCACCCTCCAGCCTCACTGCCTTGCCTCCCTATTAGTCAGCAAGGCAGATTCTGCGGCACACCTATCCAATCACCTATCCAATCACCTATCCAATCGGTGATGAAGGGCATAAATCTCCCACTGTTAACACATCTGCTCCCCCGATTCGAGAGCTGGGGTGGGGTGGGGTGGGGTGGGGGGGGGGGGGGGGTGAGGCACAGAGTGGAAGCCCCACAGTCCTTCTGACAGTCTGTGTTGCTGATTCTGTTGTCTGTCACCTCCGATGGACCCTCAGTCTATGAAAGGGAACTGACATGGTCCTGTCATGGCCACATTCTCAGCATTTGACACGCTCCCCCTCTGAGGTGCCAGGGGCTTTCACTGGCCACTGCTCCCATGACATGGTGACTGGGCCCAACTGGAAGACCATGCCACTCAACCTCAGATCACCAGCCCGGCCAGGTGGGCTTAACGTTTCAGAGCCATGCTCAGCATTTGGGATAATGGCTTCTCATACCCAGGGCCTTTGGAGCTGGAGACTTCACTCCGAAAAGAGAGAGTGCTGTAGCATTCCAGTCTCAAACATCCTGCAGTCATGACTGGCTTTCCGGAGCAATGGCCAGCTTCCCAGAGTGGTGGCCAGCTTTCCGGAGCAGAGATTGCTACATAAAGACTGTTTTTACATACATCAGCCATCTGTTCAAAGTCTGCCATACATTAAGAGGGCTAAAATGATGCACATGTCATCCCAACACTGACAAAAATGATCCTGGGTAAAATAATTCTGACATCCACAGTCACTGAGCTGCTACTGTGTACTGCAATATCATTCATCTCAAAAAGCAAACAACCATAGATTTTACCATAAAAGTGTTGGACATGGGGTGCATTTAATAGTTTGTGTAACAAACACACAAGCCGCTTCTCATGCTAACCGAAAACTGTGTGCTGGATTGGGGCGGCCTGCTGCTGGTCCCGCCTGTCCCATAATGGGCTTTATGACTGGGTGGCTCATTAACTGAGGGGCCAGCAGACAGGCTGTGGGCAACAGCGCTGTGGTGATAAAGACAGTGGCGGGGCCACTGGGCAGAGGCGCGAGTGACAGACAGGTCTATAAACGGAGGGAACACAACATCGATGGTGGCATCGGCATGAGCCTACAAAATGACGCAGACGCTATAGGGACTCTGCCAGTAAATTCAGTGACATACAGAATTGAAGGCCTTAAAAACAAAAAAACAACCTTCCCTCAGGCAGTTTTTAAATGAGTGCTGTTTGAAACATGACATCCCCTTTTCATGCAGACAATCAATTATTTCTGGTCCCCTGTATAGGTTTAGAGCAGAACAATCATGAATCATATTAGACAAAAGCTACAGAAAATAATTGAAGGCAAAAGGTTATTTTCAATAAGAGAAAAGAGTTCTGTGATGTATCTTGGGGGCTTAATTGCGGTTTGTTAAGAGGAAATAAGTGTTTTTTTCCCACACATGGTGATTGTTCATTCCTCTTTTAATAATTGGGATGAAGGTCTTTGTTTACGCAGAAATGAAATTACCTGGCGTTTGACTCCAGTGCCTCGCAGAGCCATTAGCTACATCTAGACCAGCAGTGATCATGGTTTTGTTCAGTTTCTCTGGCTGACAGCTTAGTAGGAACATCTCACACTGCCATGCAAAGCGGTCATCTGTCACAATGTAAACAGACCTGGTCCCTCCTCAAATGGGGAAGCTGGTGAGGGACTCACAGGCTCCCATCTGTAAACTTGAATGGCTCACATGTGCAAACAGAGTAAATGTGGAGCGTAAACACAAGGGGCGCTGTAATTCGAACAGAAATGAGATGAATCAAATCAACTGCATGTGAGAAGATTCTGGAAATAGAGACAGGCCTGTATAGTTACGTGTCCCCACCAGCTGTGTGAACTGGGTTTTTTTCTGGTGCCCCCTGTAGAAAAAGTAGGGAATATAAATTGTAGGATACCCTCCCTGTTTCCGGCTACGTTTCAGGAGACTGTCATTCTGTGTGGCTATACGCGGCCTCCCCTCACACCTATAATGCCCAGGAAGGATTCGGCAGAGGTTTCCCTGTTGGGGGGGCATACGCAGCTGCGTTACGATGTTGATTGAAGGAGCGAAGTGGGAGGTGGCAGGTCCATGGAGAACCCCAGATTGCCACGCCATTTCCAAGGCACCAGGTCATGAGTCCTGGGTGCCAAGAGATGCGTGAGACAGGCATCCTGTGAACTGTGGCCATTCAGTGCCGCAAATGCAGGAAGATGCAGTGGTCCTCTATCTAAACACACTGCATGTCCCTGTTTTTGCCACAGGGGGTGGCGATGTTTCTAAGCCCTGCCAGCACAGTCACTGTTTCCAGCTTTCCCGACCTCCGTTTTTTTGCTGTTTCTCTACATCTTCCTTAGACCCGAGTTCAAAAGGCATGAGTGGGTCACCATGGTGACAGCGGACAGCCCCATGCATCTCTCCTGAGTGCGGAGTGGGCCAACCCGAAAGCAGATATCCCCACCCCTATTCCTGTCGGAACCCCAAGGATTTAATATTACAAGAGTTTAATATCCACTGAACCTCCCATTCTCCATTTCCATCCAGTTGTGGTTCTGGAACACTGAACCGCTGGTCCTGAACCATCAGCTGCTCACTGACAGGAACATGATAGCACCTGATTGTGGTTGGGACCTTGGGGCATATAGGAGAGAAAAACCCCAAATGGGAATCAGCCTGGATAATCAGCAGCATGTTCACTGAGGTTACTTTCATTTTAACACTGAATTCAATGTCTAATTAGCTACAAGTCTCTAATTTTGAATTAAGGGCAAAAAAGAACACAATGACCTCTAAAATCATCAGTGTGAATCTGCCCACTTTCCATTATTTTGCCAACATCTCCCATTTGGAGTTATTATGGGTAATTATATTTCTACAGCTGCTTACTTCAGATGTGCCTTTCAATTCTTACAGTTGCTAGGTATATGGGTAATTAAAAAACATCCCATAATGTGTTCCATTCTTGTAAGATTTCTAATTAGAAGTTTTTTGCTTTACAAATAGAAGCTCACGCACATAATCTCACCTCTTAATGCTGGTTTTTACTTCACGCACGCAATACATTGATGGACCGGACGTGATCCCAAATATTTATGCCATGAACTTTGATGTCAGGCCTGGGGTAGTGCTGTACAGCAAAGGTGCTCTTAAAAGTGACGTTTATGAAGTGTGGTATGGATGTTATAAAAATAAATAAATATTTTGCTAAGACTAACTGTTCAATATCTACTTACAGTACATCAACAAAAGCATTTCCATAAATTGAAATAAAAAACTGAAAAGAAAATAACTGTAACTAAACAAGAACTATAAATATAAAAACTAAAAAATCTAAAGTATAATACAGTAACAGTAATGCAAAAACATACATGTATATGACATAAGGCATGACATTGCAGTACAACTGCATTTTATTTTAGTTTGTAACCATCTGGGAGTCTTTATATTCCTGTAGTGAGAAATATTTGCAGACTTTCTCAGTCCTACCTTATTTCAAATGCACTAGCCATTTCTGTGATAATTCTGATCATAGAGGATAGAAAAGGGGTTTATATACAATCTTTGCTCTAACTACTTTCTGACTTCCTGCTCCTTTTCCCCTGGCCAATGAACGATCGAGGTTCCCCTGCATCACTGAACGGAGTCGGTATGTTGTAATAATTTTTGAGTACTACCTGGCCTCACATACGGCACCCCTACGTGGCATCCGAGGCCAATGCCTATGACAAAAATTCCATCAACATTGCCGGCGCATTTGTCTAGTAGCAAACTGGATTTATCTGGAAACAAACTGCTATGAGTGAATGATTAAACTGTGCCTTTTTCCATCATTATCCAGTAACACTAAGATGAAACCTAATTTTCCTATGAGAAACCCTCATGTCATTTCAATAGATCTGAACACACAGATTTCTGCTGGGTCTGTTAGGACACACGATCTGGCATCTTACAAGGGTTTCATCTTCTAAGCCTCATGGATCATGTACATCCATCTAAAAGCTTTGCTACCTGTGTTCTACATTCCTGACCAAACCTTTGAATCTCATCTTTACACAGAAGCCCTTTCAGGAGAAATAATTCATATGCATTACCAGGTTCAATCGAACCCGAGCACTCACAGTCCGTGATGCCCTCAGTAGCTGGTGGACAGGCCTTTGTCAGCCAAACTGCCAGGCAAACAGCCCGGCATACAGCCCAGCAGTCATCACCAGGGGACATGACGACCAACACCTGGATGCAGTTATGTTCAGCAGTTCAAACGACAAGTATACAGATCCATTATCAATTAAGGTTACAGAAATAAAGGTACCAGATTAATGGAAAAGAACAGGCTTGGTCCTTCTGGGAGAAAGGAACTAAAATCCATGGTCTGTGGACCAACACTGACAGTCAGTCTGCCTGGGAGGTTTGGACAAAGTGGACCAAAAAGTGGTAAAAGTGGTATATAAATTCTCACATCAGAAAAATGGTGTCTCAGTCACTTTTACCACCTAGACTGGTCTGATGTCTCTGTCCCTCTCGTTCCCTAAGCCATGCCAGCATCTGTATCCCTCACATCCCCTAAAAGCTGCTGCAGTGTCTCTGTCCCTCATGTCCCCTAAACCAACCGTCTCGGTCCCTCACATCTCCTAAGCTGGGTGTCTCTGTCCCCCATGTCCCCTAAACCAACTGTCTCGGTCCCTCACATCTCCTAAGCTGGGTGTCTCTGTCCCCCATTTCCCCTAAACCAACTGTCTCGGTCCCTCACATCTCCTAAGCTGGGTGTCTCTGTCCCCCATTTCCCCTAAACCAACTGTCTCGGTCCCTCACATCTCCTAAGCTGGGTGTCTCTGTCCCCCATGTCCCCAAAGTTGCTTTGAGCCCCCAATCCATAGTGCATTGCATTTGCATTGTAATTAATACACCTGTAATCCTTGCTGATGCGATTATTTGTGTGTTGTGTGCTAATTATTTGTGAACTACTTGTTTTTGTGGTGGTTGCGCGTCTTTCTGGAATAACAGGAGGTGTCTCTGTGCACAAGCGTGTTTAACATCCAAGCCAATTACCACTTGCGATTTAGTGGGGAGCCCTGGTGACTGAGAGCTGAATTAATTAGCGCTGCTTAATCACCTACAGCCTGACGAGCTGCAGGTAGACGTAGCAGCGGGGGTGGGGTGGGGTGGGGGACGCGGGGGGAGGAGCCTCACTTTTCCCTTAACAGGGTCTGTAATTGCAGTTTGACAGTCCTCCTCTGCGAGAGGCTAGCCCTGGACGCCCTGCATCACACTGGGGAAAAAACAGCAGCAGGGAAGCGTGACAGGATGAATGAGGGGATGACTACAGTGACAGAGGGGAAAAATCACACTGTCACAGTGATTGACGGCTTATTCTGAGAGGAAATGCATGTCCTTTGTGGGTGACATCATGTGGCCAGCACTGTCCCTAATACCATTCCTGTTATCTCTTACCTATTACCTGTTACCGATTATCTAGTTAAATACAGTATCACTATGCTGTTCTAGTAGCTCTCTCTTATACTGCTGTTGTTACCACAGAAGCTACACAATAATGTTCAGTCCTTGAGTAATTTTGTATCATACACCTTTAAGGACAGGACCAACACCAACGTGACAGACTGTGAGAGCGATTCCCACTAATGCACAACCACCACCCCGCTGTCAAGTTCACAAGCAGGTGCTGAGCACAGGAGGATTATGGGGCCGTCTGAGCTTTGTGCAGGAAGTGAGGTGTGTCTGTGTTGTCAGTCGTGCTGTCAGTCAGCACATGGATGGGTCATTAGGATCAGGCTGCCCTGCTCTCATTTCTGGGGCCTGGGGCTGCCTCGCATTTTGCCCTTCCCGCGCAGAGCCAGAGCAGAAGGTGACACAGATAAGCCAGATGCCCGGAACGCCAGAACCTATGGAGGCATACTCACCGAAAGTCATGTACAGGACTGTCTGTGAGGGGGGAGGCTGGTGGCTCCTGGGGAATCCCCTCATGCCCTGGCAGGTGTTCATGGTGGTGCGGGGCTCTGCTGATGCTTGCTGGGGGGTGGGGTGGGGTGGGGTGGGGAGGGGACAGGAGAGAGGGAGGGAGACCTGGTGAGGACTGGTGGGGGGACGGGGCCAGGCAGCTGGTGCTGAGTCCTCAGGCAGACAGGAGGGACACTCTCTTCTAGACAAGTCTATAGAAAAGCAGAGAAAACCATGTGAATCATGTAATTCCCAGGCCTCTCAGAGGTACATCTTCATACACCCACATGTACACAAACCCACATGCGCACACATGCTCTCTCACATGTTACACTTTAAAATTGGACAGCAGTCATTAGCACCCAAACAGTGACTACTTGGTCTGATAATAATAAAAATAATAATGAATATTTAAAAAGAAATTTGACACTGTACCCTTTAAATAGATTCCTGAAGTACGTATGTGTCCACTGTAACAAAGGTCTGACAGAAGAATCTGCAGGCTAATACGTCTCTATTTCAATTTCAGTTAATTTTAATCAAGGATTGTTTTGGTCCTTGTGCACTTCCTTTTGTGTTTCCTTTTGCTCCTGCTCACAGAGGGCGCCTATAACATCACTCTGTGACATCACTCTGTCTGTGACTTCTCTGTCTCCAGGGTTGGATCCAGGCACAGGCAAACTAGGTTTATATATATAGGCCCAATTGGTCATATAATTATATATATAATTAACTTATTTTATATATATATATTATACTATTGGCCAATACATTGGCTGATTTCACCACCAGCCTCCCCCACGACAAATTTCACTGACAACCCCCCTCCCACTCACACCTCAGCAGATCATTGACATCATTGTTTTATTTTTATTGTCAGAGCTCTTTTGCTTCCAAATAATAGTTCCACTTGTGTGAATGGCTCACTGACTTTTTACAAACCAACTGTGCCTGTTTGCATTGTCGCTCGGACTTCTAGATAGTTCCATGGCTCCTTTCCCACATGTTTCCAAATTATTCTCTGTGGTTTGCATCTCTGAGGAGACTGTTTCTATATTCATCATCAGCGTTCCTTTTAAAGTTTATTCGGAAGTAATTATAACTCCTGAATTTCGATGCTCAAAAGGGAAAAAAACAACAACAAACAGTGTTTAAAAAAGTCAGCAGAGATTGAAACTGAGCTTTATGAGGAGGCAGCGATTTAACGAGTTGAGAGCGTCGCTGCTCAGAGGAACGTGCCGCGATTAATGAGCCGCCTGCCATGCCCATCCCTGCGTGACGTGCCGGTAGGCAGAGCAGGAATGGTGTGGCTCTGTACTGCGATTCATTCTCGTCTTGCCGACAGAGTCATTGAAATCGTTTTTAAAGGCCGGCATGTCATCAGGACATAGCTCTGGGTCAAATCTGATAAAACACATGAAACAGGAAGCTGGAAGAGGGACTCACCGACTCTCTGACTCGGATCTGGGTAACTCAGCCTCTCCGAGTCTGTTGCCTGTGACCATGCGCCTCACAGCAGTTTGGGTCTGAGCTCCTGCTGTTGAAGCAGAGGCTCTGTGCTGTTATATTGTTTGTGGGCACACCCCAAGCCTGTGCTTTCTCCCTTATGATTTACCTTCTCTGATTGGCCAATGGATGGACAGGCACCTGCCCTGATATGCAAATAACCAGAACGGACTGTAGCATGGCTAGGACAGCAGAGGGTAAACAGCGCCCCCCCACCCCCCGGACTTTAAGGGAAGGCTGTGTTAGGGGCTGTGATGTCATCAAAATCGGCCCAGGCTCGAACTGGGGGGCAGTGAAGGCGGAATGGGGTAAGGTGAGGCTGGATGTGGCCAGATAACCTGCATCAGCAGGTTCTCAAACTACATTTCCATGAGTCATTGTACGCTTCAGGACAAAGCGAATTATACATGCCAACCAACTAGGCAAACAAACAAGCAAATAAGAAAATAAGCAAGCAACCAAATCAAAGCAACAAGAAAGCAACCAAACAAACCAACAAGCAAACATCCTGTTTCCTAGCAATGGTCCAATAATAAATTCAGAACCTTTCTGCCAAATTGAATTGGAGCTCTCATCACTGGTCTGATGTAATTAAAACATGTCATTCTTGTTTGTAATTTCTGTTTGCTGATGGTATTTATTTTCAGAAAGACCCGGACCCCACATTAAATTGCTCCCGGGTTGCAGAGCAACTCCATCTCCGACCACGCCGGCTGTCCTCACATGAAGAAGAGAAACTCTGTCATTCTCCCACTGATGGAGAAATCGCTGTGGAAATTGGAAACTGGTGTCAATTATTTGCTGTTTGAAAAGACCAGGGAGTTGCCCGGAGTAAAGATAGAAGGAGATGACATTGACGGTGGTAACAAGGTTTTTCCCATGTCTTATTATACCCCTTATATCACAAGTAAATGTGAAAGATACTGCTAGATCACGTGGTGTACCTACAGGCTCCACAGTGGTTCATTCCCCAGGGTCGTGGGTGTCAATCCGTCACCAGCTGCGTGTGCATATGTTGTGTGCCCCCTGTGTTTGTGTGGGTTTCCACTGTCTGTTCCCATTTAACAGACCAAAAAAAACCCAGATTCTTTGCACAGTTCTGATGACTATCCACTGCCTTCTGCATGTGGACAAATGTGCACGTGTGTGTGATGTGTCCACGCATGTGACATCCAGTGTTTCATCTCAAGAGGCTCCTTTGAACCTGTGTCTGTGCACTGATGAATGTCATGTGACTCCTGTCCTGTAGCTCTGCATAAGATATGTCAGTGTCTAGCTGCCCCTGAATTTCAATCCTAGCCAAATCACACTCCAGCCAAGGTCTGGGGCCCATCACAGACGGTGTCAGTTTATTTGAGAAACATACCAAATGAAAGTGTAAGTGGGGGTGACCATGAGTATCAGACTGGTGTGACATTATGCTGAGGGGCCCTCAAAAGGTGCCGGATCCAGAGCTGATGTTCTCAGGGAGGAGGACGTCGGCATCAATGTACCAGAATATCTGAGCCAGGCCTTCAGCCCTTCATCCTTGTCTACCTTTTTCAGGGAGAAAGGCCGGCTTCTCAGCAGGATATATCGCCTGGGTGTGTGTGTGCAGCGAGGCCTCCTGCACAAAGGCATACGTTGAGGACTTGAATTTCAGTGCAAGAACGAACCACATCTGCATAATCTGGGCTAGGAAAACCAGAAAGATTACGTACACATAAACTCTCAAGTGAAATTGGCCTGCAAAGTATATCCACCGTACACAATCATCAAGGCACAACTTTTTATTATTTTTTTTTACCTTGAAGCGTCTAGGTCACCCGCCAATTTCAAGTCTTGTATTCAAGGTGTAGATCTGCAGAGACTGAGGAAAAATCACGTGAGACACATGCTAATGATTGTTAGCACATTCCGTATACTGGAGGTGTATTTGTTAGAGTAAATACGGTAAAGCTGCCCTCTCCAGTAAACCTAGATTAGCAGAATTTGTGGTCAAGCATCCGTTTATGGTATTGAACTCAAGTTGGGCAGTCCAATTCCAGTACATACATGCGTGGGGATCAGTGTCTGTGTCCAGTGGGGTTGTAATTACTCCAGGCTGTGTTTCAAAAGCTGTATCTATCCTCTGAACCCATCTCAGTCTCGCCAGTGTCCCTGTGCTGTGGTGATACTGTCACCCATCACTGTGTTGGCCACAATTATGCAAACACAGATGGGTGTATAGCACTCAGCATACCCATCTGTCCCTTAGTATAATTGTTTGTCTTTCACAGACGGGTGCTGCTGTACACATACACACATTAAGTCACACTGGTAACATGCATATTTCTGACAGCAGACAGCATGATGTCTGTATCATGTCCTGCGTCAGACTGCTACCATATAACAAAGCACTCAGTGGTAAACAGTGCTGGTTATGGAAGGAGGAGGGAGATCTCACTAGCTTTGGTAATGAAAGATGCCCTTGGACTGACCTGGCCATCTGAGCTTAAGGCCGGGATCCTTTGGGGCCTGTTTATGCACACATGGGCAGAGATGAGGCGTCAGCTTGACCCAAACACCTGGCTGTGTGGAAAGGTTGCTTAATGCCCCCCACCTCTCTGGGAGATCGGAAACAGAGGCATGGTGGTGAAGCTGTTATTTTGAATACTGTGCTTTTCAAGATAATTTAAACACAGACACACACACACAGGTGTGTAATTATATCTTTGTGGGGACTTTCCATTCATTTGTATGGGAAAAACTCTAATTGCACATGAACCCTACCCAGCCCTAACCTTAACCATAAGTAACCAAACAAAATACATGACTTTTGCCATTTTTACTGTTTTGAATGCATTTATAAAATTGAGGTCACCCAATTGAGGACCTGATAATGTCCCCAAAAGTAAGGAAGTTTCAGGTTTTGCCACACCCTGGGGACATTTTAGTCCCCAAATGTGATCTATGCAAACCCACACACACACACACACACACACACACACACACACACACACACACCACATGCACACACATGCATTTAAGATATGTTTCCTTGAGGCAGGATTAAAACCTACTGGGAAAATCAGCATCACATATTGACTGCAATCACCCTTTTAGATAAACTTCCCCTTTGAAGATTCATGCATAATTGAAGTTACTGGAAGAGTGTCAATAGGCAAATAAAAGGAGGCTGGAGACAAACTGATCCAGTTAATATCTTTATGACGACACCTTATGGATTCAGCTCTTGATGCCAGACCATTGTCCTGACTTATTGCAGAGTAAATAGGAGGAGGCTGCCCATAATTAAAATGGCTTTTTAATTACCATTGTTTCCCTTAAAAATGAAACGGATGTTCATGTCAGATGAGCAGGATGCGGTATGACTCTTCAGGCTGTCATATTAATTACTACAAAAATGCCACCAGAGTCCTGGTGTATATTGTGTATGTAATGGAGATTGAAAGGATTCACAGAGAAGGATCTGACCATTTATCTATTAATATTACGCCTGTCTGTTTATTGTCAGGAATGTGGCGATTGTTTTATGTATTTGCATACGCTTGGCAACCAGAGCAGCTGTGACAGTGGGTTTCGACATAATCATCAGGCAAATATGCAGCATCTGTCTTCACGAGACACTGCGCCTGTAAAAAACATGTGATTGTGCTGTCCCATGACTACAATCCTGTGCGTTCACTAAATAATAATCACATGGCTGTATGTTTTTTACACCAGACAAGGGTACAGATCTACAGTACATACTGTAGGCTACAGTACATTGTGATTCCTGATGCAGAGCCCCCATTAAACACATGCCTCCCCCTGGATAGCACCTTCTGGAAAAGTTTCTGGATTTGCAGACATGTACTGTAAGATCGCCCTTTTCTTTCATCATCCTGGATGAAGTTTCTATTGAACGCTCTTCACTGATCCTACAGAAAGTAACGGCTCATTTCTCACATCCCCGTGAGTGAGTAGTGAGTAGTTATTAACCACTCAGGCTGCCAGACCAGCTGCTGGTGCCAAACTGAGCCGACTGTTTGTTCCCCGGAGAAAAACACACACAGAGGGAGCGAGCTCCAGGGCCAGAACCCGCAAACAAACCCATTAGTGCCATTTCCACTGTGGGATGGTAATTATTTTGGATGCTCTGGTTTAAAAGTGAACGATCAGCATAATGGTCACAAAGTGCCCAGCGCCCTCCATGGTCCCGTTGTGGACAAGACCCAAATCCAGCACGTTGGACTGTGTTTTTGCTTCTGTTTGAAAGTGACCGCACACACGTTAACTGCCAAGCGAATCCTGCCGCGATGCTGGGGTTGCACTGAGAGCCAGGCAGATGGAGAGGCAGCCGTGTTCAGAATGAAGTCAAAGTGGAGAATTGCTCAGTTATGTTTTAGAATTGATGAATCGTTAACTTAGGATATGTTCTGTACAGTCATTCACCATTTTAACAATGGGGCTATAATGAGGACATGCAATGCACAAAATACATTCATTATCAGACTGTGACATGTTATATAGGGTATAAACAGATCAAATAAAGCAAGATGTACTGCTGACATATCAGTGCCTCTCTGCTATTTACCATATGAGGGATTCTGTATATTCATTTTTTAATGAACCTGTCTCTCATTGGCCACAAAGGACTGTCCTGATGAATAGAACTTCCAAACGCCGTTGAAATTGTGTCTCACACAATACAAAAGCATTTTCAATGTATTTCAAAGATCCGTTTAATGGAGTCATAGGCATCATGGGGGAATTAATATTAGAGTTTTTTAAATGTATAATGCTTTCCACACGACGGTGAGGAACTAAAAATGGAAAAAAGAGAGAAAAACAACTTGCAAAACAGGACACACATGAAGCCTGTGAAGATTAAAGGCTAAAGTTTTAGTTTGACTGCTCACAGAAAAGAGAGAGGATGTTTCCTCGTTTGAGGAACGTTTGTAAAGATAAGCGCTGAACTTAAAAAGTTGAAAATGCATGTCGTGAGACACAACGTCCCAGTGTTTGTGAGTTGGAAGCAGTAACCCCCTATCCTCCCGCAGATCCATCCCACCCTGCTTGTGGGACCCCCCCCTCCCTGGATCCAGAAACATCCAGAAGAAGTCGATGTATCCAAGACAAGGCCGCTAACAAGTTTTTGCAGCCCAACAGCCAATAACAGAAGCTTGGTTTCAAGATGGCGCCGCGGATGGTAGCCTCGGTACTGTGCTCTCTCGTACTTTCTTTGTTTTTGTTTATTTTCTGTGCGTT
>JAODKC010000001.1:51251965-51266913 GCA_026777985.1 Mormyrops attenuatus | reverse complement strand
TGGCACGACGACTGCGGCGCCTGCCCTCAGCGGCCCCAAGCCTGGCACGACGACTGCGGCGCCTGCCCTCAGCGGCCGCTCGCCGGGGCCGCCGGCGGGGGCGGCGGGGGGCGGGGGGGGGGCGGCGCCCCGACACCTATCAGGCAGCTGGATGAGTACTCTAGTGGCGATTGGCTTCATTGTCCCGGTAGCAGTTAGGTAACCTGTTGCTCGTGCAGAATATGAGGTGGGGTATATAATGAATATGGTGGGGAGCTAGGCAGGTGTGCGCACACCTACATTTGGCGGTAGGATGATGTTTTTAAATAAACACTACATTACACTACACTATATCCTAAGTATTTTCAGCTAGGTATAGTGTAGCAGCGTCTGTTCGGTGGTGAGGTATGCTAGGGTCATTAGAGCAATGGTTTATTCTTTTCATTCCTTTAGCACCTCCCCTTACTCCCTGCCCTGGTGAAGACCACTGTCCAGGGTGACTACTACCCAACAGAATACATATTTCCTTTGTATATAGTTCTTTGGAGCATTAAAAGAGTAGACTCTGATCTGGCTGTGTTATGTAATACATGGGATACATAGCTGACTAATGCATAACTTCCACTAACTATATGGGGCATTGTCCTGTGGATGGATGGATGGATGGATGGATGGATAGATAGTGTATTATGTCAGACAAAGTGCACAAACATGCTGAGCGGTTCAGACATCAAACTGCCAGACCATCTTCATCATCTTCACACCACTTTTCCTGATGAGGGTTTTGCCAACCTTCATACTAACCTGACCGTTAATCCCAGCTCCAATGCTAATACTAACCCTAACCCTATCTCCAGCCCTAATGCTAATCTTAACCATAGCTTCAACCCTAACCCTAAACCTACAGTAGCTTCAACCCTAATGACAACCCTAACCTTAACATTAGCTGCATCCCTACTGTTAACCACAACTACACCACCAAACATAATGCTAAGCGCAACACTAACTGTAGGTCCAGCCCCAATATTCCACTGTTCCATAGTCAGACCAGAATCCTAGGTGCAACCATTAGTTTCCTATCCAGTACCATGGCATGGACTTTCACAGGGATGTTGAGAATGGTAATCTCCCTGGATCAATGCATCATAGTTTTTCCTTGCAGAGGGAGTGTCCACCAAGAGAGATTGAGCCTCAGATGACATAGCTCAGTGGATCATTTGCATGCCTTCCACCACACCACCATCACGATCCTCAAAGTGGATTACAGACAGGGCTGTGTTTAGCCGCGTTACACATAGACTGTAGATTTCAATTGTTTGCAGAATAAGAAACTTAAGCTACATTTTGCATCTCAGCTGTCTTTTATAAGAACTGACCCTCTGGGGTGTGAATGTTGTTCTCATTTTTGAACATCTCATTTTTGTGATTCCCAAGTAACACAGGACAATATCTTATTAAAGCTATTGAGCCATTATGGATTCAGTAGTACAATTTCCTCAGCTATATTTGACACAGACACTGCCATGAGCATCTGTGTATTGCAAAAACACACTTGTCATACTGCTCTCAAACTCCTCATTATGTTGACAAACATTTTTTTGGGGATGTTTAGCCATAAGTTGGGATGTAGCCTTCAGTTGTGAAACATATGATTGAGGGCAAGTTAAGGATTCCAGCTGACAATCATTATAGTCTGGAAGTGTCAAGAGTGCAAATCTGCCTCTTAAATGCTTTCATTAGTTTGGCTGCTGCTACAGTATGTCAGTGTGAGTCAGTGATAAAGCTCTTCACTTGGGAACAACTAGCTGAGTCTAATTAAACTCAGCCGAATTGTCCCAAAAAACGGCTCATTTGTCTGGAATAAAGAAGTCATCTTAATGAATTGGAATATTGACATTGTAAGGAAAAAATGCTTCAGGTTTCTGATGTGTTTACAGTAATTAATTTGTGTTAGTCAGGCAGTTCTAAGTAAACACAAATCGTAATAATAGTTTTAATTAGACACACATACTGCCAGTAGGTCCTCCTTGAGATAATGAAGCAGGACCAGCGAGGTGGATTTTTCTGCTTCTAAACAAGCCTTGCTGCTGCTCCTCTGCACCCTGATGGAAGCATACAGTTTGGATAAATGTACTTTTTGTATAATTTTCTTCCCTCGATGTTGATGGATGATCAAAAGGCTGCTCATTTATTTGCCATTGCTGTTATTTAGACTTGACTACAAGAACAAAAAAAAAATGCAATCCATAACAAAAGGTCCTCCAGGGTCAAAGAAGTAATATTACTCCATAGATGTTCGAAAAGCATGGAAAAAAAACCTCTGTAAGAAAATAACACCTTGTGTGTTTCACCAAGCACAGTAATATGGACTGTCAGGGCAATTTCTCATCAAGCGGGAGAGCAGGAGACATTTTCAGTTACCATGCAGAGGAATGGACAATGCACTTAGAGAAGAAGAAAGGAAAGAAGCAGGGAATGAAGGAACACTCAGAAGAAGAAACGAAGCAAGAGCTGGGGTTGCACTCAGAAAAGAGGCAGGGAATGGGGGACCATTCAGAGGAGTCAGGGAATGAGGGAGCATTCAGAGAAGAGGCAGGGAATGAGGGAGAACTCAGAGAAGTGGTAGGGAATGAGAGGGCACTCAGATAAGAGGCAGAATATGAAGGGGTACTCAGAGAAGAAGCGAAGAATTAAGGAGCACTCAGAGAAGAGGCAGGCAATGAGAGGCCACTCAGAGAAGAGGCAGGGAATAAGGGACCATTCAGAGAAGAAGCAAGGAATGAGGGAGCACTCATGGATGAGCTCCTTGCATTCTGTATTAAAGTTCTCCTTTACTCTCCCCACCTCTGGAGGGGATACTTCCGGATGCCAAAACTTCCTAATTCGGGTTTTCACTGCATCGCCTCTCACTTTTGTCTTTGTGACAAACGGGGAGACTGCTGACATGCCATCTGTGCTCTATTAGGCCATCGGTGACAGTGTCACGGTTGATGAAGCTGGTAATACCAACATCCATTGCAAATGGTATACTTGCACAGGGTCTTTAGACATTAGCAGAGTGATGGACTATCTCTCTACTTCTCAGCATATGCTCTTCCTTGGGGCAAGCTCAAAGGAGTCAGAGAAACTAGATCTATTATTTTAAAGTGCAAATGTATGGGGTGGCTTTGAATGAATTAAGTCCAGTTGTTTACTGCATTCCCTGCAAGGGGAGCCAGTGGAATTTGCATTAAGTCTTAGTTGTGGGAGACAAAGCATCTTTTCAAAGACAAGCATCCATCTACATGCATCCAGTGAGAGTCATTGTCTATTTTGGGGCTTTCTTCATACAGGCTGCCATACTGGTGATGTGATAGATTAATTTTTATTAGAAAACTGTAAGGCAGTAGTTTTGGAAAAACGGTCATTGAGAGAAAACAGAATTCATTTATTAATAAATCAGAAATTCATAGTTATAAATATAGAATGTCTGATAAAAACAAAGTTTTACTTAAAAAAGGTTAAAATGCCAAAGCTCTGTGAAAAGTTTAAAATGTTAAAAATGGGCTGACGGGGTTAAAAGCTTTAAAAGGAAAAAAAAACAATTTCATCTATATTTAACTTGCGATCTACCTGTTGAGCCTTTCCGCTCATAACGGGTTGATTGATTAGGTCTGCGGAAGGCGAAAAGGGGAAACTTTCAGCGTGATGCCTCATTCTCAGTATTGCTACCACAGAGGATGCATCGTGCCTGAGTATTTATTTACATTTCCCCTTTATTCAGGGTGTTACAGTGACATTTCAAACACCTTTACATTTTCAGTAAAAACATTTGAGTTTTGCTAGTCAAGTCCACGGTCTGGACTCAGTCTTGTTATGCACTCAGATGAATTTTTACTTGGTCTTGACTCAAACACTTGCAACAATCCATCTGAGTCCACAGCAGCTTTAGAATGTAATATGTAATATTAGCTTCATGTTTTTCAACTGTCCACGCACCCACACAGTTAATTTCTGTCCTCTTCATGTCTGCCAACTCAGCAATTATCCATTTTGCATACATAAACCATGAGAAGCATCTAGTAAAAATAAACACACTGTGGAATTCAAATATTGCAAATCATCAATTCAAAAACTGTATGTCTCATAGTTCTTTGGTCTTATATACACCACATTTTCCAAGTAATTGCTATTTCAAATGCCTTTGAAGCAATAACATTTTTGTAAGAACCTAAGCACTTTTCTAATATAGATTTTAAAACTAACACTTTCTCAAACATAATATTATGATGAAGACATCCCTTGCAGGGAATTTTGGCATAAATTCCTGAGTTGGACCGTATGCAAGAATTGCTGTGCTGTAAGCATGTGAAGACTGGGGCTGGTTTGGAGCTACACCAAACCTGCTCTTTTTCTTATGGGAGAGCGATCAGCGGTATTACTGTTCAATCAAATTATTTGCCGGCGTTGTTTTTACTTTATTAAAAACTATTATAATTCAATTTGTGACTCTGAATCAGGAGCGTCAGAAGCATTTTGAATGTGGGGGAGACACACTGGTGGTGAACTAATATTTTATGTTAAATGTGGGGGGGGGGGTCCAAATCAATAATTATGAAATGTGAGGGGGGACATGTCTCCCTCAGATTTAATGGCAGTGACGCCCATGCTCTGAATAATTTAAGAGAGCACTACACACCATACGTGGGGCACAATGAAAAGGCGTGGGGACTAAGTTGTAACAGAAGACAGTGTGACTTGGAAGGTTATGTTAGAAACGAAAAGGTGTTTTTGGGATATATCTGCTAAATTATCAGATTTATGGCAATCTATGCCAGTGTGTGTCACTATATGACAACATGATGTATATATAATTTATGACACAGGTTAAGCAACACCTGTTTCTAAGCGGCGCCTTCTAATGTAAAATAAAACTCACATCCATCCATTCATTCATTACCCTCTGCTAGTCAAGGGTTCAGGTCGTGGGAGTAGCAACTTCAGGAGAGATACCCAGACCTCCCTATCCCCAGCCACCTCTACAATCTCTTTGGGGGGGGATGCCGAGGCGTTCCCAGGCTAATCGAGAGATATAATCCCTCCCATGCGTCCTGGGTCTGCCCCGGGGCCTCCTCCCTGTAGGACATGCACAGAAAACCTCTCCAGGTAGCCACCCAGGAGGCATCCACGCCAGGTGTCCAAACCACCTCAACTGGCTCCTTTCGACGTGGAGAAGCAGCCGTTCTCCTGTATATATGAACTTCTCACCCTATCTCTGAGAGAGAGCCCAGACACCCTGCGGAAAAACCTAATTTCAGCCGCTTGTATTCGCGACCTCATTCTTTCAGTCATTACCCATAGCTCATGACCATAGGTGAGGGTAGGAATGAAGATGGACTAATAGATCGAGAGCTTTACTTTCCAGCTTAGTTCTTTCTTGGCCACGACAAACTGGTTAAGCGCCTGCAGAACTGCAGACGCTGCTCTGATCCGTCTGTCCAGCTCTCGATCTCGCCTACCCTCACTCATGAATGAGACCCCGAGATACTTAAACTCCACCACTTGAGGCAGTACCTCCTCCCTGACCTGAAGAGGGCAATCCACCTGTTTCCGGCAGAGAACCATGGTCTCAGACTTGGAGGTGCTAATACCCATCCTTGCTGCTTCACACCCGGCCGCGAACCACCCCAGGGCACGCTGGAGGTCCCCAGCAGATGAAGCCAACAGGACGATATCATCCACAAAAAGCAGTGACGCAATCCTTAGGCTACCAAATTGGACACCCTCAACACCCTGGCTGCACCTATAAATCCTGTCCATAAATATTATAAACAGGACTGATGACAAAGGGCAGCCCTGGCGGGGCACAACATGCACAGGGAACACGTCTGACTTATTTCCTTATAATTTGGACCAAGCTTCTGCTCCATTCATACAGGGACCGAATTGCCCACAGTAGTGGGCCCCGAACCCCATACTCCTGAAGCACCCCAAACAGAGCACCTCAGGGAACCCGGTTGTAAGCCTTTTCCAAGGCCACAAAACACATGTAGACTGGATGGGCAAACAACCAGGCTCCATTTAGTACCCTCGCAAGGGTATAAAGCTGGTCCAGAGTTCCACGGCCTGGACGAAAACCGCATTGTTCCTTCTGATGCCGAGATTTGACTTGAGACTATCGATCTCACCTTCCTCTCCAGTACCTCGGAATGGACTTTCCCAGGAAGGCTGAGAAGTGTGATCCCCCTATAGTTGGAACACACTTTCTTAACTCTCTGAGCCCTAAGGGTAGAAAACACACTTTCACTGACTGGGGCATAATCACACATTTCTTCAAATATCATAAACTAAATTCATGGAAAATAAATTATTTCTTATATATTTGTTTTGCCATTACACCCATCTTTATTTTAATGTATATTGTAAATATGTCAGATTTTTGTTAAGTTTGCAATTTGACATCAAAGTATACACATTGCAAAATGCAGTTTGGAACACTTGCAGAAACATTATAAAAGTACATAGTACTTATACAGATATCTGATCACCAAAGTCTTGGCTACATGAAGATGACTAAATGGTGTAGTTGAAACATTCAGTTGGATAAATAAATAAGAAAAAGAAAACTCATGTCACTATTTCTGGTCTCCTTCCATTGAATATTTAGGAGCTCTCATGTGTAATCATGACCCATTCACACCTGGCCACGGCCCCCCCCCCCCCTTTATGGCGCTGATGGGGATTTACCTGGATCGCATTTTACCTTTGCGTCGTTTATCAAATTACCATGCAAATGCGATTTCGATATGCGGAGGTGCAGCTGTTTAGAATGTGAATAGCGATCTTCACGTGATGGCGGTACTACACGCCCCCCATGCAGGTAAAACAAAGAAAGATTACATGGTTTACTTTTTGCCGATTTGACCTAATTTTAAAAACTTTAATACTTCCGACAATGTTCGTTTTGAAAAGAAGACAGATTACGGATTTAGCCAGTGTTTTTTCATGATTCTACATGAAGATTTCAGCTAGATATAAACTGAAATAGACGCGAACAGTGCGCTGCATCGTTGATGATGCAGCCAGGCTCAGAGGGTTAAATAAGGGGACCACCACACCAGTCTGCCAATCTAGCGGTACTGTCCCTGACCTCCAAGTACTGTTGAGAAGGCGTGTCAGCCATGACAGCCCCACAACATCCAGAGCCTTTAGGTACTCCGGTTGAATCTCGTCCAACCCCGGGGCCCGGCCACCACAGAGCTCTTTAACCAACCTGGCCAACTTGGGGCCCCAGGCCCTCAGATGTCTCAAAGGCAGTGTGTCTAGATGTATCTGAGGCAGGGTTGAGGAAGTCCTCAAAGTATTCCTTTCACCTCCGGATGATGTCCCCAGGTGAGGTCAACAGCACCCCCTCCCTATTGTAAACACTAGGAACTAGCAGCTGCTTCCCCTTCCTGATATTCGGGATGGTTTGCCAGAACCTTTTTGAGGCCGACCAAAAGTCACTTTCCATGGCCTCACCAAACTCCTCCCACGCCTGGGTTTTTGCTTCCACAACCACCCGAGCCGCATTCCGCCTGGCTTGCCGGTACCTGTCAGCTGCCTCCGGAGACCCCCAGGCTAATAATTCCCGGAAGGCCTCCTTCTTCAGCGTGACAGCCCCCCTCACCAATGGTGTCCATCATCAGGTACGGGGGTTTCCACCATGACTGGCACCGACCACCTTGCAGCCACAGCTCTGTATGGCTACTTCCTCAATGAAGGTCTGAAACAATGTCCATTCAGACTCAATGTCCCCAACCTCCCCCGGTATGGAGTTCTGCCGGAGGTGCGAGTTGAAGATCCGGTGAACAGGAACCTCTGCCAGACGTTCCCAGCAGACCTTCAATATGCACTTGGGCCTGCCAGGTCTGACCAGCCTCCTCCCCTGCCACCTAAACCAGCTCACTACCAGGTGGTGATCAGTTGACAGCTCTGCCCCTCTCTTCACCCGAGCATCCATGACAGAAGGCCGCAGATCAGATGATACGATTATAAAATCGATCATTGACCTGTAGCCCCAGGCATGTTTGAAACATGTCCACTTATTATTATGGACAAACCATGCATTGGACAGAAGTCCAACAACAGTACACATCTCGGGTTCCTCCCAATCACCCCCCTCCTGACCACACTGTCATTGCCCACGTGAGCGTTGAAGTCCCCAAGCAACACGATAGAATCCCCTCGTGGTGTGCCAACCAGCAATACAAGAAGGCCGGGTACTCCAAACTGTCATTCGGCACATAAGCGCAGATGACAGTCAAAGACCTCTCCTCGACCCGAAGGCACAGGGAGACAGTCCTCTAGTTCACTGGGTAAACTCCGACGTTAATACACTGAGCTGAGGGGCCACCAGTAGCCACACCCCATCGCCCACCCACCGCACCTCCAGAAGAAAAGAGCATCCAGCCCCTCTCCAGGAAATTGGTTCCAGAACCCACACTATGTGTTGAGGTGAGCCCAACTATGTCTAGCCGGTATCTCTCTACCTCACAAGCTCAGGCTCCTTCCCCATGAGAGAGGTGGCATTCCATGTCCTGAAAGCCAGTTTTGTCAGCTGTGGATCAGTCTGCCAGGGCCTCCCTGAACCCCTGATATTCCCCTTGTGGGTGGTGGGCTCACCTGGGGACGGTCCCACGTAACTCTTTCAGGCTGGGCCCGGCCGGGCCCCACGGGCCAAGGCCTGGCCACCTGGCACTTGCCAATGGGCCCCTCCCCCAGGCCTGGCTCCAGAGTGGGGCCCTAGTGATCCTAGTCCGGGAGAGGGAAATGAGACCTTGCAATGTTTACTTTTCATCAGGGTTTTTTCGGATTGCTCTTCGTCTGGCCCCTCACCTGGGACCTTTTTGCCTTGGGAGACCCTACCAGAGGCTATTGCCCCCGACAACATAGCCCCCAGGGTCATTGAGGCACACTAACTCCTATACCACGATAAGGAGGCAATCCAAGGAGAGATAAAACTCACATAACATTCAGAATATCCCGCACTTTGTCAAATTGGGTCCACCATTTGTATTGGTGGCAGAACAGAAAAAACATGTTGTTTGTTGATATCACCTGACGTCACGTTTCTCCAGCTTCATTTCCTATGCTCTGTGCACAGCCACACATCGTGATCTGTTTAACACCTTTACGGCTTAGGAGAGCTGTACACTCAATGCTTCACATGTGTAGTAGTTTCAGCAGAGCCCTAAAGACTCTTATTATTCACGAGTCCCTGTCAAGGAGTCAAGTCTGGCTGAAAAAATTAGAAGTTGCAAGCCGAGTCAGAAGTCAATTTAAGAATGACTCAAGTCGCAAACTTGAGTCCCCAACTCTGCATAAAATTCATGGTTCAATACAAACCTTGGTTTTGGGTTCATGGTTCTCTGCAATTTCAGTACAGCAGGGAAATCTGAATTTGTTTTGAAAGTATTTATTAATAAAACTGCAAACACAAACACAATTAGAAACAACAATTGCAATCCAAAGACAATGCATCTGTCAACGTGTCTGAATAACAAAACCTAAGATATGCTTATTTGCACATTGTAAAACAAATTAAAAAATCAAAAATATGATTGCATCATAATGAAGTAAATCCCATCTAAATCCTGTGTTTTCTAATATCGAGCATGGTTGCAAATTTGTAGTGATAAACACCTCTGTAGCTGTAGTTATTTTTCAGCCCAATCTAAATTTCCTGGCAAAAGCTCCTTAAATGCCACTGGGAGACTATCATTCAGTGGCTGCTTCTGCCTTACTCTGGCTATACAGACACTTGGATGATGTCAGCAACATATCGGTATAACAGAGCTGATAGACAGTCTTGGACTTATTAACTACTTACTCTCCAGTCCTGATGTAATTTATTGGAAAACCAAAATTTTCCCAAACTGCTGATTATGACTGACTAATTTAGGTTCTGCCTGTGTCAAGCAATGTATTCATTCATTTCGTTGTGCGTACCCAACTAAAAATGATGTCCGAATGGCAAGCGACAAAGACACTGGAGCCTGTATGAAAAATGATAAATATATGAAGTACTAGTCTCTCCCGACTTTTTAACTGGAGAATTCTCATATTAGCCGAACATTTACAAAACATTAAACGTTGCTTCACATTAAGGATATCATGTCCAAACTGCTGGCCAGTCTGACATTAATCATAATCCCCAGTCAGTGCCCAGTGTCAGATTGGTGCTATGCTGCCATGTCAAATGTTTTAATAAATTCGACGTTCTACCATTTTGCTGCCGGGACAAAGGTAGCACTGTCCTGATTTGTTGTGGGTGCTCGTCATAATAAATTATCCTACGTACATTCTGGTTTCGCAGTAGTAGTTGAATTAGTAACTGTAATATTATTACTGTTTTGGAAATTGTAATCCCTTACACTACCCATTACCAGGGCAAGTAGTAATATTACAGTAACGCATTACTGAGTAACGCGTTACTGCCCAACACTGGATATAGTCATGTGACAATGAAATGAATAATTACTACAGGATGCCGTGGAAGCCTGTTTCTGTTACCTTGGTGTTTGACAAATTGGTTTGATAACAATTATGTCTTAGTTGGTGGTTATTTTAATTAAATAACTTAAATGCAGCAATTTGAGGGATTGGTTACTCTCCAGTTTATAGTTTTTGTATTCAGATTCATGGACTACAACTGAACTGTGTGTTTTTCCAGACTCAGACTCGGCTACCTAGCTCAGACTCGGTAGTGACTTGGACTTCTTATGTTAAATATCTTAAAGGTCTGGAGTTGAACTAACGTGGACTCAAACACAGCACTGCCATACAGATTTATAGACTAGTATACACCGGTATTTTGCTCTACGATTTAACCTTCATTTAGAAATGTTCTCATTAAGCTAAATTCCACAATACAATGATGTTTTTAAATAGAATATAACATTAACGTTTGGTTCCCATGTGTTTACGCATCTTTCAAAACCTGCCCACAAGGTGATAGTTCCATCATTTGTGTGTGTGTGTGTGTGTGTGTGTGTGTGTGTCTGTGTATCTATCTGTACTTTGGTGTATTTCAGTCATCTTCTGTTTAATTGGTTCTGGTTGTTTTTCTACTGCCTAACTGGCTGATATTCTCACATCTTTTGTCTCCTAAGCAGTTCTAAGCAGTTTTTCTATTAGGGTTGAAGGTTATGGGTACCACAGTTTCTATCTGTTTATTTTTTAGGTGCTGTTATTCTTCTTTTAAGTTATTTGTGACACTGGCCCTTTTGGTAAAGTCTGGGATGTGGAGGCTAGACAGTCTAATGGTCTAATGACTTTTCATTCAATGACACAGCAGACTAATAGGACAGTGTGATAAGCCATTACATTTCTGTCCTCCAAACAAAAGCCACCTCCTGTTCTGAGTGGCCAGATGAAAAGGTCGCCCTTATAAGCTATAGTGCTGGCTGCAGAGTATCTTTAGGCCAATAGCACAATTGCAAGTGCCAGACTTGCTGGGATAGGCATCAAAGGCGTCCTTCACACGCGTATTGCACTCTTGCCTAACCTGCAGAATATAACTTACTCACTTTACTTACCCTGTATATATGCACATTCAATCACATTCAGATATTTATATGTATATAGGTGTAGTGTAAAAATTATTACCCTGCTCACCCTCATTGTGACCTGTCTTGTGTGTTGTTGTGTTTTATGCTGCACTCATGGTCATGGAGAATGATACTTCGTCTCACTGTACTGTATACTTTACTGTGTATTGTTTGGGATGACAATAAAGCTCTACTTACTTACTTACTTACAAAGGGTGCTTGCTATTGCAATGTGGGTTAAAATCCCACAGGGGCCACTATTATAGGGCAGGAAGCCACAGAATCATTTTTACCCTGGTTTCATCCAGCAATTCTACAACTAGGATACATTTACATGTTTAGCTGACATGTTTATCCAAAGTGACATACATCTCAGAAATCAGGGTCAGGCAGTTCTTGGAGCAGTCTGGGGTTAAGGGCTTGAATTTGAACCAGCAAACTTCCAATTACAATCGTAAAGCTGTGTTGCACCAATGTGGATTAAATTATAATCCTGGATTAGACTTAATCTAGGGTTAGTAAATCTAGGTTTAAATTGGTTTTAAATTAATCTGAGATTCGTTGCACATCTTAAATTTAACCCTGGATTAGCTAAACCAGCTTAAACTATGATTAAAATCGGATTAATTCAGCTGCAGTGTCCGCCATGATGGATTCCGAGGAAATGTGAACAAATTCATGATGCATGCTAGGCTAAATAAATACGGTCCTAAGTAAAGTTGACGCATATGTCTTGTGGACTTTTTTAAAAAATAAAATCCATTATTTTTTACCGTTACTGTTACCGCTGTTAACCCTGATATATAGTTTTGTCAGTTATTTTTTAGGTATTGAGGGATGCTACACAGCCTGTTATTTATATTTTACTTACATGACCCGAGCCATATTCATGATTCAAATTAGATTTGCCTGTCAATCTTTTGTTTTCCAAAGAATAAAAAATGGTGTAATATTAACCTGCTAATAGGCGCTGGCAAATTACATTGCCGACACCGGCGATATTAGATAAATACCAGTTAGCAATCGAATTATCCAATGCAGACATGAGCAAAAAACGTATTAATTTATACATTAAATGTATTTGAGGTACAAAAATAATTCCATCTGCTTTTGTACTTATTGTTAGCGCTAGTGCTTGCGGTCAACCAATCAGTAAGCTATGGCGGTACGAAAGCACCTATTTCTGCGGAACTCCAAAAAGATCCCCGTCAACCATCTGATAATTCCCTATAGCATAAAAACGCAAAGTTACAAGTTGCTGGATAAGTCGAGGTACAGCAGAGTTCCTCTCATTTCCATGCATGATAGCTGGTCCAACCTTTCCACTCAGAGGTATATGACACATTCTTTGAAAATCACTTCCACCACAAAAACTCACTGTTGCTTTAAAAAAATCAATTGGGTTTATCATGTCTCGAATTTTCCTACATGGGATTCTTTCCTTTGATCCTACCCAACAAAGAAATGCAGTCATGTTTTCAATAAAACTAAATCAGACCTAACATAAACCTCCTCGAGGGGTGGTTTAAATATGACTGCTAACGCAGCTTTATACTTGATTCAAATTCACTGGTGCAACAGACTTGAATTTAATCTAGGTTCAAGTGGAAATTAAACTAAGATTAACAAAGGTTTACATTTAACCAATATTAATTGTAAACTAAATTTAAACTAGACTTAAACTTTGGTGCAACAGGATTAGTAGATAAATCTTGATTTAATCCAGTTTAAAAGTTAAACCATGTTGGTGCAACCCAGCCTAAGTTTTTGAACCGCACACCACCCTCACAGAAACAAGGATATTTGCGTGGCAGGTTAGCCCAGCATAGGGAACATCACTGATTCTTACATTTATTTATGAAGGATAAGAAGGATAAGTTGATGCCCAGAGGAGGTCAGGTGACTACGATTTCCCATATTGACTGGTTCCCCCTGTGCTTGAATACATCAGTGTTTCATTTGCGTTCTCTTTCTCTTGTTTCTGTCAGTGCAGTTTGTCAGAGCAGCAAGATGGCTGTGAGTATTTTCACTCCCCGCTGCGCTGACACAGCAGTATTACTACATTTACCCCCAAGGTTTCCTGCCCCACACCACCAGCCTGTCCCCATCTGCCCCCATGGGTCTATGTACCTAGTTGCCGGCTCCTCTTTCTTGCTGCTGTTTTAATGTGGCTTCAGTATCATTTTTTTAAAAATGTTTTCTATCTGCTGCTTTTATTGTGTACTACTTGTTTATAATAAAAAATAAATTAGATAAAACAAGTGGCTGTTTGTATATTATAGTAACAGACTTCAGTAAGACACTGAACAAATTGCCAGGCCTCTCTTCTCCTATGAATGTAACAAAGATGACGGTTCTGAGCCCCCCCCCGGCAGTTTTACAACAGGACCTCGTCGTCGTGATTGTAAATGTCCCACAGAGGCCAACATAAGCATGACAACGAAATTGCCTTTCTTGGTCTTGAAAAATATGTACAAAAATATACAAATGCTATGAGAATTACGAGGGAAATGGGGGAGAAGATGTCAGAGGTGAAAGATTAAAATTCTAAAAAAGATGGAGGGTATCGATTTAGGGGGAGAAAATGCAGAAGAGAAAAACAGGCAGGATTTAATGCAAGAGCAGATAAGGAGGAGGCAACCCGCACCTTCCCCATAAAATATGAGAGCTGTGGGCTTTCTCTTGTTTAACAGAAAAACAAACTGTAGGCATCCAGAAAGACATTGTTTTTACATTATGTGGGTAAACATGTAGCTTTATGGAATACAACATTCCCTGGGGAGTGTGCGGGGAGTTTGCATGGTCCCCCCATGCTGTGTCTTTCTCTTTCTGTGGTCACAGTTGAGTGAATCAGTGTCTCTGAATTACCCATTTTGTTGCGTGAGAGTATCCTGTGATCAGAGAGTGTGACATTTCACCTAAGGTGTACCCAGTCCAGGGTGTCCCTCATCCATGGTGTACCTCATCCATGGTGTACCTCATCCAAAATGTCCCCCAACCAGGGTGTACCCCATCCGGTGTGTACCTCTTCCAGGACGTACCCCACCAAGGGTGTATCCAATCCAGGGTGTCCCCTAACCAGTATTTCCCCCAACCAGGGTATACCCCATCTAGGGTGTGCCCCATCCGTGGTGTACCCCATCCAGGGTGAACCCCGACCTTGTTCCCTGTGCTCTCTGAGACCAGTGACCCTGTACTAGAAAAGTGCTTAGAAAGTGGATGTGTGCATTATGTACAGTTGTGTGCGAAATAATAGCAATCCGACATCACTAGCCTGATCCATCACTGTTTTTGGTAGAAATTCATTTTCTGCCTTTTTCTGCATGACAAATTATTTGCTAGTAGGTGTAGTAGAATAATAGAAAACCAATAGACATGACATGCATGCTGCTGTTTCTG
>JAODKC010000001.1:51230156-51243907 GCA_026777985.1 Mormyrops attenuatus | reverse complement strand
CCCCCCCCCCCCCCCCCCCCCCCCCCCCCCCCCCCCCCCCCCCCCCCCCCCCCCCCCCCCCCCCCCCCCCCCGAAAGCGAAGGAGGGCAGGCGACTGTGGGAACAACAAAGAGTTAAAGTGCTCAGTAGCGGCACACCAACAATACCTTGCACTGCACTGCCACCTGTGCATGGCTTAAGTAGGGAGTTCTACTGATTAGAACCAAGAGGAGTCAGCTGTGGTTGCCGTCTCCATGAGGTGGGCGTGACAAAAATAAAGTATAAGAGAGAGATAGAGGTCAAAAGACTGTGTGGATCCATCCTCCACTAAACGATTACATTATTAACCAGCTTTTCTCTCATAACGCTATCGAACACTCTTTAAGGCACAAAACAATAAACTTTATCAGTGCACATATTACTGTAAATAATAATTACAAAATACTTTCCATTAGCAACATATGAATTATTACACTTTCAAACTACAAACTTAAATCAATATGTAACTTAATTAATGAATTACTAGTCAAGTATATTTAGACTCCCACACTCAGCATTCCTGCAGAAAACTGAGAAGTTTGCTCCTTTTCCAAGAGCTTAAATATTATTGTTCTGTCACATCCACAGCAGAAGGAACAACCCAGAATACAGACTGTGCAAGGAAACCCCTTGTGGGGAAGTTTTATTAGGCCTCACAGAGCTGACAGCAGACACGAACAGGCAACAATGACCAAACAAGGAACACTGGACTGAGAGACAAATACTTGGCTAATGAGGAGAAAACACAAGGCAGCTGTGAATGATCAAAAGGAGGGCAGGAGCAAGAGATAAGACTGACAGGCCGTAGGTGTGGCTGATTTGAAGCCATGCCCAAAGGGAAACACGGGGATCAGACAGGCGGAGCGTGCTGGACGTGACATGTTCAGGTTTTAATCATCATTTTCTATTAAAATAAAATCAATTCATAAGAAGCTTTTAACGTCATGAGCCTGTCATTATGAAAGCTAAAAGTCGACAAACTGGCATTACAAACATGGCTGATGTCATGTCCAGAAGCCAACAGAATTGAGGGCAGGTACTAGGAACTCAAAAAAGGACTTTATTGAATAATACAAAAGTAGGGAAACAAAACAGGACTGCAAGGATTCGAAACAGGAAGGCTTAGCATGGGGAAGGACACAGGCAACAGGAAGACAGATGTTAATTACTGAATTGGATGACAAGACAAACAGCTCTTTAAGAACAAAGACTAACAAGGGGCTAATGAGATGCAATTGGTGTCGACGTCTACACAAGGATTAGGAATGAGAGGCAAGACATGAGGGATACACGAGAGACTGGTGTGGCTTGTTAGGGCTATGACAGTGAGGAGATACGCAGGGATATGACAACTGATGACTTTTGTCCCTGTCAAACTGTTCCAAGGCTTGCAGATAAACTTCAATTAGATATGACCACTAGAACAAAGAAGCACTGCTAGAAAATTGCCTAAGTGCCAAACAACTCTACTATTTCCAGAAAGATTTTTTTAAAACCATAATGTTAACTTTCCGTGGTCAGTCATGCGACATGCAAAACTGATTGCTCATTTAAACTTTTGTTTAAAATCAATGGCCTACTGGCTGCACTGCGGTGGAGCCGCCTGTCTGGATGAGGCAGCAAGAGGTCAAGTGAGTTTGTCGAGGAGAAGTTCACTGTATCAGCAGATCACATCTCAGCTCTGTGGTGTCGGTTGCTAAGATGATCCTGGTTTGCCTGATGGGCTTTGCACTGGTGAGCATCTCCAGGCATGCCGGTTATAATGTACAGTAGCAGTCCTCTGCTTGCTAACGTGAATATAGAATGAGGTCTATATTCTAATCAATGGACCAATAAAAAAAATAAAATCTCCTCAAACTGTGAACCTTTCTTGAAAGTGACTGTAGGGAAGAGGGTGGATCCACCTTGCGGGGACCATTAAGAAGGATTCAGAGACTGATAAAACCTACCTCTTAGCTTCCTGCAAACCTCACTCCCCATCTAACTATTAAAGAACATGCTGAAGTTAAAGCGAGACCCAGAAGGTCAAAGCAGAGCCTTACACAATAAGTGGTATGTAGCAAGTCTACAATTACCACTGCATTATCCCTCGCATTGCTGTTACACAACTTTGCTTTGAAAGTGAGAGGTGTTGAATGCTGCTCCAGTGATATAATCATGCCGCATGTGTTAATGAAAATAGCACTATAGCATATATTCAAAATGCAGAGAAAGGCAGATAAAGCAGACCCGTTAATTACACAAATTTAAATGCTTTCTGGTTTTTAAATGTGTTTTTAATCTTTTCTGCTTTAAGACAGTTAAATGTTTTGAAAGCCTTGAGCTCTGATGCCATGAAGTTTATTGCTAACTAGGAGTACTTTCTGTGTCTCCAACTTTTGATTTGATCAATCCACAATGCAGAAGTTAGCAGGCCTGTCTAAACTGTGTGTCTGGACATTTCCTGCACATGTGCCTTACTTCAGGCCATTTCAATTTTCAAGCTGGCTACTTCCACACAATTTTAAAGCTTAAGTTCCCATTTTAACTCTTGTTTCCTGTTTAATTGCCCTCTGGCATGATAGGCTATGGAAGTGTGGGCATCAGATAGGGGAAGGGGGAAGCTTCTAGAATAAGTGTGCTCATTTGCATGGTGGAATCCTACTGTACAATGGACACAACTCTCTAGAATAACTGGCAAACCTTTTAGCACTAATTTCACTTTTTTGTACCTTAGGACAGCAAAGCTCTTTGTTTTCTGGACGTGCCAGATGCATGTTATAATATTTCTATTCACATAGCGCCAGCTGTCTTAAAAAAGACATTATCAAGTGATGAGCTTTGCAAATTGTTCCAAAGCCAATATGAAATATTAATGGTTGAATTGGCATTTAAAAAAAAACGTTGTTAAAGTTAATATAGCCTCTGATTCCAGGATCCTGCAAAGACAAGGGAGGAACGCATGCATTTATAAACTGTAACGTCCACCAGTATTCTGCATTGGTGACTTCCATACTTTTTCAGTTCCAGTGATTATCAAATTAAATGAAAATAGATGACTGGAAAAAAACAAAAAAATTACTCAAGTAAGCTTTCAAATCTATTATTCAAGGTCAAGGATAGCGTCAGGCTGAGCCTACCAGGACAAGTCTGATATCTTCTGTGACCTAAATAAAGTACATATGAGCTCTTTGGACGCTGAACATATGGAACAGGTTTGAAAACAGGCCCAGTGGTGAATAATTAAATGAGTACATAAATAACGTTTGGCAAAGAAACATGTAGAGGGATTCTGCAAATTTAACCATCTGAGTTAAGTAATAGGTCTTTTGATGTGAAACCCAGTAAAACTCAGTTTTCTTTACAAATTGATGCCGTTAATTCTATTCCATTACATTAAAGAATTCCTTACCAGATGCCTTAGATTTGCCTGCTGTTTTCCTTTTACACCCTGTGAGTATGGGTAGAGTCACTAATGCAGTAATCCAATCAACTCTGTCTCTTGCATCTTAAAATTACATGATTTATAAAGCAAAACTTCCAAGTATAGCTTCTACTAAAAGTTTCAGATGATTAAGGGATAACAGCATCAGGTTGAAAGTAAAATTCTCTAATTGCTTCTTTGTGGTGCTGATATTTATTTCCCAGCTGTCTATGTAAAACCAGTAGGTTTTAAACAGAACTTTTGTTTCTCCCTACTTGACTTTCTGAATAAGGCAATGTTTTGCACTGGTATCACTATGGATGACCAACACCCCTCCACAGCTGATTAAAATTTAGCTGCTTTTGGGCATATAAATTAGAGCCAAAAGCAATTAGCATTTTCCTCAGAGCCACTCCATGGTAAGGCCTAGGACAGGGGTGGCCAATCTTATCCAGAAAGGGCCATTGTGCTTGTGGATTTTCACTAAAACTCCCTAATTACATTACTAATTAGAAGACTGATTGGATGAAGAGTACTCAATCAATAAATCAATCAATCAGACTTTATTTATATAGCACTTTTCCTGTAAACTCAATGCAACACAAAGTGCTTTACACAATAAAAAACTAAATCAACCTACCCCTACTGCCACCCTCACCAAAACTGTGTAAAATAAAGGGACAAAAGACATGAAAGACAATTATAAATAAATAAGTAAATAAAAAAATAAATACACAAATAAGTAAATAATAAAGGAATAGACACAACAGGAACAGGAAAGCACAGGAGTCCATAGGTACTATGAAAACGGGTTTATTCGGGAGAAACAGCACATATGGGAAGGACTGGCAGCAACGACGAAGGACATCAATGACAGGACTGGGGAAACATACTCGAACGCGAACTGAAATATGCAGGGCTTAATGGAATTAACAAGAGACAGCTGGTAACAATCGGGATTTCACACGAGGTTAATGAGGGGGCGTGGCACACGGGAGGATCGGACGAGCAGGGCGTGACAGAACCCCCCCCCACCCCCAAAGGCACGCACTCTGGGCGCGCCCACGGGGAAGGAAGAGACGGGACCAGGGACAGGAGACCTGGAAAACAAAACAAGACCATTAACAGGACACCGGGAACAGGACGGACAAACAGAACAGGCACAAAGGCAATAACCAGGACAACAACTGACGAATCACTGGAAATGCAGACAGGCACAGGGGTACCAAGAAAGGAGACACAGGGGGAACACTAACCAGAGGAATAAAAGGACCAGAAGTGAACACAGGAGAGACAGAGGGTCAAACAGACACAGGCAGCACAAAACCAGGAGGCAGAAAGGCAAAGGATGGGGGGAAACGGGGAGCCCGAGGGAACCCCAGCAGGCGAGAGGTGGAAGCAGGAAAGCAGGCAACCTCGAGGCTGGGGCCGGAGGGACCCTTGGCGAGTGCAAGGTAGGAGCAGGAGGGGACCTCGTAGAGGGCGAGGAGGCAGACGGAGGGACAGGAGGAGGAGGCGAGGAGGAAGTCGCAGGGGGCACCAGAGGAGGTGAGGAGGAAGGTGAAGGGGACCTCGGCTAAGGTGAGGAGGGAGGCGAAGGCGCAGGCGACTGACGAGTCAGAGTGGGGGGACTCGCAGGCATCCGACGAGGTGTCGGAGGGGGACCCACAGGCGACCGACGAGCAGAAGCTGGAGGACCCGCAGGTGACCCTTGAGCCACAGCCAAGGAGACTGAGGGCAAGCCAGGGCATCGATATGGAATTGGTTCCCCCTTTGCAGCTATAACAGCTCCCACTCTTCTGGGAAGGCTTTCCAGAAGACTTTGGAGTATTTCTGAGGGATTTTTTGCGCATTCACCCAGAAGGACATTTGTGAGGTCAAGCGCTGATGTTGAGTGTAATGACCTGGCTCCTAATCTCCGTTCTAGTTCATCCCAAGGGTGTTTAATGGGGTTGCGGTCAGGACTCTGTTCTTCCATACCAAGCTCACCCAGCCATGTCTTTATGAACCTTGCTTTGTGCACTGGGGCACAATCATGCTGGAACAGAAAAGGGCCTACCCCAAACTATTCGTAATTTGTCACTCTACAGAATACATTTCCACTACTCCAGAGTCCAGTGGTGGTGTAACACTCCATCTTACACTTGGCATTGCACTTGGTGACGTGAGGCTTGCATTCAGCTGCTCAGCCATGGAAGCTTATTCCATGAAGCTCCCAGTTCACAGGTTTTGTTCTGCGATTAATGCCAGAGGAAGTTTGGAACTCTTCAGTTATTGAGACAATAGAACGTTGGTGACTTTTACACCTTATGTGACTCGGCTACCCCGCTCTGTTACTTTATGTGGTCTGCCATGTTTACAATTGACTGTGGACTGTCTAGCAGGGAAGTAATTTCACGAACTGACTTACTGCAAAGGTGGTATCCTATGACTATGACAGTACCATGCTTGAATTCACTGAGCTCTTCAGTACATCCCATTCTTTCACAAATGTTTGTAAACCTGACTGCATGGCTAGGTACTTGATTTTATACCTCTGTGGCAATGAGTCGGAATGAAACACCAGAATTTAGTGACTGAGATGTGTGTTCCAATACTTTTGTCCATATAGTGTAAATGGTTAGAAGATAGATGGCTGGATGGATAGAGAAGAGTTTATCTGGGGAAAACGCTCTGTACATGTCTCCTTGAATCTGCTTGTCATTCCCTAATTAGTGACACTGAAAGTCACATGTAGACACAAAGTTAACCGAACAAAGAATGTCCTTTTGTCAAAATACATGTATCTCTTGAGAAATTAAAACCAATATCTCACTATGTATTCACTACAGTTTAAATCCCTTTTTGTCAGTATTTTGTTTCATAAATAGACAGACTTTTGATTCTACTATATACTATAGAGGTCTGTTAAAATGTAAAACAAACAAGCAAGGAGAAGCATCTCTTTCTAATAACCACTGTACCTTACTACTCTCTTACTACTCTCTTACTACTCTGTGTCAGCTCAATTAAAACCTCTGTTATTCCAAGGAGATTGGATTCCTTTAGTGAAGTTTTAGCAATGTTTATTTTTTATATTTATTTTTTAACGTGTTTAACTATAGAATGAACCTTTTTCCAATAATGTAAAAAAAAGGTTTTCCTTTGAATGTGTTCAGCTGTGGTGTTACTCTGGAAATTCATACAAAATCTTATTTCATTGTTGGCATGTAATTAACTCCACTCAAGGACAAAATGCTTTGTGGTTCCACATCTCCCTTGTTTTGAGAAGAACTTTTGGCAAATCCAGAGGTGAACATAAGGTTGGATTAATCTTTTAAAAATGGATTCTTGGGTTTTAACTTTCCTATTAAGTACAATGGCTGAACGAAAGCCCGAGAAATTTTGGCATTATCTAATTTTAAAGGGTATTATCCCAGTGTGTGTATGTGTGTATGTGTGTGTGTGTGTGTGTGTGTGTGTGTGTGTGTGTGTGCGTGTGTGTGTGTGCATGTGTGCACATGTGCGTGCGCAACGGAGTGACAGGGATTCTTTTGGGGCTAGTTCTGCAGGCGCTACACAGGCCATGGGTTTTAGGATTACCTCTCTGATTCTGATTTACACCTGGAGCCCCAGGTGAACTTAGGTCTATCCTAAGAATAGCTTTGCTAAAGCAATTAAGAGGTGAAATCCAGACCCCCCCCCCCATCCATCCACTGATGGATCACTGTTAAGGTATGGCCCTGAAGAATGATACTGATGAAATGGGGTGTAACTGTAATCCTGGCTATGCTGTCAATGGTGTACCTGCATAATTATGAATTAATTTAAGTGGCTTATATCTTAGTTTCACTTGGCAAAAAATGAACTCACTTTTACTTTAATGGGTCCAGCAGAAAGCATGGTGATTAAGGACATTCACTTTTAACCTAAAACTTGATTGCCAATGTTCCACTGGGCCATAGTGTTGTTTGCTGGGGCCAGGATCTTCATCTAAGTTTCTCCAGTATAATTAGGTAAAATTATTTGATAATGTATTTTGCATTTAATGAGCCAGTCAGGTTCTTCATTGTTACATGAAAAGGGAACAGGCATCATGTCTCTTGCATCAGTGCTTTTCCAAACACTTGTTTGCTCAATCCACTTCCCATTAAACCAATAACCATGTTTTTGACTGGAATGGTACTCTGACCCTGTAAATGTTCAGTTACAAACACTGCAGGGAACAATGAAGCTGAGTTTACCGACAGTGGTAAACTCTAGTGCGAACAAAGATGTTGAGGACAGACAGTGCTAAACACTAGCATGAACAAAGAAGCTGAGGACAGACAGTGGTAAAAACTGCAGGGAACAAAGAAGCTGAGGACAGACAGTGATAAAAACTGCAGGGAACAAAGAAGCTGAGGACAGACAGTGGTAAACTCTAGCGCAAAGAAAGACATTGAGGACAGCCAGTGCTAAACACTAGTGTGAACAAAGAAGTTGAGGACAGACAGTGGTAAACACTGCTAGGAACAAAGAAGCTGCAGCATTTCTGAGAAACGAAAAGGCTTTCATTTAAGGGCTCTCAAAATACTGAAACATCATTGATGCCATAAATCAGCCATAAAAAATGTTGTTTTGCTGTCAGAGTTTGGATATTTATTTCATTTTGATCATGACTGACTTTGCACTGGTTAGTTCTGCCTGTGCAGTCAGTCTGTGGTCTTGATGTTTAATGCATCTTCTGTCTTAGCACCAAACTGACATTGTAAAGTGCTATAAATATTCATGCTCACGTCTTCCCACTTCTGTGTTCAGGGTGCTTCACAGAAAAACTATGAAACTATTTAGTGAACTGAGACACGGTGCATTTGCTTAAATGGCAATATAAATAAGGGACACGGGAGGTGTCACTGAGGCTGATGGGCGGATGTTTCTTGGCTTTGCCCTGCATCATATGCAGAATAAAGCCGCGGTTCCGAGCTCGATGCAGACGTGCGCTCCCAGAGCCGAGTGAGCTCACTGCGTAACACAGCAGCCGCGTTACCACCACTGCTCGAGTGAATGACTTATGAGCATTATTTCACAGCTGCACTTCTCATTTAGCCCACCGGGAGAATGTTTACTGCTCCGAGGGGCTGAAATAACACTACAAATAAGAGCGGATCCAAACTGCTGTCTAAGGCAGTGGGAGATGAGACCTCAGTGCCAGGAACGCTTCTCTCTGGGCTCACATACTGTGATTAGTTTTCAAAGCCAGTTATTAAAAAAAGAGGAAGAGAAATGGAAACAACTTTTAAAACCATAACTGGTACATAGCTCTTCTTCCGCAGCATGCAAGCCCAGCACTATTGGTTCTGTGTGGGGTTTAATTTTGTTTGAACTGTTGCTACTTGGGGAATGGAGAAAGGGCCATATGTGATCATCTGGATGCAAGGGTATATATACTTCCTTCTGAAAAGGAAAGACAGATGGCTTCGGCGGATTGGATTCTCTGACTTGCCCATGGTGTGTGTCCGTGTGTGCACCCATATAACCCATTCAGGGAGTGTCTATTCTTATAGGATAAATGATCACTACTGCTCATACACATGTTAGGATGCTAACAATGAGCATATAATCCACTGCACACACAATTTGTTGGTAAGAGGTTTTCCATAATCCGATTTGTGTCATTAAACTTATTCCAAATATTATCTTAATGCTGCATGGAATAATGTGACCCTTAGTTTAAAAGATCATTATAGAATTTAAAGCTCAGAAGTTTTGAACACAAAGGTACAGGGTTCGATGTCATCAAACACCAGCATGTCAGGGCAGCAACCATGTTTTCCTGAAACTGGTAAAAAAATAAAGAATTTTCAACAGAAAAAACAGAACAAAAACCAAAGAACTTTGTCACTCTCATCTTACTAATCATGATCAGGTGTGAGTACCTGTCACCTAGACCTACAAATCAGCTTGCAATTAGCCAAATCAGGTATAAGTGTCAGTAACAGAGCTGTTGCTAATTATAAAGCTGGGTAGATGTGGATTCTGGCTATTCGGGTTGAGGCTGGTGATGTGCCTCAGGAATGAGGCTCATTTTCTGGATGTAGAGATCCTGCTGTGATTTATGTTGCTGCTACACAAATCAGCAGCCTCATTATTCCTCAGTCTGCTGCAAACTAGGCGTGAAGCTAGAGGGAAATTGTCAGGGAAAGAAAAACAATGGCAGTAGGGCCTGTAATCTTCCTTTGTTCACTTGGCTTGTCCTGTGTTTTTCATAGGCACAGAAGGGAAATGTTTCAGTAGCATGGACATGTTTTAAGGGGTACTCACTCTTGGCACCGTTGCCTTGTACTATGCCTGAGCTCGATTACCTCCCTCCACACTCCCCCTCTGGTCTGCGCTCACACTGCGCTTAATGATCAGGGCCCAAGCACGCTTTCGTCATCATCGTGTGACTTTTTTGTGTTGGGAAAAACATAGCAAGTTAAGCGCTATCGCACTGCACAATGGGATTTTTGATTAATGTCCTTATTTTGTGGTTTATTTTGAGTCATTTTGAGTGTGATGGCACATACTTCCAGGTCAATTCATGTATAGTGTACTTGTGCTCATGCGTGTATCAGTCGCAACATTGATGTCATGTCTGGTTTCCATGCCCGGGCACTGTTAGCAATCACACTAACCGTGCTCGGGCCCACCTCTTCGAACAGGTCTGGGCACAGTTAAGCGTACTATACCCAAGCATCAGTATGGAGTGATCACTCTCGTCAAACATACTGAACTTTTGGGGTCACATGTGCTCGGACAAAGTAAGGATTTCCTTAAAGGTGAAAAGCATAAATCATGAGCATGCAGCAAAAAGTACACTGTGCAAATCACTGTGTTCTTTGCCCTCGGATGTTTGTATTCTTCCGTTTTCATACCAGTCACATGATAGACATGTCATCAACATGCCCACTTGTTCACAGTGAATTCTCCAGCATTTTCCCTGCTCCAGTCACAGATGGGGTCAACTGGAAATTACCCAGACTTTGTGCGAGGGAGCTTGCAGGGTAAAGTCCACTAAACGTCTGGTACGACTGATTTGAACATTTGCGTTCACACATATAGTACAGCCCCTCTAGGTAATGACTATAAATGTTCAGGGTGGCAGTGTATGTCTGAAATGACTACACTGCTCTTAAGATGGTGGATCCTGGGACTCCTCTGTTACTCTCCCCACACAGTGATGCTCCTCTGATAGCCACTCTGGGATTTATCCATCCATTTTCTGTACTCCCTGGTCATATGCAGGGTCCAGAGCCTATCCCAGAAAGTATGGGTCCAAGACTAGGCTGATTTACCGAAATAACAACAAAAAAGACTGTTTTGATGCCTCTATATGTGTAATTATGTATTTAAATTAAGAAATGCTACAGTGAATTAGTTTCCTAAACTTCCTTCATCAGCCCATAAAGAGTCAGGGGCAGACGGGCATGATCTACTGCCAATTTAGCAACTGCTGCGGATTTTAGATGAAAAAGCCCAAATTTAATTAAATCTTCAGAGACTGTTAAGCAGTAATGATTGTTCTTCATCACGGGCTGCCTTGCAGGCATGCTGTGCTGCATGGCGCGTTCCCCTAACCCCGCCCCCGGCAATAAGAGTGTTATCCTCATGGCTAAACAGAAGATAACTCCCATTTAAGGGCTATTCACAACGCCATTGGTAATAAATGGGGCTCTCATGTTGAAGCTTTAGATAAGTCTGCATATAAAAAGATCTCCCCCCAGCTGCGATTATTACGGCTGGAAGCGGCCAATCAGGCGGCGCCTCGGAGCGGCGAGATAAGGCTCCGTGGCAATTTAGTGGGCGATCCTCCACTCCCATCCTTCTGCCAGTCAGAGTATCTGGCACAAGAGGAATCGCTTCATTACCGGCATGTCCCCGGAGCAGGCAGGCAGCCAGCTGTTTTTTGTGTTTTTCCTAACCCTTTCATCAACCTGAGACGGTAATTGGGGCTGTCATTCTTAGCCTGCGTTCGTGCCCATCCTCTGCAACGGACAGGCGGTGATGACATCATCAAGCATTTTGTACACTCATCTGGTACACATTTAATGAAGTACATTTAGGAAAATTATGATGCGTATGTATGCAGAGATGTTGTGAATTTGGAAAAAAAAACAAATACAGTGATTAGGCATGTTTCATTAGCAAACGTAGTAAAATTATAACGCGATACATCGTTCAGCGTGGGATTTACCATTCTCCAGTCCTCCTCTAAATCTTATAATAGATTATAACAAGATTTTGCAATGCTGGTCTGGAGCATCTGTTATATTAATATGCTGTAAAAATATTTATATATGCTACAGAGTGAAACAGATATTTCAGCATTTTGAGGCACTCCTTTCGGAACATAATTTGTTAGCTTTATAATATCTCTACTGTATTGTTTTTCCTCAGATGCTGAACTGTTAGCTAAGTGTTTTTTGGTTACTGTAAGGAATACGAACTGATGTGTTTTTAAATATAAAATTTCCATATGAAACTAACTGAAGGCTGTTTAATCCGTGGATCCTCTATGGTGACATGCACGCTGAGGTCATAATCGATTCCTGCCAGTGGGGCCCAGCAGTCCTTTCCCATTAATTAAGCATAGCTGACATTTAATTTTAATGGACATCTGTGGAGATACCTCCTGAAAAACCAGAAGGCTAATGCAAATATTTAATTAAAAATATATATTTTCATGTCATCCTGCCCAGGGTGTAGCCCAGCCCCGTGTCCTCTGCTGCCCTGCATAGGCTCCAGGCCCCCTGTGACCCCATCCAGGATTAGCGGATAGCAGATGAATATTTTCATGTTCCTATTAATGTCATGTGGTAGATAGACCACTATTATTCAGCGATAATGATGTACTTGCCTTGTTAACCTTCATGGACCGTGCCTGATGTTACAGCAATTTTCACATTTCTAAAATAACACATAGCTGAGGACAGAGGCCGATATCTGCTGGAGTTTGGCAGGCTGTTGCATGATGATGATATCGCAGTGACCTCGTGGGGGGGTGTTCTTCGAGTTGCGGTCTTACCACACGAGGGCTGTTGACCCGTTTCAGAGAGGATTATTACACTGACTCCTGACAGGAGGTTAAGCAGATAGAGCTGCCCTGATCCGCTGCTGTAACCTCATCAGCCCAGACCATCAGAGAAAAATATGCAGGGATTATGGGAAATGCATTCTCTGTGCATACCCTATCCTTTAGAGGGGGTGGAGTTGGAGTGTGGCTCAATAGGTTTGGACACCAGGCCTGTAATTGGAAGGTCAGCAGAGTAATTTCACCATTGGGTCCATGAGCAAAGCCCCTAATCCTAATCCATACCGCTGGTCCTATTCATGGTCATAGGGGGTCAACTTTATTGTCATTACACATGTATAAATACAGGGCAACGAAATACAGTTTAGCATCTAATCATAAGTGCAGAGAATAGTAATATATGCAGTATGTATAATTAGTACAGTTACGAGAGTATGTACAGAGGTGGGAATAGTTATGCACAGATTATGTACAAACAAGTTAAGTGAGCAGATAAGGGCAGTGTAAATGATGGGGATAAATTAGCATTTGTAATACACAGATAAGTTCGGTAGATACACAGATATTCTATATTGCTATACAGAAGGACAAATAACCAGATGTATTATGGACAAGTATACAGATGTGCATATCTAGATGTACAGATGTGTAGTAAACAGATATACAAAGTGTATAGGGTTAATTGTGTGTGTAGATGGGAAGGTTCAGTGGAGGACTGAGTTCAGTAGGGTGACAGCTGTGGGGAAGAAGCTGTTCCTAAACCTGCTCGTTTTAGTCTGAAGGTTCCTATAGCGCCTTCTAGAGGGGAGGAGCTGGAAGAGATTGTTAGCAGGATGAGTGGAGTCCCTGAGAATGTTGTGTGCTCATTGTAGACATCTCTTCTTGTGGACATCCTCAATGGCAGGAAGTGGAGTCCCTATAATGCGTTGGGCGGTTTTCACCACCTCCTGCAGTGCTTTGCAGTCAGCAACAGACCTATTCCAATACCAGGCTGTAACACAGTTGGTAAGGATGCTTTCTATCGCACAGTTTTAGAAGTTACCCAGTATGTTAACAGACAGGTGGTTCTTCTTCAGTGTCCTCAAAAAGAAGAGCTGCTAATGGGCCTTCTTGACCAGGCTGGAGATGTTAGTTGACCAGGACAGGTTTTCTGAGATGTGGGTCCGCAGAAATTTGAAGCTGGAAACCCGTTCAACAGCCAAGTCATTGATGTGGATGGGACCATGGGTGTTCCCCTTCTCCTTCCTGAAGTCCACAATGAGCTCCTTGGTTTTGCTGGTATTCAGGAGCAGATTATTG
>JAODKC010000001.1:51219860-51230056 GCA_026777985.1 Mormyrops attenuatus | reverse complement strand
AGTTGGTCAGGATGCTTTCTATCGCACAGCGGTAGAAGTTACCCAGTATGTCAACAGACAGGTGGTTCTTCTTCAGTATCCTCAAAAAGAAGAGGCGCTGATGGGCATTCTTGACCAGGCTGGAGATGTAGGTTGACCAGGACAGGTATCTGAGATGTGGGTTCCCAGAAATTTGAAACTGGAAACCTGTTCAACAGCCAAACCATTGATGTGGATGGGGTCATGGGTGTTCCCCTTCTCCTTCCTGAAGTCCACAATAAGCTCCTTGGTTTTGCTGGTATTCAGGAGCAGATTATTGTCAGTGCACCATACAGCTAGGTATAAGAGCTTTACCTCTTCCCTGTAGTCAGACTCATCGTTATCACTGATGAGACCGATCACTGTGATGTCATCTGCAACATTGATGATGTAGTTGGGTCCACACAAAGGCCTGCAGTCATAGGTGAAAAGGGAATACAGGAATGGGCTCAGCACACAGCCCTGTGGAGTGCCAGTGTTGAGTGTGATGGTAGTAGAGCAGTTATGGCCTGACCTAACATGCTGGGGTCTGTTGGTCAGAAAGTCCATGATCCAGTTACAGATAGAGTTGCTGATTCCAAGATCCACAAGTTTAGTGACCAACTTGGAGGGAATGACTGTATTAAAAGCTGAGCTGAAGTCTGAAGCATTCTTGCATAAGTATTCTTGTTGCCCAGGTGTGAGTACACAGTGAAGCACTGTGGATACAGCATCCTCTGTACTCCTATTGCTTTGGTAGGCAAATTGGTGAGGATCCAGTGTGGGGGGCAAGCATTTCTTGAGGTGTGCCAGGACCAGTCGCTCAAAGCACTTCATAACTATGGGTGTGAGTGCCACGGGGCGGTAGTTGTTCAGGCACTTCGGTGATGGGTGTTTCGGCACTGGCACAATGGAGGTGGTCTTGATGCATGCTGGTACTGCTGCCTGGGCAAGGGACAGGTTGAAAATGTCTGTCAAGCCTCCTGCAAGCTGCTCCGCACATGCTCTAAGCACACGTCCAGGAATGCCGTCAGGGCCAGCAGCCTTACGAGCATTGATACGGCTCAGTGCATTACGAACATCTATGATGGTGAAAGTGAGGGTATGGCAGTCATCAGAGGGTAAGATTTTGGCAGTCTTTTTCTTGTTGTCCTCGTCAAAATTAGCATAGAAATCATTTAGCTCATTGAGGGAGGACACATTCATGGTTGACTGTGTGGAATTGTTGAGCTTATAGTCAGAGATGGCCTGAATGCCCAACCCCATGCGTTGGGGGTCAAAGTGCAAGTTGACAAAGTGCTCCTCCACCTTCAGCTTGTAGCTGAGCTTGGCCTTCTTGATGCCCCTCTTCAGATCTGCCCTGAACTTACTGTAGGCCTGTGTGTCACCTGATCTGAAGGCATTATTACAGACCTTTAGTAGAAGCCACACTTCCTTGTTCATCCATGGTTTCTGATTTGGGTACGTTGTGATCTGCTTCTCTGCAGTAACACTGTTAATTGTGGTGATGATGTATTCCAGTACTGAGTACGTATAAGAACCAATGTTTGTATGAGAGCCACAGGTGGCCTGAGGGGCAAACATGCTCCAGTCCGTGTCTGTAAACCTGTCCTTGAGTACAGAATCTACCCCCGCTGGCCACACTTTGATGGTCTTCACTAATGGTTTCACTCAGTTGATGAGTGGTGAGTACTTAGGGGTGAGGAACAAAGAAAGGTGATCAGACTGTCCCAGGTGGGGGAGTGGCGTTGCTGTGTAGGCTCCAACAATGTTCATATAGACATGATCCGAGGTTTTATTCCCTCTGGTATGGCAGGAGACATGTTGATAAAATTTAGGTAGCACCGTCTTTAGGTTGGAGTGGTTGAAGTCACCCGCTACGATAAAAGCAGCCTCAGGGCACCAGTCCATCATAGGGCACACTCACACACACCAGCCACTCGCACCATTCACACCTATGAGCAATTTGTTAACTCCAATTAACCTCAGCATGTTTTTGAACTGTGGGGGGAAACTGGAGTACCTGGAGGAAACCCCATAATGACACGGGGAGAACATGCAAACTCCACACATTTGGAGTCATGGCAGAGACCCAAATCCTGGTCCTAGATGTGTGAAGCAACAGTGCTACCCACTGCACCAATGTGCCTCCCTGCTAAATATATAACATATAAAAGTGCAAATTGAGTACTGTTCAAGTCTAAGAAGATCCCTCTTGGCAACTAAAATCACGGGTTGAGCACAGAGATATCTGAACATGCGAGTTCCTAATGCTAACAGGATTCTGCCCTCCACACAAGCGGCATATAGCTGTCTGAAATGAGAGCAGTTTTCACCTGGTCTACCGCAAGCACCTAAATCCTGACTGCAAATAAAAATGGATTTTAAATGCAGTTTACAGACAAATGCAGTGACAGGGTTGGAGGAACAAGTTGAATGGTAAGATCAGAAAACAGCTGCCAGGTGGAGCAGGGAGGCCCCTGGCTCTGCTGGCGAGGGAGATGAGCCGCTTCATGCCGACGGGCAGTCGGAAGGCTGTAGCTGCTGTTCACTGTTCATTGGCTGAATCTGCAGACAGCAGGTGTGTAACATTATACTCCGTCTTTTTAATTAAGTCTGATTCACTTTGTGATTTAGTGGCTCATCTCCAGATATGTGTATAGAGCATATAAGTGATTTGTTATAATTTGCTATATAAGGTTTATAATGATATCACCTGATTTAAGCAAAGAAGAGCCGGGTCATGGGGTCACAGCTTCTTCCTCTGGTTAAAAAAGTAGTGTAAATGCAGCGTGAAAATGCAATGCAATCACTTATCTGTTGTTCCATAATAGGCATCCATATGAAGGTAAAGAATAAATCCTTCTGTGTCCTTCTTCTGCTTCCTTTAGCAACTATTGGCTCATGTTCTTGCCATAGGGTCCAGTCGGTGCCAGTCAATCCATCAGGTGACATATGCCACCTAGGGTGCCATCTTCTGAAGGGACACTTATTTAGCAAGCCTGCTTCACAAAAGTTTTGATTTTCTCCAGCATGGTGAGGATGGGCTTTGGAAGTGAAGCTTGTTGAGCACTGCCGCACTGTGATTGATGTCCTCTGTGTCCGTGTGCTGTAGAATATCCAGCGATCTCCATCAGGCGCTTAACCGGGTCCATCCCTCCAGGGTTACACATCATAAAAAACAATTTGAGCAAAGTGCTCTGGCAGTGCTAACTGTACTCTGTTCTGATCCCATTTACTCTGATTTACTCTACCAGCCTGCTCCTCTTTCACCAGGAGTAAATATTGCAGGGTGGACCATTCTCAGCTCAGATTTGTTTTGTAGGGTTTTGTACCATTTGCTCATTTCATGTGAGCTGACATGGTTTTTGCCTCTTCCACTAAGCTGCAGGAATCTGTGCTTTGTTTCATGGTAAACAAACGTGGGCAAAGGCAGGGTGAGAAACTGTTAATGAAATTAACCATGAGATTTTCCTGCTCTGCCCAGTCTGTGGGGGTATTGAGGGAACGGAGCCCTCCTGACGCGTGACATAACCCCTCAAAGCCTGAGTGTGTAGCTAAGACCACGTGTCTGCTAGTGTACCCCCCTGAAAACTGGCGGGCTCGTCGGGCATTGAGGGGAAGACGCACAACAAAATGGGTAACTGGAAAATTCCATGGGACTGCATGAAAGTAGGCTTGGGTTTATCTTAAATTTCTTTTGGGCTCTTGCAGTGAACTTTTATAGCCTGCTAATCATTATTCACTCCATTATTCAAAAAATGTGATGCACAAGACTTATTTCAGATAGTGTGAGTTTTAAATAAAATTGGCTTCTATTTTATTTTTTGAATGAGAAAAACGGCACACTGGGTACAGTTATGCAGCCTTTATACAATATGAAAATATAAAATTATAATGTTGTTTTTGGTTCGCCTGAGTTCCCCTTATGTGTTCTTCTCATATAATTATAAAAAATTCCCGTTTCTATACTACGACATCTGGCTTGCATTATCTCACATATATGCAGCCAAACACACACACACACACACACATACACACACAAGCCCGCAGTACCAGGCGAATGATAACATGATGTGCTTTTTAACCTCCAATGATGCTGCCGTTCATTTGAAGCTGGATTACGGTGCCTGACTGTGTGAGTATCAGGCTCACACACCACGTCTCTATCAGTCCAGGGAAATGAAATTCAGCTGCTTACAGTAATTTCACACCACAGAGTACAAATTATCTACCAGCAGTCATGTGTCAGTAAAGCCGTTTACTGTGCACCTAAATATTAGTAACGCGAGACCCTATAAATCCCCAAGCACTATGATGGCCAGTCCAACAGGAGGCAGCACTCTGGATCCCTAGGCATTCAATGGGATTCGCCAGGTGACCGTCTGAAAGCAGGGCATAGACGGAGCCAGGAGACCAATCAGGAGCAGAGAAACCCAAGGGGCAGGTCGGAGTTAGGGTCATGAGAAGAAGAGCTATGAGAAAGGTTACTTCTGCTCCTGAGAATGTGAGGCGATAGATATCACTGCACAACTAAGCCAATATTGGGACATGCTCCCTCCTAAGAGTGTTGTGCCTAAAATATGTTGCCCTTTAGACCCTATTTAATACTACAGATGAATCCTTTTGCCTAACCCTGTATTTCTGCACGCTAAGGTCAGGAGAGGATGTTTCGGCCAGGCTTGTAATCCAATATCCCATTATTTGTCTGTAACCATTGGTTAACATTTCAGAGTGGAAGGCGAGAGTGCGTGGATAACCCACTAAGCCAGCTGAGGTGTCTGAGGGACTTTGCAATTCAAATCTGGCCTGGATTGTTATTTGTCAAAGGCTAATTTACATTCCCTGCTGCGTGAAGTATGCCTTTACAGTTAATGCCATTATTTAGAGCTGTGTAGCTGCGTGATTCAGGAATAATCTTTCTGATAACAGTCTTGTGTGTGTGTTATTTTTAATTAAAAGAAAAAGTTATTAAATTTGCACAGAGTATAATGTGCAGTGTGTGCACTGAGGGAAGTCATCAAAATATTTTGGTGGTTGTGTGACTTTGGTGGGTTAGTGTGGGTTATCTGAAGTATGTTAGTTCAAAACCCAGGGTAGTGATTTTTACCGTTGAGCCCCAGAAAAAGATCCTTAACCCACACCAGCGACTGTCTGACCCTGCTTCCTCAATTTTACTTTTCAAAAAAACAGCTGCAAATAAAATCTAAATGTAAATATATTAGAGCTCTTTAAACACAGCCAGGGGTACCTACTTACACCAACTTGGCAGAGCAGCAGATAAAAAAGGTTCCTGCATGGTCTTGCAAAGGGAGTTAAACCTTGTTACTATGGTAAAAATACAGCCTTAGGGGAAATGGACCAGGCATGGAGCTAAATGGTTATTTTGATATCTATGAAACATTCATATGCAGAGACACACAGTGACACACACGGGGATGAGAGCAACAGACCGATTCACTGTGACATCAGTCAGTCCACATGGTACCCCTCCTTGGCTGCCAATGAAGATGTATAGCAGAGCTGAAGCATCACCCCCTCCAGCCAACCCCCCCTGCACAACAAGAAACCTGCAGGGCATGGAGCCGTCAAGGCTCACTGAATATACATCCAATGGAACCATGGGAGTAGTCCTGATTGGTGCCATGCCATCCTCTGGAGAGTGCAATTCCTGCGCGGCACATCACTTCCTGTTAAGAGTGAGGAACTGATAATTATGATGAGAGAGAGAGAGGAGAGAATGTCTTTGCTCCCAAGGAGGAATATGGAGAGATTATCCTGCAGAGCCGAAAGTGTGAGTCAGTATTTATCAGAGAAGATGAAGCTCATGGAATTCTCTGGGAATGGGGACATGGAAACGTCTGGGAAAAAAGGAATGGGGATGCATCGTTATCCACAATATTGGACAGGTCTGATCCTGACAGGGTAGTGCGTAAGGTCACACCAAAGGATTCTACAATATCTATAAATAAACCAGCACAAAAAAAAAAACAACAGGATATCCAACGTACTTGCACTTCGGGGTGGTGTGAACAAGGCCCGCAGTTCCTGAGAGTGAATAACAACATGTCAGGTTTTAATTTGTAGGCCTGCAGGCCGCGAGACGGGGACAGGTCCCCTACTCCATCACGGCTCCTAAAGAAACAGCCGTACCGATGTGATGCATGAGGCGGCCGACATCTCGATCATGCTGAAAGCTCGCCGCTCGCAAAAACACGAGCGCTCCTTCCCGCACCCGGAAATCGCCTGCAAGGGAGAGCCAGGGTGCTACTTCACACCATCATTCAAAAAATGCTGCCGTAGCTCAATGTTTACCTCCCCCTCCGCTGACGGCCCTCCTGCGTCGTATATAAATAAACCTGGGTGAGGCATTTCAGAGGACAAAAGGCAAACAAAAGGGAGTGTTACGCTGGAAACAATCTGTGTACGACAGAGATGAACGGCAGGTTGGTGTTGTGTAATCCTCCCGAGGAAGAGAGGCAGCGGGAGCGGATACGAGCACATGCAACATCCCCCAACTTAGAGAGTTTTTACGGATATTCCCATACGGCAGTGCCATCGACGGCAGCAGGCAGTTCCACGGCAGGCTTTTCTTCGAGGCAGAGCACGTGCAGAACAGGAGAGCCCCCCCCAAGCTGCTTTGAAGGGAAGGGACTGAATCAGCCGTTTTGGGAAGGAAACGGCACAAAGTCTGTTCCTCCTGGACGAATCCGGAACTGTTGTGCATTGAATTGTCTTGATTTTATGCTCCGCATATATGGCAGAAATATGGCCAACGCAAGAGGAGGCCTGACATATACATACATTGCCTTAATGATATTCGAACATCAGCCCCTTGTTAATGTTCTTCCGCACTGGGAAACTCTCTTCTCCAGCTCCAGGGAGACAGAGTGGGCGCCTCACACTCTCGGCTCGGCTCTCGCTTCCGGAAAGCTTTGAATAACACTATTAATTTATTATTCTGCTTCACCCCTCCCTTTTAAAAGAAGGAGCTATATTTACATGATATGTGGCTGCGAAGCCAACGGCGCTTATAAACTCTACAGCACCCCTTCTCGTTTAGGTTACTGGCCCTCTACACCCACATGTATGTTGCATAAACATGCTAATTTTGCCAGTTTAATTTCGTTAAAGGGCATTCTCTGCATTCACTGTTATGTCTTCACCTTGTGAAGACTGGGAAATAATTGAGCTGTGCAAACAGAGTTGTACAGTAAAGTCCAAATGACATTATCTAAATAACAAATGAGTGAGCCTCACTTGTTAAAATAATTCCCGACTTAAGCACAGATGTTGATGCTGTTTCCTGCTGGAGGTACTGACCCAATCCTCCCGCTCCGATGGGCTCGTCTCTGTCTGGCAAGTAACGATATTGACATTTCAGAACCGTTAATCAAAAATCTGCTCTGTCTGAGAATTGGTGAAGACATGATTTAAGTGCAATTGCTAATCTGTTTTCTGGGAGCTGGTCTCAGTTTGACTGGTATCGACACAGGTGGAACAAATTGCTCTGGTGGTTTGGTTTGCAGTTAAACTTGTGTTTCTCTTGGTTAAAGTTGTTTTAAAAATCAATGTGTTTGTGGTCTGTGGGGATTGGGGCCCAATACCTGCTGGTCATGCAGGCCAGCTGTCATTCTGTCTACCCTCCAATATAAACATCAGGGCTGGGCTGTGATTCTCTGCAGGAGAAGGTGGTGTGGTGTTAGCTGGATTCAGCCACACTGCTCTCCCCCCTGCTCTGCTGGACTATGCTGTAGATGATAATAGATAACGGCACTGTGTGTGATTGCTTTTTGGCCCAGAGGCGAAAACACTTTTCCATGAACTTAACATCATCGCCGATTTCCAGATATCCATAGTCAGATTCAGAATGAACTGCCTCTAAATGTCCCAGCTACAGCAAAGCTGAAAGGTGTTGCTGCACATTTAAAATGTAAATGATACCGAAATTTTAAAACAAAATTATAACACTTTACTTAAAGCACTCACGTATAATGCATTATAGATACCTTCAAAATGCATCATAATGCATTCATAAAGTATTTTAACATGTCTATAACTATTTATAAAAAGGCATAACACACCATAAGCATGTTTATTATGCATTATGAATCCTCTATGATGCTCTCAACTATAATGTGCTATAAATACCTTCATATTGCATTATAATGGCTTATACTGACCATTGCAATGCATTAAAAACAATTATTTTAAAAGATTTGTATGGTGCTTTGATTTGGTCCCAACATTCCTGGTCATTGAGTATTTCTATTTGTATATTGTAATTGATAGAGTCTTGTGCAATTTAACTGTCCGTGAGCTTAGAAAAACAAAACTGCAAAGAAAAAGCATAAGCAGGAGAGTACCAGTTAAAATAATAATAATAAAAAAATGGCAAATTTGAAATAAGTCTTTGTAGGGTATACGTGACACAGAATCACAGAAACCCAAATGGCATCTGAGAAGGGAACAGTGAAACAAATGTAAGACTCAATAGGCTTTACTCGTAGTCTTGATGGGGACTGCAGAAGGATTGAATGCCAGAGTGTTCGGTCTTACAAAGATGGAACAAGAAAGATCAGTAAACAGGGCAGGTATGAGGGCAATGAGGTAGAGTGGAACCAGGAACTGAAAGGAAACAGACAGTTGGGAGAACACGGAAGACAAAGAGTATACACTCAGTATGCTGCATGAGATGGTGATACTTTGAACTGAGATGCAGCACCAGTAAAGCTTAAAGACAGAAGATCACAGGTATAATCACTGATGGTGATCCCCCAATAGCCTCCTCCTCCATGTACAGGGATGAGGAGCTGGCCTGGAGGGATGCTGATGGTAGTCTCTCACCAAGTTGGGGTCAAGGATGTCAGTGACAGGATTCTTGGATTGTTCCTCTGAGCCATACCCTTCCCAGTCCATGGGATATTGATGATGTCCTCACCGGTGGAAGGAATTGTGCAGGGCTTGGAAGGTGTAGGTCTCTCTATAAGCTACAGGAATGCGTGGAGGAGAAGCCATAGCATTGGAAGCAGAGATGGTAACACTATAATTCACCGATTTTAGAAGAGACATGAAACATGGGGGACAATCAATAGACAATGGGCAGTTGTAACTTGAAGGTCATCTGGCTAACTTGGCTAAGGATCTGGAATGGGCCAATGTATCAGTCATCTTCCAGTTAGTCTGCTCAGGTAACCCATTATCTGTTGATTGTAACTGAAGGAGAGACTTATTGAGATATTCAGATGAGTACAGAAGGCCTGGAACATGGAAGTGTATTGAGTCTCCCAATCCATAACAATATCTTCAGGCACACTATAGTACCTAAAGACCCACAAAAACAGGAGCCCGGCCATTTCCCAAACAGCAGACCGTTTAGCCAAAGCTATCATGTGACACAGTTTAGAAAAACACTCAACTATGGTCATGATCACAGTATTACCCTGAGATTTCGGTATATCTGTGATAAAATCTTGCTGTGCACAATTGGGACAAAAGACCACGGATTCTTCCACATCCTTGCAACCACCAGTATCTATGTGATAAAGGGCATGCAGTGATGGATATGCCCAGGTCCCGGTGCCAAGGATGGAGTTTAGAATGCTTGTTCTAATCGAGGACGGCACATATGTCTTGTTTTGGGGGCATGACATAGGAGGTGGCTCTTGCTGTTGAGCCACAGGGAGGGAGTCTTCAAGATCCCAGGACAGTGGGTTTAGAAAAAGAGAGGATGACAACATGGGTGACTGGTCAGAACTGATCTCAGATGGGTCGAATTGACAGGACAGGGCATTAGCCTTTGATCCCAGGATGTAAGAAAAAGTGAAGTTGAATCATGTAAAGAAAAGTGGCCACCAGACTTTAAGGGTGTTAAAACCCTTGGCAGACATTAGGTACACCAGATTATGGTGATCCATGAGCACTTGGAAAGGCTTGGCTGCCCCCTCCACTCTTCAAAAGCTGATTTTATGGTAAGAAGTTCCTGGTTGCTCTCATCATAGTTGCGCTTCACGGCTGTCAGCTTTTTAGAGAAGAATTCGTGGTGTACATCCGCTTAGCCTCTCCTGGAGCCGACACCTTACCGTGGTGGAGGGGTTTGTGTGTTCCAATGATCCCAGGAGCTACAGTTGTGTTCAAAATTATTCAACCCCAAATGCTGTAAAGGGTTTTAGGGAATTCAGTGTACATTTGTAATTGTG
>JAODKC010000001.1:51193087-51212202 GCA_026777985.1 Mormyrops attenuatus | reverse complement strand
ACCATTGCTTACTATGTACTTTTATAATGTTTCTGCAAGTGTTCCAAACTGCATTTTGCAATGTGTATACTTTGATGCTAAATTACAAACTTAACAAAAATCTGACATATTTACAAGATACATTAAAATAAAGATGAGTGTAATGGCAAAACAAATATATAAGAAATTATTTATTTACCATGAATTAAGTTTGATATCTGAAGAAATGTGTGACCTTGCCCCAGGCTGTGAAAGTGTGTTTTCTACCCTCAGTGCTCAGAGGGTTAAAGGCAGTCTTCCACTCATCCCCCTCGTGGATCCTAACCAGATAATAGGCGCTCCGTAGGTCAAGTTTCATCAACCAGCTAGCCCCCTGAAGTACGTCAAGAACCGAAGACAACAGGGATAACAATTCTTGACAGTGATCTGGTTCAGTCTGCGGGAGTCAATACAAGGCCGGAGGGACCCATCCCTCTTCTCCAGAAATAAGAATCCTGCTCCTGCTGGAGAAGACGATGGCCGAACAATACCCAATGCTAGAGCACTGCTTATGTAATGTTCCATAGCCTTCCTTTCTGGGACAGACAGGGAGTACAGACGGCCTCTAGGAGGCGAGGTGGCTGGCAAAAAATTAATAGCACAGTCAGAAGGTCGATGAGGAGGTAGAGAGGATGCCCGGGACTTACTGAATTACTTGCTTCAGGTTCACATAAGCTGTGGGAACCGAAGAAAGGTCAGGAAACTCCTCCTTCTCCTCAGGGACCAATGAAGGTAGAGCTATGTGGAGACACTGCGCATGGCAAAAAGGACTCCAGCCCATAATGGATCCCTTCTTCCAGTCTAGATGAGGATTATGCTTCACCAGCCAGGGGTGGCCTAACAGTATAGGTGCTTGGGGGGAGTCCATAACATATAAGGATATTTCCTCCACGTGATTACCCCCAAGGGCGAGACTCACTGGAAGTGTAGTACGGGTGATGTTGGCCATCCGACGTCCATCCAGACCATGGGCCACCAGCTGCGTCAGTACAGGAGTGGTAGGCAGTCTCCATTGGCGGACCAGCGCAGTATCAATGAAACGGTCATCAGCTCCCGAGTCGACCAGGGCGGGTAAAGGCTGCTGGATCTCTCCATAGGAGAGCAATACTGGTAAAAAGGTCCGTCGAACTGAAGAGGGAAACATTGGAGCTACACCCACCAGAGCCCTCCTTTTCACTGGTGGGTGCATCCTTTTACTGGGCAGTTAGCAATGTAATGTCCCACCTGCCCACAGTATATACAGGCATTCGCAGTCTGTCGCCATTGTCATTCTGCAGGGGATAAGTGGGTTCGGTCCACCTGCATAGCTTCAGCGGGAGGCTCGGGAGAGTTCACACAAGCTGCTTTGCGGAAGCCCGGAACTTCAATCCATCTGTGACCCTCCCTACAGCGCTGATGGAAGCAGTTATCAGCCCGAATAGCAAGGTCGACTAATCCCTTGAAGGTCCCCGGCAATTCTCTGGATGTTAATTCGTCCTTTATTTCTTCTGACAGCCTGTTATAAAAAAGCGTTGAGCTGAGCCTGCGTATCCCAGCCCGTGGACAACGCAAGGGTCTGAAAAGCGATGGCAAAATCTGACACTGAGTGGTTGCCTTGTCGGAGCTGTAGTAATTCTCACGCTGCCTCTCTGCTACGAGTTGAGCGATTGAAAACCCGCTTCATTTCTGCAGTGAAACCGGGAAGAGAGGTACATGGCAGTCGCCCATTCCCGAACGGGACCGGTCAGCAGAGTGATAATGTACGCGACCCTGGCACAATCCGAGGGGAATGCAGAAGGTTGTAAGCTGAATATCAGGGAACACTGTGATAAAAATGAGCGACAGGTTCCTGGATCGCCATTATACTGTGGAGGCAGAGGCAAGCGGGGTTCACTGATTAGGGTGACAGTAGCAGGACGCGTAGAAAGGACCTGCTGTACCTGGGTGACTAATTGCGTAAGGCCGACATTGAAAGATTCCAGTGAATCTCCGATCGCTGAGAGCGCAGACTCGTGCCGTCCCAGCAGAGTGCCCTGCTTACCCAGGGCTTCAGTGAGGTGCTGAAGGTCCGGCTGATCCGCAGGGTCCATCGCAATGGTGACATCTTGTGTCACGGCAGGGTAGCGGGAAATATGGAGGACGCTGTAGTGGATCAGTCCAGTAAACAGATTTTAATATCTTCTCCGTATACACAGGAAAAGGGCAAAAGGACAGAAGCGTAAATCCAAAATCGTGGTTGAGGAAATTGGCAGTGGTCGGGCGATCAGCGTTGGGCTCCAGGGGAACAGGCGGGGCTCGGAATCTGGGGACAGGCAGGTGGTCAGGCGATCTTCGTAGGCAGTAAGAGGGCTAGGCTGTAATTGATGTCGGGAGAAGCAGAACAGAGGTCAGGGGAACAGGCAGGCAGAGGCTCAGATGGGTAGGGGAATAACGGGACAGAATGCTCGAACTTCGCAAAGAATGGCTGAAGATCTGGCATCTGGCTGGCGTGCCAGTGGCGAATAAGAAGGTTTTCTAATATCTCAATGGGCATCAGCTGGTAGGGGAGGGCATTACGGTAACCGGTTCTGCCGGTTCCCGGGACTGGTGTAGTGGAAGTGCTCCAGCTGCTGCTCAACTCCCTTCTAGGGAAACCCCGGGGGCGTGGCAGGGCTATTTGCTGCTTGTACAGGGGCTTCATGCAATCCTGTTTGAAATGCCCGGCTCCCTGGCCGTACAGGGTCCCCGCAAGGCCCCGCTTGCATTGCCCGGCTCCCTGGCTGTATGGAGGCCCCATGTAACCCTGCTTATAATGCCCGGCTCCCTGGCTGTACGGGGCTGCATTCTTGCTTAACTGGCACCCCAACTTCCTCAATGACGTCTCTCTGTGTATCATGAAGATCACAAACGGTAATGAATCGCTTTACTCACTGTCTCCTTCCATGAGGACACTGCTGTTTTCCTGCACTGCTGCTAGCGACAGTAGCCTGATCGCACGTTTCCAAGTCGGGAGAAACTTATAATGCCAAGTGGAAGAAGGGGAGGAGCTTAAGGGAGCAATGTAAAATCTGAAACGCTACAACGTAATGCGTGACTGCAAACTAACACCGATTATCTTGTGTAATAAAGAAAGCATGGCCGTGGTGTGTGGCTGAGTTTAAATCCCAGGGTCAGCATTGTGATTTCACCACTGGGCCTCTGACTAAGGTCCCTAATCCCAATTGCTCCAGGGACCAGCTGACCCTGCTTTCATGAAATGTATGCTGCTTTGAAAATAAGCTAAATAAAGTATAAACGACTGATTACATTGATGTTGTAAAATGGTAGTCCTGTAATGTCCTGCATGTCCAGAGTGAATCGAAAAGACTTTCTGCTTCTCATATTTGCATGGGACCTACAGAGACTCAAAATTAAAATCATCTATATTTCCATTCTAGCAGCTTGCAGATCTATGTGTTTAACATCTCCTATCAAGAGGTTTATGCTGAAGTCAGGCTCCTCTCCACTGTATTCAGCTACAATTCTCACATTTTTCTGAGGACCCTTCTACAGATCATGTGAAAATTTTCTCTGGGACTGTAAAGTTACATTCATAAAGTGTGATTCATATTCGGGGAAACAGAACACAAAAACATGAAATGCATCATTTTCTTTCCTGTGTATTCCTGCTACAGCTAACTGGCTGAGGGGTGATTTCTCACCCTGGGGACCCACAGTGACATGCTGCTCCTCTCACCCACACACACCCAGGGGAGTGATTATCTATACCTGGGCTATTCCAGGTCTTCAAGGGCTGAGCACTGCCGATTGTCCAGCCTTCCTTTACCTGTGAGGCAGGTGTGAAGCCAATCAGAATCAGTAATTATTAAACTAACTACCTAGGAGAACTGTAAACAAGGCCTGGATTTGAAATCGATGGCCAGACAGTGATTTCAATCACATGCTCGAGAAATGTTGTAGAAAAACACCTCCGGACTCTGGTCCCATAGCAGCCTGTGCAGCAATAACATAAGGAGTTAAAGAGTTGTATAATCACTATTTAGTCATGCAGCTCTGAAGGGTAATTATGTTTTCACCTGGGGACTGGATCTACTCCCAGTCACATGGGGGAGGGGGTATGCAGAGACCTTGGGACCAAAGTCCCTCTGTGCCTATGAGAATTCCCCATCCGTCCTGCTCATCCGGTGCTGCCTTCCTGACCTGAGTTCCACCCAGTCCCATGGGGAATCCCTCACCCCCCCACCCCCACCCCAGTTTGGCAGAGATCTCTCAGTAGAACTGGGACATTTTAAACGGCTCAGCAGTCCAGCATCAGGGGAGAGCGAGGGGGGGGATGCTGTGCTGTTCCTCCCCCAGCCTCCCCTGGGACTGCTAATTTTATGTGAATAATGGAGTTTAATTCGCATATGACAGATGGCGATGTTGACATTGTTGCTGGTTGAGGACAGAACACGGGAGCTGGGGGAGAGTAAGGGTGACTGATAGATATGATGCAGACGTAAACACACACACACACACACACACACACACACACACATGCACATGGGGAGGAGGCGTTGACAGTGTGACCTCCACCGCATCACCTTAACTGCTCCTGGTTTCCAGGGGTTAATAGGTGTCCTGCAGTCAATAACCTGAAACAGTCCTCCCATTACCAGGCAGCGAAACGTGTCCCAAGACCCATTGCAGCGGGGGCCTCCACCCTAGTTCAGCCTGACAACCGCGTAATGGTGATCTCCCCCCCCTTCCCTGCTGTTTGAGCGCAGCCCAGCTCCTCTCCAGCCTTCGGATTTCAGTGGACACCCCAGAGACTGACGCATGCTGGCGTTTCTGGATCCTGACCTGGGTTGAGGGGAGGATGTGCTTCAGAAGCTTAGAAAATCAGAATCTCGGGCAGTGTTCTCAAGTGAGCGGTCTCGCTCACCTTCTGAACCCTACGACTGCCATGTGACTATCACCACGTTTACCTGTGTGCCCATTATACTGCTGGAATCTGGGAGACTGGCTGATTTAGACTCTAAACACTGCACCAGTGTGTTAGAATCAACCTTTATTTTCCATGGTTTACTCTGTTATGGAGGGAAAGGCATGATTCACAGCTACAGCTGGTAATTAAATAAGCATATCTCATGAAGAGAGACTGAATGCACTTCACAGCTGTCAGGGGCTGCAAACTGGATTTGACAAACAATCATCGAATCACACACTTTTTTGCTGTTAATAAAATTATTTACTATTTGTTTTCACGTTAAAAAGCCATGAGTCTATTGTAAAACCATGAAGAAAACAAGACAGGACAACACTGAATTGCACAGAAAGCGGTAAAAATGGTTTTTTTATTAAATATACATCTGTTTACAATATTCCTGTACAATTATAGCCATACAAAACAAGCTCAAAAATAACAGAATTATCAATTTTAATATAAAGTAATAAACTGCGATCTGAGAGGTCTGTACTACATGTTTAGAGCTATATAATGCACTTCAAAATAACGTCCAGGCAACACGTCTCTCAGTGTTAATCTGAGGCCCTAGATATGTAGAACATTAGTGGAATAGCGCCGATCACCACTGTAATGAAGCCACACTCCATGGGTCAGGGTCTAAAATGGTTGCTTCCATCTCTCCTTCATTATTAGGCCTGATTGTTGGCTTGTTGCTTGGGTAGCCCTCCCTCAGCTTCAAAGCTGGCTAATGTGGCTACTTCGCATGTGTTGCCGAGAAAAAAGGAGGAAGTGATATCAAGGTTCAGTGGAAACGGCCATCTACAAGCCATATTGTCACCCATAAGACTGCTGAGACCAAGGAGGACATGCCGTTCTGGAAGGACATCTGAGCGCTTCATCTTTGACCTCATTTACCATCCTTTGTGAGATGACCCTTACAGCACGTCACATGACAAATAGCTACACCATAAATGTCAATATTCAAAACATGACAACAATAATCTCCTTAAGTGGAACAGGAGGCTTGAACTGTGCTATTACAGTTCATTATTAATTTCCAGTGGGGACAGTTGCTTTTTTTTAAATGCAATATAAAGGCGTACCTCTTAGTTAACACTTAAAGCAAACAATTATTTATAATTTTCCACCCAGGAGGCAGCACTCCCACCACTCACATTAATCTGACTCCAGTTTAAGTTTGTCCGCCTGCCGGGTTCCCAGAAATAATTTTTTGTTATTTTGTCCTTTGTTAGTATTTATTTGTATGGCAGATGCTATTACCCAGAGTGCAGCAGCATTCTTCGAAATCTTGCTGTTTATAAAGCCGTGCATTTTACTGCCACAATTCCAGTTTTGTTTTTGATTTAAGGGTGAAAAGGATCGCTCACTCTTGTGAATTCCGTAGTCCTTAAAACTTTGCTTCTATAAGGTAGTTTAGAATTTTTACAGATGTTTATATGTATTACAACCAGATATACATTTATATATATGTATATATAGATTTATTTATTTATTTTTCTACAAATGTTTTCAGGTAGAGGGCTTCATCTAGACAAATAATACAAAGAATTTTTTTGAACGCATGACCAGAATCGAGTTGCGCATAGATATGGAGAATAAACATGCCAGCATCAGGGCTGAGAAAATCCAAAAATGAAACTGACATTTTCATGTAAATCATTCTGAAATGGTGAAATTGGATTTTTATGCATGTTAATATCAGACCTCAGACATCATTTTTTTGCTTCATTACATATTCAGTTTCAAGCCAATAATACGTATAGTCATAAACATCACCATAGCGACCCAATCTGTGTCAGGGTGTATGGATAGCAGAGAGGTGATCTCCCTGACTGAAGCTCATCCATCTTTCCCCTTCCTAGGGTCGCAGGGAGCCAGATCCTGCACTGGACTGCAGGCAGTGTGAGCATTTCTGAAGATCATATCTTTGGACTGTGGGAGGAACCAGGAAAAGCATGCAAGGCTGGATGCCAGTGCATCCTATCGGAAGCTGTACTGTAATCACATGACTTTTTTTGCCACTCCACCCTTCCCTGTCCTGTTCGATATGGAAAGTAAACATTTAATTTCATTGTGAGCCCCCATTAGGCTAATTCTGAGAAAGCTGGCTGTCTCCCCCACCCCCCGTGATTCCGCATCACCAATCGATGGCTCCTGGGATATAACACCCTGGGTCGTTCACCCTCAGGACAGCACGGCTTACCTCAAAATGGGTTGTGTATCATTGCCGTGTGTGTGCACAGTGCTCGGGGCTGGCCCAACGCAGCGGTGTGTCCGTGAGTGGCGTAGTGCTACCGGGTTTGTTTGAGGTGCATCATCGGCCATTCGGACACGCCCCAGCCAATCAAAGTCACCCGACTTACAAACAGGGCAGAAAGCATTGGATGCCCAGCCACATAGCAACATGAAAGACTGTGTAACTACAGATTCAGTTTGCAAAGTACAGTGTCAGCCTGTTCCGCAAATAAACACATACATATTTGGGGATGGGGGGTGGTGGGCTTCATTACTGCAGCTTGTGTGCAAGGGGTGGATTAACCTATCTGGATGCCCCCAACTGACATCAGCATTGACAGTCCGGTGTTGCTGATTTAACTAACCACTCCATTTTTCCTAAGGTGGGGCAGGGCCCTGATGCTTGCCAAGTACCTCAGATACAACCCGGGATGGTCTTGGCATCAATCTGGCCCTGACTGTGTGGGCTGCAGGGCGTGTCTGTGTGGCCCCACCCTCTCTGTATGCAAACACGTTCAGCCCTCCGGTTGGCCTGCCTCTGATCTCCTCGATGAATTGCTCCATTCATTCTCACTCCATCCATCCATTGTCCAAAAAAACATAGCAAACGGATATTTTAACGAAAATGCAATGGAACGACGGTATACACTGGGCAGCGACTCACAGGTGACGTTTATTACAGGTAAACAAGGCTGGGCACAAATAAAAAAGGAGAAAAACAACAATAAAAAACAAAGTTAAAAAAGTGAAGTGAACAGAGGGAAGGCCACTGCAGTGCAGGCTGGCAGGGGAGCGGGGGGAGTTCAGATGGCAGAGGTGGGGGTGTCCAGCTGCAGCAACACCACGCAGAGGCTTTGGCAGGTACTGCATGTGCTGGAGGTCCACAGCTAGACGGCTGCTTCCTCCCCCTCACAACAAGGCTGGAGTCTTTGGGCAGAATAGCACCCCCTGTGTCAGATGGAGGGTCTGTGCTGATTCCCGGTAAATGAGGGTTTGACTGGAGTGGAGTCCTCCCATCTCTGCCTTTTATAATCCCTCTTTTCCAAAGCGTCTTGACTCCAGGCCTTCAGGGCATCGTCTGTCAAGTGCTGTAGCGACCACATTTTCCGACGCAAAATGGTACTAGAGACGTGTCCGTGAGGCCGCCAGTCAGGCAGGGGCACTCGAAGCCACGCGAGGGCCCCACATTTCCAAACCAGAGCCGCTTTGACCCCGTGTCCAGACAGCAAGCAGCACATGACCCAGGGGTCCTTCGAGTCAGACAAGTGTCCAGGGAGCTGTGGAACAGGAAGTTGTGTCCAAGGCACAATCGCAGCATCATGGTCATGCTGCTGTCCGGCCCCAAACACCCAGGAAGGAGCATGCCTCCTGGACTCAGAATGCCGCTTTGCTGCGTGCAGCACCCTTGATTAATTGAGGCTCGCTGCAGATTTTTTTTCAAATTAATTTTCATCAATCTGGTGTATATGATGGTTTGGTAATCCTGCCTGCTGCCCCATGACCCTTTTATCACAATATCACTTTCATTCAGGTGACAAAATAGCCTTCAGTGCCATACTTTAGGAGAGTGACACCTTTGGAACAGTCAGTGGGGTGATTTCCCAGAATCCCCTTCTCCAGTCACTCCGGATGCCTGGACACGTGGGCAGGTGGCTGGCTCGGGCGGGAGGGCGTGGGCAGTTTGGGAAGGGCAAAGAGCAGCGTCAGATGTAGTACTCCTTGCGGCTGTCCCGCACTGCACTGTGCAGGCTGAGGTCCGGGTGGTACACCGGCTGCAGGCCCCGCCTCTGCTCCAGGCACCGCCTCTGCTCCAGGTCCCGCCTCTGCTCCAGGTCACGGCACTGCTCCAGGTCCTGCCTCTGTTCCTTCTCCTTGAGGCCGGTTGCCCGCTGTGCCTGCCGGTGCTGGTACAGGAAGCGGCTCATGGCTGCCACCACGCACAGAGTGATGAAGACCACGGCTGCAATCACCCCTGGTGACGACAATAGCAGTTTCCACTCAGAACGTTCAGTGGCACTTGTTATGGGTCCGTGTTATGAATTGGTTCGTGCCAGTAGGCCAGTGTGGGCAATATAATCAAAAAGCTATTTTAAATCTATATTTCAGTTGGTTTTTATAAACAGAGTTGTGAAGGTACGGATACCGAGTGAGAGTGTTTACCTCCAATCACTGCCGAGTCCCTCTGCACTATGTTGGCGAGCGGCTCTCTGCCTCTGTCAACCTTCTCAGAGTCTAACCCCAGAAAATAAGACGGGAAGTGTGTGAGCGCCTCTAGAATTCACAGTCAGGCACTCAGTCAGGCATGTATGATGAAATTACAGCATCCATGGGGAATATGTTTCAAACCTGAACCTGGTCTTCATGTAGACCTTGATTAACAAACACATTTACATTTTTATTTATTTAGCAGATGCTTTTATCTAAAGTGACATACATTTTGAGAGAGCAGGGTCAGCCAGTCCCTGGAGCAATTGGGGGTTAAGGACGTTACTCAGGGGCTCAATGGTGACATGATTCTGCCAGTTCTGGGATTTAAGCCAGCAACCTTTTTATCACAGGCACAGCATCCTAACCCACTTAGCCATACACCGCCCCCAAACACACTTGAATGATTGCTGTACTCTTGTGTTTCCCAATCTGGTCCTCACGAGCTCCCAGACAGTTCACATTTTTGCTCTCTCCTAGCTCCCACTGCTGTACTCAACATGGATAATGACATCATGACACATCAGTGGTCACATCAGGGGTGATGGAGAAGGGGGAGTCAGCTTTGCATCTGAAACGCTTCTCTGGGGCATCACCGTTGACAGAACAGACCTGAGAGGGAGTGTGACGTGGTCCTATCTGCCTGCGAACCGCAGCTGGCCTCCTCCAAACGGCCCCGCACGCTGACCAATGAGCTACCGCGGTTCAGCAGGGCTGCCTTCAGGGGCGCCACGTGATTGAACTGAACTGATGACAGGCAGCCGACAAAACCCCTGGACGCGGCCTGCTGCACTTCCTCGTCCATGCCCATGCTTCCTGTTGAGGGACAGGCGTCAGGCTGGCAAAGTCTAGCCTGTTGGCATCCCCAACATACTACAACCCATGTTTTGAATGGCTCTGTACCAGCAATGTTTATGGGGGTTTATCAAATGGAAGGGAAGCTCATGGGAGCGTAAAATCACACCTGTCTCCAAGAATGGAGGATCCTGTAGGGAGATTATGTATCATTTAATCGCTCAGCAGTACTTGACATGTGTCACTGTTATTTCACTTTTTGCCAAATAGCTTTAACGAGCCGTGTTTCCATGTAGAGTGTGATCGATCTGTAATTCTACCGTTATTTGCATACATGACAAACATATTAATAACCAGAGAGACACATATGCCATCAGCTCCCTGAAGTGGAGGCAGGGCCCCTGCTCAGTGTTAATGGGCTCAATATAATAACGTGAGGCAGACGCCATCGTACCTTTTCACAGCTTTTTCATCAGATTCTCTTACCTGCCACTCTTCCCAAAGTCAGAGCCCTGATTGTATTCAGATCCGTGTCACGGGACAAGGTGTATTTTTTGTTTGTTTCCTTGTCCATCTGCAGAGGAGATAAGATGAAACATGTACATTAATATTTCAATGTACAGATGTACACTCAAGAATGTCACACACTGTTTTCACATGTGGAGGTGAGTTAACAGACTACAAGTGGGTAACGACCTTGTCCAGCCAGAATGAACTAACTGGCGCAGGGTGGCAATCACAAGTAACAGCTTGCCGTTGTGTCTGGACTTGGGACTCATGCTGTAACAGTTGGTCACACACCTACTGTGTTTGGATTGCCGTTAGGAGACTGATAATCCACACCCACTCAAAGGGAAGGAGCACTTGCTACATGTGTCTGGAGTGTGTGGTAGGGTTAGTACACTGACTGTCCAGAATGATCTCTGTGTTTGTCCACTTCATACTGTGAGGTCTGTTTTACTTGGTCAGGTCACACAAATTAGTTTTCACAGAGAGACTTCTAGTGGTTGTTTCCATATTTTTTATTTATTTTTGGAGCTTGAAATTCTATATATAGATGATGCTGGAAAATATAGGTGTTGTGCTATGATTAAGCATCTTTTGGTTATTCATTGTCTTGAAAACTTCACATGAAATATGGATCTCATATATAAGGCCTCTGCTACTGAAACCTTACTGGCAGCTTGCTGCTGCAGCCTTGAAACAAGCTCTGTGTTTTAATTCTTTATTTCATTTCTGTGTTGAACTCTCGGTCCCTGTCCTCGAAGACAGCACCAGCGTCTCTCTCACAGAGGCACTCTTGTCAGTCTTGCATTGATCTGGTGATCTTCATGTGTTCGGAGACCTTGTAACAAGTTTCACAAACAGTTTTTTTATCTAAGAGCCTCGCAGCTTGAGCTTATCAGACATGGCTGTGAAGCTGACGTGCTTCATCGCTGATCCTTAGTGGAGCTTTTTTTTTGTTTGTTTTGCTGACTGTTATCTGTTATCTGTATACTGTTGTTGACTTTGACATCTTTTTAACTGAAAATACCCTGATAGGATTTCAGCCATCATTTTGGATTTGCTTAGATAAATTAACCTAAAGAATATTTATTTGTTATTAAATCTGGCTGAAGATATTAGCGCTGCTCATTCATCCTGCTCATTCGTCCTGCTCATTCTTTGCTTGATCTTGCCGTGATCACCGCTCCTGATGATTTTGTTTTCCTACATTCAGATCCTCTCCTAACTGGTATCCCAGCTGTCCCAGTATGACCGCCTACCTGAATGTGGATGTCTTTTCCTTCTCGGTGGATGCGAACCGAGTGGAGATGCCCGTCAGCGAAGTTAGCTGGCACTGGAGTAAAAACATCAGGCCTCCTGTCCTTGTCGAGCCGGTACCAGATCTGCAAGCTTCCTGAAGGAGCAGGACAGAGCTACAGCTTTTTACACAGACCTTGAACAAAATGAGGCTGTAAACATAACCATTTTCCAGCAGTGGTGTTTACCTTTACTCCAACTATGCATTGGCAGGGGCCCCCAAGGTCCCTTATTGGGCAAAAACAGTCACTACACTAGGGGATGGGCCCCAAAGCGGCTCTATTGAATGGGGCTCCAGAAATGGCAAACCGGCCCCTGTGTATTTCCCCACTTACTCCTCCCTCTCTCACTCACTTAGTCTGTTACTTTGTTCACCAGCTGCCACTCCTCCAAATTATAAAAAAAGTCCATGAATTACAAATCACAATGGGGTAAGGACAGTGAAGATGTGAGCACATGTTTGAGGGAGGCAGTGAGAAGCAAACATTGTCAGCCGATTCTGGCCACGGGTCAGGGACGTCATGAGACCCAGATAGCTGATCCCGAGTCATTAAGACAGGGAAAGGCGGTGATAAGCTCAGCAAGCTGTCATCATCAGCAACATCACCACGGCCTCATCCTGTACGTCTAATGCTTTCTGAGGTGGCGGGGATCTGACAGCCGTCTGTGACTTGCGAGGATGCCACACACTTATTTACTGAAGCGTGTGTACTGAGCTCACTGTTTTCCAACCAATCTAAACCTGTATTCCCAAAATGGCAAAAGGCTTGCTAAGTGAGTCTGATTTTCCCATGCATGGGGACAGTCACCTCTCTGTTCAGTTGACATTCATTACCGTAACCCCCGTCTTCAGTCAGGTGTTACCCATCTACACAGACAAGTATCTTACTGAACCCATTCAAGCTGAGTTCACTGATCGACGGCACAGCTGCAAGCACACAATCTGGCAACCTTCATATTGCAGTATGAGCTATTTATCACTATGACACTGGAAGACCTACACAGAGACACAAGCTCATGTACCCACCTAAATCCTATCCATCAAGGAACCACATGTTGAAAGTTATTTCATGACACAATGAGTCAATAAAAAGAGATGGAGGAAAGATTTCTATTTTCAAGCCATTAGTATTCCTTAAATCCCTTCAAAGAGAACTCTAGTCTAGCTATACATGCACACATATACACACTCGCTCACACTTGCATACATGCACTCACTCACTCTCACATACACACACATGCACGCATGTACACAAATGCAAGCATGCAAGTGTGTGCACACACACAAACACGAACATAAGCAGGCATGCACACACACATGCACACACGAATGCAGGCATGCACACGCGCGCACACACATACTTTACATACATGCACTTGCTCACATACTCTCACACACACACTTGCACAGACAAACACACACCTCCCCCAATCCATGTATTAATGTCTTTATGGGGACTCTCCATTTCTATAGCCATAACCCTAACCCTATGATAACTTCAACCCCAAACCATCCCTAACCTTAACCATAGGTCCATGGATAACCAAACTAAAACCAAGACTTTTCAGTTTTTGATTTAACTCCGAAATTTTTATAAAATTGAGGTTGACTTTGTAGGGACCATAAAAATGTCCCCACAAGGTAAAAAGGTTACGGGTTTTTATCACATTGAGGGGAAATCTGGTCCCCACAATGTAATAATTACAAACACACATTCCCTGCTCTAACCTGCCTTGTTTCCTCTTTAGAGAATATAAATAAATTTCCATTTGAGTGGATATTAGTGAAACAGTCAATGGCTGAGAATGGACCAACCTTCCAGACAGAAGAGTTAGGGTTAGAGTCAGGGTTCGGGTTAGACCGGCTGCTATCCTGAGTCATGCAGGGCAGGACCGCAACACTGCCGTACCGTTGTGGGCCAGAATGATGGCCATGTACTGGCTGTAGAAGGTGCTGATGGCTAGTAGCATGGCAGGGCAGTTGCTGGTCATGAAGCTGAAGGCCACATTCTCCCGGGACTTGCCGCTTTCAGCGTAGACAGTAGGGGACTGGGCACTCCTGTTGTGCATGACGGAGAATGGTTCTTGGAAGGTGTAGGTCACTGAGGAGCCGAGCTCAAAGGACAGGGACAGCTCTGTGTCCAGGCGGCAGACAGGTGCAGATCGGGAGGGTGGGGGGAAAGATTTGACAGGGGGGTTATTCTGAAATGTGTCTGGACAAAAACCAGACACACAGCCTGCTTGAAGGTCAGCATTTCTAAAGGAATCCTCTTATGTACTATGCAAATGTGGCTTCTCACACAAAGCAGTGACTCAAAACCAATATCAATCTTGATCTTAATAATGAGATTTTTAAAAAATTGATACAAAAATGTATTACTGAATTTTGAAAAAGAATAGTGATGAACTATATTACAAGGATAGAAAAGGCCCATATTTACTTATATGCACAGACTGCCATTAAACTGATGAGTGGAAGTGGTGGCTTAGGACTAGAATATGATAGCAGTAGGAGTGGCCCAGGGATTTGAGATTTAGTATCTCACAGAAATGGGAGTGGCCCGGGGAGCTGGGTTTTAGAATCTGTTAGAAAGGGCAATGACCTGGGGAGCTTGGTTCTCAAATCTGATATGTAGAGGAGTAGCCTGAGAAGCTCAGTTCTAGAATCTGATAAAGAGGAGAGCAGCCTGGGGAGCTCGGTTCTAGAATATTATAGGAAGGGGAGGCGGTCTGTGATTGGAATGCTTTAATTGGCTCACTGTTTAGCTTTATGTAATTTGACTAGCATTTGGCTCTACAATGGTTCATCTCTGTCGGATCGACAAAGACAGATCAAATCTATCAGCATAGAGAAGACACCCTCTCCCAACCCAGGTGTCTCATGATGAATCTTATAATAATGTTAAAATGGTACCCAATCAACACTTTGAGTGCTGATGCTGATTCTGACACCCACCTGTCATGCTGCTGGAACAGCAGCTGTTCGAAAACATACAGCCTTTCTTTTAAGCGTCCTTGTTCAAAGCATGCGTGGGATTATGTGTGTATTATTTTGAAAATATTTTTCGAATGCTTCATACTTTCATAACATCTTCATTAGAAGTCATGGAGAGGAGCTTAATGCTGCATTATTCAAATTGCCACCTACAAAGGACAGCCTAAGCATTGTGTGTTTACGCCGCACCCTGTCAGGGTCAGGTAGCTTTAAAAGTGTGCTTCTAATCCCTGGGGATATTCACTAGAAATATTTTAAAAGGAGAAGCTAGAATTTAAGGACAGACTGTTTAATATGGACCCTTTTATCTTTGCTAGACACTATTTAGCGGCATGCTAGCAGCGCACCTTCCTTGCAGTGAGGCCCCCCATAGGCGGAGTGGGTGCAGTCACAGGTGTAGCCGTTGTTGCTCTCCATGCAGCGGCCCCGGTTGTGGCACAGGTTGGCATGACCGCTGCAGTGTCCCGGGCAGCCGCTGCTCACACCAGGTGTCATTTTGGCACGCTCCTCTAGGTCCAGGGTCAGCCCATTCATGGTGAGTGCACGGACACAGCCCAGAAAGCCCCTCTGCCTGGAGGCGGTGCCCCCTGCAGGTCGAGGGGAGAGCGGCCGTTTAAGGCACTCGGGGAAAAATTGTTCAGGGATTCGGAGCTCTGTGAAATAAATCATTTTCCAAGGAACTTTTGAGCACAAAGTCAGCGAATAGGAACACAAGCCTAAGAAGCAAAATTAGCCTTTCACTGAAAACAGCATCAATCATATGTAAGAAAAAAAGGTATTCATAAGTGCCTCCAACCAGGAAAACTGTCTGTGGTTATTTACTGATTTACTGCACTGAACAGTTCTGCAAATGCTTCTGTGCAGCGCAACTCTGCTATTAAATCACGTTAAACTGTTGAATGGTTTGGTACAATTTGCTTACTGTTCTCAGGCTAACTGTTTATTCAGCTGGCTAGCTCTCAGCTCTGGCAGCAGGAAGTGGGAAGGTTTTCCCTGGGACTCCAGCACCCAAACCTTCTGGAAGGTTACCCTGTACACCGCCTGCTGAAAATGGTTGGCTGCAATCCTGAAATTCCCGACCAGGAAAGCAATTGATTTTGCAACAATTGACTCACTCACCCTCTATAAGTACTAGCTTACTAACTACCTGGGTGGGTAAGGGGATTGGCATTTATCATTAAGGCAGCTAGTTCATGTTAAGGGTGCATACCTGCTCTAGTACCTTAAGTGAGAGAATAACACTGTTAACTAATTACTGTTTTGTTCCTCTCCTCTCCTTGTTTTTTGGCTTTCATTTTTTCTTTCCCTTTTGCCCGTTTCATGCACCATTTTGTATAAATGATGTAGTACTGTACTGTCCACACTCATGTCAACTACCATGGGGCAACTGTGTCATAAAAGGACGCCTAAGAGCCCTACCTACAAAGAGCTGGCTGCTGAGCTGCATGCGCAGGTGGCCATCAGGGGGTGCCTCACTGTAGCGCAAGGGCAGCTGGTCCACCTGCAGTGAGGCGCCCTTCACATGACGCTCCGCCCGCACATAATGCCACTGCTTGTCGTTCAGTGGCACATGAGACTTGGCCACTAGGGCCACGGGGCCATTTCCCACGTCGAAGGTGAAGGTGACAGCAGATGGTGCTGCGGAAAGGGCGGGAAAATGGTCAGGCAGGAAGGCGAGACACTCCCCAGCGTTTGTTAAGCAATTAGAGCCAAAAGATAATTAAATGGATATCATTATCTCCTCGTTTGTTAATTCTTTGCTTGGCTGGTCTCATATTTATACTGCTAGAATTTTTTTTTCCTGCTATAACGGATGCACTGGGCTGAAAAAAAGAGAAAGGGAATGCCTTAGAGCGGTGCAGCGCGAAAGAGCAAGCTCTCTCTGGATAATGCCTTATTCCTGCTCCTGAAAAAAAAGATCAGAAAAACTCCTGACTCACAGCTCAGCTCGACACGAAAAAAGTCCTTATTTCCCATGTTCTCCAGGAAGACCCCGGAGGGTACAGTGGTCTTAAAGTAGAAGGAGATGTCAGCGCTGAGCTCAGCCTGGAAAGTTGGGAAATGCAGGTAGGAGGATTCCTGGTAAAAGGATGCAGCATTCCAGAAGAATCCTGGGAGATGGGGAGCACAGTGAAACAAACAAAATACAATCATGGTCAGTCTGATATGGAGGATCGTTAACTACAAATTGTGTCTGTACATTTTTCACCTTGCATACAATTTAGCCATCAGCCAATACTAGCAGAAAGTGCTAGAAAATGTTTTACAGTCGGAGAGCAAAGTGCTCAGACTCTAAAAATAAAAACCGAAATCGAAGCATTGCTTTATATTGATTTTTCCTCAAAGAAGAAAAAAAAAGAAACCACCTACTATCACCGTGGCAACGCAGAGGCCCGATCCTGTAGAGGGCTTCAGAGTCTGTCCGGTTTGTGTCTCCAATTGAGATTTCGCTCACTGGCAGGTGGTCTTTGTAGGAGAGTACCCCGGTATCATTGGCCCTAGAAAGGGACACAGAGATTCATAGGGAGGTTTCAGAGAGGGGGGAGTAAATGGAGCAATCCCTCCCAGCGCTTATCCCCCGGTCCAACCCCCCAAAATCCCTGCACTCTTACTCCAGCTGCATCTACACGACATGCAGAAAGTGTGTTTCGCTTGACAGGGTGGTTTGAATTTCATTGGATGTTTGCTTTGCAAATCCGCTCCCCAGGGGAGTAGCTGGGCACTAAATTCAATGCTAATGACAAACACCTTGCAGCAAATACCGGCAGCAAGGCTAGCGGGCACAGTCCCACACTGGGAAATCTGCTTATGAGTGAGGGAAAATCACACTGCATGGTGGGACTGTGGCTGAGGGAAGGCAGGCTGTCGATACGGTAAATCGGGATGAGCATTAAGTCGTTTGCACTTCTCGTTTCACCAGAATGGTGGTTTTTCATAGCTAGGTACAGCTCTGAGAGACCAGAATGGGGCCAGAGCCTTGGCTGAAGGTGCCTGGCCACTAACAGGCACGTCGGAGGGTGACGGCCATAAAGCAGCACACTAATGGTAGGGGGTTTCAGCAATCAGCAATCTAAAGCCTGACTGCAGCTTGGAATAAAATCTGCATGATGCATTATGTCCTAATTGAAGGTGCCTCCATGATATCCCAAATATCACATAGGACTACAGAGCACATGACTCACATGCACGCAGTATCATGTGACATGTTGCACAGGTACATGCTAATGTTAAAGCTTCCCCGAAGATGGTATGTTGTGTAATGTCATTTCCGTTACCATGACTCCCGATCAGCGTCGCAGTTGCAGAAATAGTTCATGTCCAGGCAGTTCTCTTCCAGGCTACAGGAGCACTGCTGCACGCCGGGCAGCGCGCCACCCCAGTAGGTGTGTCTATCCCCACTGCGGTCCAGCCACCAGGACAGGAGGGTGCCGTCTGGAACACAGAATGAGCCCCGGGTCACAGACTGTCATTGCCAGCGGGCTAACCACAGGGCTGTGTTCTCGGTACATGAACCCAAGCTGAAGGTCCCTCTGCCTTTAAACATGCAACCGGGACATGTGACGTACCGTGTGTGAACAGAGAGGGTGCCAATGACTCCTCTAATTCACAATTATTTATTTAGCAGAAGCTTTCGTCCAAAGCAACGTCAAAGTGATCCAGACAGAACAACAGAAGCACAGTACTGACAACTGGGCACAAGGGCAGCTATGTTTCCAGTAAGTGACAAAAAGCAAGCGCATGTTAGCACTGGAGCAAGAGCTGTAAATTACATCACAAAACACTGTAAGAAGTTGCGTGAGTGTGTGTGTGTGAGTGAGTGTGCAAGCATGAGCAAGTGTATGTGTATGTATGTGTGCATGTGTGAGTGAGTGTGTGTGCAGGTGTGACCGAGTATGCATATAAGTGTGCACGTGTATGTGTGAGTATTTTTGTTTTTGTGTGAGAGAGCAAGTGTGTATACGTGTGCATGTAAAGCCTTTCTCTTTTAAGCGATATCAGGAAAACTAATGGCTCGACAACAGGAATCTTTCCTTCATATCTATTTATTGACTCATTGTGTCAAAAGGCGAAGCTCTCGATTTACCGGTCGATCTATGTTCCTACCCTCACCTATGGTCACGAGCTATGGGTAGTGAC
>JAODKC010000001.1:51174119-51192987 GCA_026777985.1 Mormyrops attenuatus | reverse complement strand
GGGTCTCCCTGCTGAGGCTGCTGCCCCCGCGACCCGACCTCGGATAAGCGGAGGATGATGGATGGATGGATGGATGTGTCACAAGATAACTTTAAAAATGTGGTTCCTTGATGGATAGGATTTAGGTGGGTAGGAACTTGTGTCTCTGTGTAGGCCTTCAAAATGCATAATAAACATGGATATAATATATGCCTTTTTATAAATAGTTATTGATGTGTTTATAATACTTTATGAATGCATTATAATACATTATGAAGGTATTTATAATGCATCATGGTGACTGCTTTAAGTGTTACCAACTTTCTAAACATGCATTTCTAAGTCACCCAGATCATTAAAGACTATAGTGCTGCAATGTTTTCCATTTATCCTATGTATTTACATCTACTGTAGGTTGCTTGGCACTAAAGTGGACAACGAGATGAAACCAGTGCACCGACCAGATAGTGAAATGGAATGATTGCACTGTTGGATAAGCAGAGAGTTCCCTTATGGCTTCAGCCTCAGTCATTTTAAAAAGCCAAACACTAGTAGGCATTGATTTCCATTCAGGCAGTGTTTGATGGTTGATTCCGCATTTAGCTTCACCTTCTAATTTCTTTATTAAAGTTCACTTCACGTTTGATTTTCCATTAATGTCATTTGCTATGATGTCTCTGCACTAAGTACCATTTGTTCCAAGAATATCCGTACGATCTTAATAACTCAAGCTTCCAACGGCTCATTAATAAATTAAATGATCTGGAAACTGCTTGAATGTAAGCCAACATCTAACTTTTATTGGTCTAAAAATCATTCAAATAAAAATTGTCGTTTTATGATGACTTTTCTCATCTGTTGGAGATGGAAAAGGCCTCCATAAGTCAGGTGGTGAACTGTGGGTTAATGACAACAACCACAGCAAAGAGGAATCTGGTTATGAAGGATTATTAACTACAGATTGCATATGTACATTTTTCAGCATTACATCATTTACCCAGCAGGCACTGTTTTTGGAAGAAACTTCTCTGACCACGGTGAATTTCACTATTTCATAGATGTATAACCCTGAGCAAGCAGCCCTTGCTATGGAGAGAAATTATTTTAATCATCTGATTCCTTGATTATATGCTACACACCAACATCAGAGTCCAGCCTCCATCGGGTAGAAGATCCCTTGGATGAATTGGAGCATGGATTCAGGGCACGGCCTCAGTGGCCTTCATCACTAATGGAGGCTGTTAATGCTTCACAGAAGCTTTGGAACACAATACCTCTAGCTCTCTGCCTGGTATTAGCAGGAAGTCTTCAGCGATGCACAATAGTGCTCATTAATGTAGTTCCAGTGTGGCTATTGGAAGGTTACATTGTTGTAGTTACTGCAACACCCCCTGACAAGTGGAAGCGATTTTGCACCTTTCATGAGCAGCTGACGTGATCGAAACATTCCCTTTCCCTCAAAATACTGATAAAATATGGTGTCTGGATGCTTGATAGAGTTTCTGTTCTTAGAAAATTCATCACAAGTAACACCTGAATAGTGCAGAAGTGGCCTGCTTTACACAGGGAGAGGTGAGGCGGTGGCCTGCACTCACCCCAGGTGTTGAAGAGGCGGGACTTCTTGCAGCGGTACTCCACTTCCTGTTGGCAGTGCTCTGACATGGCCACCAGGCTACGGAGCTGCTCGGGTGAGGCGCTGTAGTTGAAGTGCATGACATGCGGCCTCTGTAGTGATGAGCCCTGCACCCGCACCGGCTCAGTGATGTTGTGGGCCACCACTGTCCAAACTTTGTCCTCTGCGGAAAAAATGTATGAGTTACAAGACTTCAGCCTGATAGTGGTGAGCTTTGTCAGCACAGCAGACACTGTAACCCTCAGAACTGTGGATCTGAGATCCAGAGGGAAGCAGAAACATGCAAAAACATTACAAATTAAAAGCAACATAAATTTGGATGATGAAATACTGGTTATTGTCATTTTAACACAATGGATCTATTTTACAGTGGTTCTGTATTGCACAGATATAGTGTAAGATATCTACGTATCTTGGAGCTGAGCAAATACTGTATGTGTGATTCTTTAAGCCACTAACAGTTCAATCTAGATGCCGTTTACATGGCAACTAGCCTCTTTAATCAAGACTGTTCCCATCAGAAACAGGCAAATGCCACAGGATTTGTAAAAGCAACACCTATAATCTAGCTTGAGTCTTGTTATGAGATTGATGACACTGGTTTGTGGAAACACCAAATGCCGTGTGTTTACTGCTGCAACACCTCCTGCTGAGAATAGGACCTCCTCCACTGACAGGAAGAGGAGCCCATCTCCAGTGTGGGATGTGGGCTCCGAAAGTTATCAGTCTTCATGTTCTGATTTTCCCAGGCACAGCTGGTCTCCAGCCCCCTAACTTCTACATAATGGCCCCTATTTGCACAGTGATGAAAGTCTATTCCTGTCACCGGATGTGAGGGGGGACTGGGGACATGCAGGAATATGTCAAAAAAAGAAGAAAAAAAACAGTAGGGATGAGTACACCTGTGAAAATCTCAGAGGTAGATGATGCATGTGCATGCCTGTGTAAGATATTTATAGCATTAAGGTTTTTATAATGCAAAAAAAATGGTTTAAAAAAGAGGAAGAAGCTTTTCATTTGAGGAAAATGTGGATTCCTGCTTCTGCCTACATAGAGTGGATCTATGAGGCCATGCAGGGGGAGGCTGGACGTGACTGGGGTGCCCACCTGTCATGTTGCAGTACACCTTTGTGGACTCCAGGGGGCCACTCCCATCTGGATCGATGGAGAAATAGCCGGAGGAGCTGCCCGTTTGCCTGTAAGCCTCACATGACAGCTCGTAGATGGCTGAGGAAAGCACAGGGGCGAGAGCTCTGGTGAATAGGTGTCAGTACCAGCAGCTAGAGTTCCTCCATTCAGCATACATTGTGCGACTGGCTGCAAAACCCCACACAGCCCCCCACATATACAAAACTCCACCCGATTAACGACTGTCTTAACCCGAAAACAATTCAGTGTCTGTATAACAGGCACATTTAATTGTGAGCACTTCATTACAGTCAAATTACAGTCCTGGCTGACGTGAGCATGGTCGCGCCATGAGTAAACATGAGTAATTATATTTACTGAACAGAGATCGAAATGTGCTTGCGTTGATTAGCTCCTGCACGGCAGTATGCTGCTTCATGATTGCGTTAAGTATCTGCACTTGATGGGGATGCTTCTGCAGCCGCGCATGCTGCGAGTGACCAGTGACTCGCGCAGGTGCTAGGTAACGGCTGGTGGTGAACAGGAACGTGTGAACATGTATGGCAGGTGTTTGCTAATCTCTCCTTACACCTTTGAACAGCACAGCCTAGTACATCCATGCAGCACCAGCAAACAAGCAGAAAGGCCTTTCAGAGGAAATAGATAAATAAGCATAAATAAAAAGGCGCCGTGCATTTCACAACGGTGCCTATAGCTCAGTGTAATTGCACTGGCTGCCCCCTTCCATTCTCCAAATGCAGATCACGGGAAGAAGCTTCCCACTGAGCACCTGGAAACCGAGCACATGGGTGGGAGTGTGTGGGATGGCACAATGACAGTGCAAGACTGGGGGTGGGGGGGTGACTCACAGTTGTGACAGGTGGGTCCAGTGTAGCCCGTGCCCGAGCAATCACAGTGGAAGTAGCTCCAGGACTGCGTGCAGCGGCCACCGTGCTCGCAGAAGTTGGGCGTACATCTGCGGAGAAACAGATTAACCTTCTATTAGGTCATGATAATCACTCCAGAGATAGCTGAGAGCTGTTTGTGAAGAGTGCAGCAGGACTCTCGAGCTGAACTGTGACCTGTCTCTCAGAAAGACGGGTTAGCACATGTCAGGCAGGCAGAAGCTTCCAGAAAGAACAACAAAATAATGACACGTGATGGCATTTACTTCTAGCTGCTTTGCTGGCTTTTTAGTACCAGTTCCAGTTAGTTCCAGTTGAAACTTTTCATCGAACAAAGGACTGCAGGGAAATTTCAAGCCAAGTTGCTGTCCATGTGTGTAAATGCTACTCCACACACTCCTTGATAAGCTGGTAGATAGTGGTCTTCACAGAGCCAAACTGCCTGTTCCTGAGGTGATGCTCTGCCCAGTTCCTGTGATTTGAAGCATCTTCCATGTCCATGAAACCACAGCTAAAAATGATGCACCATTACTCAGAAGTTCAGAAAGCGGAGGGCAGAGCCAAGTCCTCCTTTGAGCTATTTGTGGGAATGTAGCAGCTGGGGGTCCATCTGTAACCTGGAAAATCCAATAATATTGAGGTTTTTAATCATCCATGTGACTCATTTCAAAGCTCAAGCTTGAAGCTGAATATGATGTGCAGTAGGAACACTGGTACAGTTCTTGAATTTGTGAAGAAGAAAAATAACAGATTTGGGGGGGGGGGGATGAAGCTGGTGTTAAGGATGGTGTATTCCCAAACTGGGCACAGTGGCAACATGTGATTTTGTCATGAAGGATGTTGTAAAAAGCATCATCCCAAGCACAGAACCATGAGGAACACCACTGTTCATGTCAGCATCAAAAACATCGTCTTCTATCTGACATAAGCAAGACTCTTAAAAAAATCCCATGCAGGAGCCTGGATTTTTGTCCTGTGGCTCCAAAACAAAGTCACTGTTCGCAGTGCAGGCAGCTCTCAACTGGTGTAAACTGACTTTAATAAATCCAGACTAACGACAAAATATCCAAGATACATAGAGTTTACAGAAGCGCTAATGTAAAAATGTGACATATACCTGTATGTAAATTTACACTTATTCTTTTCATTTATTTGTTTTCTTTAGTATGTATCACTAGTATACTTATGACTTTTTTGCTTTTAAGGTGTCTGGAATGACATGGAGAGATAAATCCAATTTATATAATTTGACAGATTACTTACGTCAGTCGAGAACTAGCTGTACTTGGAAGCGAAACGGTTTTTGCTTCTTGTGTTTAGTCTTTGCTTTCTTGGTGACTTTGAGCCTTTAGGCACTTGCGCTGGGACACGGTCTTTCAGTCCACTGACCTATTGGCATTAAAAGTTAAAAAAACTCACAGCTCTTTATCTCATCATGCTGGATGTCACCATTGCAAGGTGTCAATTCATAAAATGCGGCAGAGGCCAAACAAACAAAGCCTCTCCTGGCGGGAGCGGCTTGGATCGGACGTCGATGCTGGGGATTGAGCGACAGAGAATCGTAACGATGCTCTGACAGCAGCTGGGTGGCAGGGAGGGGTTTGCCCTCGGGGTCCATGGTACCAGGAGATGCGCTGTAAACTGTGAAGTATAGTCGACAAAGACACCAGCTGAGTATGAGTAACCCAAGAACCTGGTGCCACCTACCTGGGGAGTTGGTAGTTTCCAAATAATATAAACTATTATAAATTAACATAAACAGCAGGATGTCACAAAGGAAAAATAACTTGCGTGGTGACCTGACATTAAGTGCTAATGAGAGAATTGCACTTTCTGTGTTTGATTGCACATTATCACTGTGCAGCTAGGAGGTGGCACTGTAGGAACAGTCCAGGTCCAGCTCAAAGTCTTTCAGTGCTGCTGTCCTCAGAACTGAGCTGCCGCGGAGAATGTAGGGCACATGGACAGCAGAGCCATCGACAATCAAATTCACTGAACAGCTGCTGTCAGCAAATACATGACAATGTACATCGGTAAGTCAGGAAAGCTGTATCATACGTCCACACGACCAGCACGCCCAAGTGTCTTTGGCACTTAATGCGTATCACCATCTTCTGTGGCCCTTCTAAAATTTCATGATTATCAGCCTTTTAAGCATGCATACATTATTTCATGCTCTTTAATCTGTGCCGCAAACCGCAATGGGATCACTGTGACTTTTATAGGGAACTGTAGTTACAAAATGGAGGTTTCCGGTGCCTTTAATTGCGGCAGAATTTGGTGACCGCTGGATGGATAATGTTTCGGAGGATAGTTTAATTATCGCCAGGCTATTTTTGCTAAAGCAGTGAATAGTGCTTTCGTGGACCATAAAATGACACAAGTGGCCTTCATAACGGCACCTTCAGAACGAAGTAGCTAATGAACTTTTAATGGCAATACCGAGGAAGATTCATCCTCCATGGAGGATTGAGCAATGACAAGATGAACAAGAGCTTCATTGTTTGTTTATATTGCCATGAATTAACAGCCTCTGCTCCTGTGATTAAGGAGGATGTCCTGCGGCTTCTCCACATGGCATGTGACGACCTCAAGCTCTTGAGGTCAGAATCTACACAGTTTTATACTATTCTTTCATGTGCACACTGCTCCATGGCCTCTATATCCACCTTTTTGTGATTGGCTGATTTCGTATACTTCATGTGACCAGTCTGCATGTCCCCAGCTTATCTGCCTGAAAGCTATGCGTTGCTGTTCACTCATATTTGGGACACATCCAACAAAACAAGTGCACAAACTGAACACTAAGGTAGTATGAGATACTGGGGCATCATGGGAAGTATTTTGGACCTGATGCATGTGGAGTTGGCCCTGGTCCATCTCCACCTTAATCCCCACACCTTCCAATAGCCACCCAGGGCTTCTAAGAGATCAGCGGTCTCCTTAACTAAGGGGTAGGCATGAGCTCTGCCAGCTGGCTGCGATGTCCCACGATCTGGAACATTCCCAAGCCGGTGCTGTTCGCTCGGAAGGTGTCAGGACCATCACACTGGAAAGCTCATGCCGGTCAGCAGACAGCAGCAGCTGGTCATGAATGATTTAAGGATGACCGTCACAGAAGGGGCACCCTGGCCCATGGCCACAGAAGTCCACCATCAATACAGGTTCTGCTCAAGACAGGACAGCTGGTGAAAGGCATCATTATCCCGAGCTACACTGTACTGAAGCTACTGGCCTGCATATGCCGGCTGCAAGTTTTGGTTTGAGCTTTTAGTCCTTTGCACTGTTAGGCTGCTGATGTAACAAACTATACTGAGTTTGACTGGTTCTTTAGGCCCTTTGAATGCTTGTGATCATCCTGGAGCTCTGTAGAAGTTACTACCTGCTTCTTCTTTGGTGTTTCCCATGACCTCCCTTATTGTGGAAAGGCAGCAAAAGCGTGTCAGCTTCAAAACGAGGTGGTGTTTTAGAGGACCTTGTTGTACAAAGGCTTCACAGGCTTCCATCTCCAGACCTGGTATCACATTCTAAAACAGCTAAAGGTTCTTACAAGAATTTCACAACAGTTCTTAAGTAGACACATCCATCCATCCATCCACCCATCCATCCATCCATCCATGCATCTACCCATCCATCTTCTATCCCTTTACCCAGGTCAAGGCTGCAGCTGTATACATTAGCATTAGTCTTTGATTTCAGCGGCTATTTGTTGATAAGCAGACAGTCACCTCGGCTGGAGGTCCCGCTCTAAATATGTATGTCAGAGAAGCCATGTGCCAATCAGAGGGCTGGCTGCCATTCAAGGCTGGGGCCGCCTGGAGGACTCTGCCGTCAGGGCCACATTAGTCTTGGCGCTGTTTATGCCCTGGGGGGGCATGCAGTATGGCACTGAAATAGTTTTGGTATGGGGTGGGGCCATGTTCTCAGCTACACTCAGGGGCAGAGCCCACCTTTCCCAGCCGGGGTTACTCCCACCCGATTACTCCTACCCACCCCCGCCCCCCCGTACCTGTCTCGGATGCCGCAGGCGTCGATTTGCAGGTGGCTGAAGTTACCCAGCATCCCTTGCTGCACACGGAACAGGTCCACTGTCTGGTTGTTAAGGAAAATGTGGCGCAGACACCCTTGGAAAGCCAGAGTCGGGTTCCTGCAGCCAAAGTTATTGGGGGCCGGAGGACACCCTGGGGCAAACGGGGGCAAGTGCTGTTTGTACAGGTACATCCAACATGTGGCAGGCTTCAGAGGTGCAAAGGTGCACAAAACAGCTGATAACGTCTCCCTAAAGCCTCTTTAGAGTCAGACAGCAGAACCAAGGTTTAAATGTTGTTTTGTTAGACTTGATGATTCCAGAAGGGGATTACTGTGAATAGCCCTTTAAATGTACACCTGGCAACTAAATTCTTAAGCTTTATTTACTGCAAAAATAAAATAAAAAAATGAAAAATTAAATTAATAACCTTGAATATTCCAAAGAAAGTAAAATGAATCAGAAAGAACATGCCCGCCACGGTGACCTTGGGCCTGACTTCACGTATTCCTGTGTGACCTGTGGTGCACTGAGGTCTGCATAACAGCAGATGCTTTCTGGATTTGTATCTTTGACAAAAAATATTATTAATTTCCCCAGATTGTCTTAACAGAGCTTGTAATTTGGAGAGATTCTTTGGGGTCTGAAGTCCTCTGAGATCCCCGATGAGCAGGCATAAAAAGCAGAGAGATGACGACAGCACCCAGCCGTGAACCAGCTTGAACGAGGCCAGGAGTTCTTTGGGGATCAGAACTAGATCCCACTAAACTTCTCCTATGTAAACCGGTCCTGCAGAGGACAGGGTTTTAAGGGCCATTCCAGAGCCAGGTTTTATAATCTATTAGAAAGGGGAGTGACCCGGGGTGCTGGATTCTACAATCTGATGGGAAGTGGCTTGGGGAGCTGGGTTCTAAAATGTGATAGAAAGGGGAGTGACCTGGGGTGCTAGATTGTACAATATGATAGGACAGTAAGTGGCCTGGAGAGCTGGGTTCTCAAATCAGATAAAAATGAGAGTGGCCTGGGGAGCTGGGTTCTAAAATCTGATAGAAAGGGGAGTGACCCGGGCTGCTGGGTTCTAAAATCTGATAGAAAGGGGAGTGACCCGGGGTGCTGGGGTCTAAAACCTGATTATTAAGGGGAGTGACTCAGGGTGCTGGGTTCTAAAATCTAATAGAAAGGGGAGTGACCCAGGGTGCTGGGTTCTAAAATCTGATGGGAAGTGGCCTGGGGAGCTGGGTTCTAAAATCTGATAGAAAGGGGAGTGACCCAGGGCGCTGGATTCTACAGTCTGATAGGAAGGGAAGTGGCCTGGAGAGCTGGGTTCTAAAAACAGATAGAAAGGGGAGTGGCCTGAGGAGCTGGGTTCTAAAATCTGATAGAATGGGTAGTGACCCAGGGTACTGGGTTCTAATATCTAATAGTAAGGGCAGTGACCCGGGGTGCTGGGTTCTAAAATCTGATAGAAAGGGGAGTGATCCAGGGTGCTGGATTCTACAATCTGATAGGAAGGGAAGTGGCCTGGGGAGCTGGGATCTGATATCTGATAGAAAGGGGAGTGACCCGGGGTGCTGGGTTCTAAAATCTGACAGGAAGGGATGTGGCCTGGGGAGCTGGGTTCTACAATCTGATAGAAAGGGGAGTGGCCTGGAGAGCCGGATTCTAAATTAGGGCACAATTTAGCTTCAGGTAATTGGTAACAGGTCTTGCAGGACAGGGTTTCATTAGGCTTTTCAGAGCCAGTGTCCATGCAGGGCTGCTCGCTGTGTTTGCTCTTCTCTATACTTCCCTTTGGACAGGCCACTGTTCTTGATACCTCCCTTCTCCTAACACCAGGCACATGGTCTGTTAAAGCTGTTTGGGGCTCATCTGAAACTTCTTAAGAATTCCACTGACTCCCAAACACAGTAAAATGCAGTCGAGGGACTGCCGTGTCCACTCCATCCCAGAATAAGTACTTTGTCTCTAACCATCAATTTCAGAGGCTCAATATAGGGATGTCCTTCTTCAGGACCCAGGTGTGCAACGTGACACGCTTCTTCCTGAATCGTAGAGGAACTGGGTCTTTTATGCCCTCTGTACTTCATCATTGATAATTAAACCCAATTGAGCCCCCACCCCTGGCATCTCCTCACCTCCAAAGAAGAAGCTGCCCTCGCTGATTCCATGCTCGCCTAGCTCCACCGTCAGCGGTGACTCACCGTCCAGCACCAGGGACACCTGCCGGTTCTTCATGGATACGCTGATGGAGTGCCAGAGCCCATCATTCACGCCGTCACCTGCATCCCGAAACACCAGCAAAAGCCGTGTCACCACAATAGAGGGGACAGCGGGTAAGGGGACAGGACCTTTTCGGGTGTGACACTGGTGGCTGGAGTGAGACTCATCCTCAGCTAGCATCTAAAGCTGAGAGTAATTTTAAAATCTCAAGGCTTTTCCATACACTACTCCATACATTATACATATATTATTCTCTCTTTCAAGCTGACTCTTTAAAGCTGATTTATGTTAACCGCAAACAGAACTGCTACAAAGCAGAGAGTGTAATCTTTAATTTAGGGATTCAGCCTTAAAAGTGAAAGAGATAGAAGCTGCGTAAGGCTGTGGCCTCAAAGCCGTCTGTGGTCACCATCTGCTTCTTTAACGAGATGCCGAAGAATCTGACAAAGAAAATATGAGAGATAAAATGGCCAGCACTTCAGCGAGGTGGAAGTGGAAAGCTAAACCCACATGTGCTACTGAGATGCTTGTTTGCATGTTTTTTTCAAGATCAAAGAAATTAATTTTATTAAATTTTAAAATTTATCTCCTTCCTGATCCAGCTTCGGTCCTTAGGAATCTTGGAGGTGAATAATTAGATTCAGCCGAAATGGCCCGGTGACAGGTGTGTATCTGTCCTCTGAGCTTAAACATCACAGTGATGTAGGGATGTGTGTGTTGGGGGGGGGGGGAGTTAGGGGGTGAGCCACTTCTTTTCTCTACCATAGATTATGGAATTTAACAGAATCCTGCCTATAGGGGGCAGTGTACATCTGCAGCAGTTAAATTTCCCTGAATAGGGAAACAGTGAGATCAGACTGAGGAGTTCACCTCCCAGTGTCCTAACTGGGAGCCTTACTGGTGGAGATCTCTGACTTCTGCAGGGCCGAGTGCTGGTGGGTGAGTCTCAACTGGCCACCGTTGATGCGCAGGGCCAGGCAGCCGGGACCCCGGCCCAGGCGGACAAAGAGAAGTAGCCCATCCCGGTTCCAGGTTCGAAACTGGAAGTGGACGGACAGCGTCTCCTTCGCAGGTTCTGCTGGCAGTAACAGGAAGCTGTTCCGGGAGCTCAGAAAGGTGGCAGCTACGGGCTGGGCTTCCGAGCATGAGAAGGTCACGTTGCCCTGGAGGGGAGCGGAGGAGTTAGCGGAGACATGGAAAAGGCAGGTGAGTGGGGAGCTGATCTGGTGACACTGGCGGGTCTGAAAACAGCTCTGCATCGAGGTAGCAATGTTAACATGGAGAGCTCCCCGTGCTGCTACACATAAGATCAGCCTAATACAAGGAAAGAGTGAAACTGTTGTGTCATCATCAAAATAGGGACAATGTGCTAAACAAGAGAGGCCCACAAGGATCACAACGATCCAATCCATAAGGAAACCCTATTGGCGCAGATAAGACGTGAAGTACTGTCTCAGCCTGTACTTTACAGGCAGGACCAATCGCTACAGTCCTACTCTGCATCGGTTTGTTGTTATAACCAAGTCATGTTTGTAAAGCCATCGCGCTTCATTGTGTTTGACACGCTGACACTTAGCAAGGTTGAGGAGGGTGGGGCGCATCTCCTGCCTGTCTGTCAAATGTCCTAACTGCTCATCCCAAACAGACAGATGCCAAGGTCCAAGACACCACGCTTTACTGCCTGCCGCTAATTGGACACTAAAGGTCTCCAGAGACCGTGTCTCTCTAATCAGAGTCAGCTGGTAATAAGCTAGAGGGAACTGTCACTGTACGATCTCAGTGTAATGGTGGCAAAGGATCTCCCATTATATTGTAGGGTAACTCTCTATGCACATGTGCAGATCTGAGTTTAAAGCCACCTGTCACCATCCCAGCTTCTGCTTTTAGGGAGGAGCCTGCAAAGTGACACTTCATTGTTGTCATTTAATCCTTGCTGGTGGGTGTGGTAGCCTCACAGCTGCTTCAGAAAGAGCTTCCTAAAAGACCGACTGCATAAATCCCTCCCGTTCAAACCCTGACTCCTGCGTCCAGGGATCGGCTTGCCAATGGAGAGGCCTACCACACTGTAGATCTGCGGCTTGCGTCTCTTGGCCAGGTCGATGATGTTGACCCCATTGTAGTACAGGTTCTCCATGCAGCCTTGGAAGTTCTTTCGAAGGAAGGTCCCTGGTTTCCCGGGCAACGGGATTCCCCCGAAGCTGAGCTTTGAGAAGGCAGCCAGAAGGGGACATGAACAGACACTACAATGAGGGGACCCAGGACCCCCATAGTGCCACACAGCCCTGATTTATATTGACCAGCCCAGCCCACAGCAATTGAGGGACTTGTTATATTAACTTTCTGTGTCCTTTAATATAAACAAGTACATACAATTAAAGATACGGGAGTAAGCTTGCAAATCTGCATGTCCTTTTTAAAAAACGGCTGACTCAAGACAAGTTACCATGCGATGAGTCTATATTAATCAATGAACTATATTAACTGTATAACTCTTACTGAAAACATTCATACAATAAATAAAATATACTACAGGGCACTCCCATCAGTCTCTACTGCCTGATCCGCATATAATATATCTAGTATTTGGCTGAATCTTTCATTAATAAAGATTGACATTACTAAGGTAAACTTCACATGACACACAGAGCGGGAGGAATTTGTCACTAGCTGACATCCTTTGGCGATATGGTATGTCAGGCATGTGGATTAATGTTTGCTTACTCAACACTTCATGTGGCTTAATGTTTGGGTACACAACACTGCACGTGACTTAATGTTTGTGTACCCAACACTACTTATGACATGATGTTTACGTACCCAACACTGCATGTGACTTAATATTCACGTACCCAACACCAAGTGTGACTTTATATTCGTGTACTGAACACCGCACATGGCTTAATGTTAATGTTCCCAACGCTGCATGTGGCTTAATGTTCACTTACCCAACACTGTTTGTGGCTTACTGATCATGTACCCAACATCAAGTGTGATTTAATGTTCACATACCCCACATGGCTATATGAAAAAAATTGCAACATCACCATCTATGCAAATGCTGCCATCTGTAAAGAGCTCTATATATGGTGAAACACAGAGGATGGGCAACTGTCTGTCTGTCATCCTTAGGTGTTCAATCACCTCACTAACACCCCACGAGGGTACAGGCCATAGAGCCACTGACTTTGATTCCTTAAATGCCAAATTTCAAAATTTCAAATGCTTAATCTGGCTTAAGAGGCATGAAAGCCAAACGTGTTCCCAGCTCTGCTCCCGCAAGAACGTGGTGAAATGGAAATATTATGAAAAAGATGAAGCTGTTAAATATGAAGTTTCTGTATCTTCAAACATAAACGCTTCCTTCATATGTGGAGAGTTCATATGATGATTACTTTTAACGATGCCATTACACTGCGACACTTCATATCTTTCTTTCTGTTATATTCATATATCATTACTGAATCCCCTAAAAGACGCATACACCATATGCATCAAGTCCTAAAGCGACGACAAACTAAAACTCACACAAATACGGTAGAGAGTGACTCAGAACTGCTGTAATATGTGCCAGTCAGGCTGCATAGCTATAAATTTCAGAAAAATACCCTCCTTAATTATACAGGCCGGAATATATCGCAGGAAGCGTTGAAAGAGGATGATTAAGTAATTCCAGTCTATTTTCAAATTTAATGGCAGGAAAGGTTTCACGGGTGTCAATCACACAGTTCATAATGCAATGGCTCTGCCATTTCAGAACCTTTATTTTCCCGGAAAATAAATATAACAACACATAAATAAAAGTATGCTTATCGAGGTGAGTGTTTCTAGCACGATTTCCCTCGGAATCGTGGCATTAAAGTGCTGCTGGCAGATAATAAGGTGTAAAACGGTGCCAGGCGTGAGGATGTGATTAAGCGCAAATGTAATTCAGTACCGAGATTATGGTAAACAAAGGAGACAGGGATACATGCGGACAGAGAGATGAGGCAGAGATGAGATATACATGCAGCTGGATGAAGCTCATTGCTGCCAGCAGACCTCTGTGGAAATAGCAAACACTTGAAGGTTTCACCATGACCTTCTGGACCCCCTATGGGGCTTGGCAGCTTGGTAGCTTGGCAGCCTCAGCATGGGGCATCCCCCCCCGCCACCTGCACCCAGGAGAGGCAGGTGTGGTGACCTGAAGCTGCAATTCTGGCAGTCCGAAGGTAAACCTGCCATTTATGGTGGAAATGTCTCCCAGATTGGGGGGCTCTGGCTAGATAAACGTGGTAAATGTAGCTCTGAATGGGCTGGAAAACCCCCAGCGCATCACCTGTCAAGCGGCCTGGGCCGTGAGCATGTTCCTCCCCAGCTTAATTACTCAATTTGCTCATGGTTTGCCAGTTGCCAACATCGGAATGAAAGGAAAGTATCATGGTGCTTTTGAAAGATGCTGGGAATTTGTGCAGGAATTCGAGGCTGCGACCATGGAAATGTAAGCAGATCTGGATGATGAGAGGTCAGAGCGAATGCTGACATGTACACGCACACAGACACACATGCACACATGCGGACACATACGGTCATACACCCACAGACACGGACACACACACATGAACACGCATGCACACGCACAGGTAATGTGGCAGGAAGAATTTCTCATGTGCTTAATACGCCCCCACACAAATAGTGTGGGTGGGGTGGGGTGGGGTGGCTGGTTTCAGCTCCAGCTGTGCTCTGAATTAATAAGCCTTAATCCAGATGTTGGGACATCACACTCAGCTGTCCACAGAGGGATTGCCCTTTCCTGAGCACAGCGCCCAAATTCCTACTGCTCCAGGAATTAATGGTGACAGGAAATCTATATTTAATCATTTTTGCCATTAAAATTAATGATTTGTGTTCATTATCTCAATTATTCGATGAATTAATCTGAAAGAGAAGGTACCCCGCTGTCGACAAAATAGAAAATGTTTCTGTTATTCTATGAAACAAAATAAATGATTATGAAGCGTAACTTAATTAGTCCTCAATCCTATTAGTTCGAACAAGAGCTTGGTTTGGGGGCGGGGGGTCACCTCGTAATCCACATCCAGCGAGTCGTCGGCACCCCCGGTGCGCAGGTGCTGCGTCTGCCCGTCCATGCTGAAGTTCACCTGTTTGTTGAATCGCTCTACCAACACGGTGTGCCAGCGCTGGTCGTCCAGCAAACTGCCCAGGCTCAGAGATGCATGCCCACCCCCAGGGTGCAGTTTGGCATCATCTGTGTGGGGGGGGGGGCAAGGGGGCAGCGTAACAGTCTGTGCTTAAAAGGTGGGGAGGGGACTAATCAGCCATAAATTTGTATGAAGTGTGTAATGACTGTGGATTAACCTATCTGCGTGTAAATCCCCATCTTATTTCCTCATCAAATGAGGTGAATATTTACTCGAGGGAATGTGATTTCGCCTCATGCATTTGACTGCGATTAGAAGCATAGGTGAGGTCAAAGGTCAGATGAAGCAGGGTGTTGATGGGCTTATATGGACAGTCTGCCATGTGAGGGTAATCGCCTGACAGTTCCTTCATTTATATGGACTGCTTCCTTCTAACGTTTGGCCCAAATTTTGATACTTTCTCTCAACCTCTGACCTTCACCATCTGTGACCCACGGCCCAGATGCTCACCCAGATTGAGGTGCAGGGCCAGCCTGCCCCGGTGCAGCTCCAGGGTCACATGGTCTCCCCTCTGGCCCTCCCCGTGCACCAGCACACCCTCCCCCTTCTGGCTCTTGAACCGCAGTGAGATCACGTCCTTCACCGTGCTCATGGACTTCTGGTTGAACCGGTAGAGGAGGGAACTTCTGCCATCAAAATCTGCCACATCCGATTCTGACAGAGACAAAAGAATGATTTGTGAGATTTCTGTAGCCCTCGGCACTCTGCCCATGGTCACTCTGCGTCATTGGGTGTTACTGTATATGCCAGCTGACACCGAGCAGACGGATTGTAAGACATGACTGGGTAAACGAGGCCCTGCGGAAACACGTGCCATTCTGGAAAGAGGGATTGCTGTCAAGAGAAACGCTTGCAGCTGTTATTCTCCTGCCAGATTGAGACGTCCGTCACTTTGCAGAGAGAGAGCTTTTCCCCAGTGGAAATACGTCATATCTGTGAGTTGTTGATACGCTCAGCGTTGAGATCGTACATTGTGTTGAGATGAGGAGGTGGGGGGGGGGGGTTACCAGTACGAATGCCAGAATGCCAGATGTTAAGTGCCAAAGTGACCACAGGCTTCACCAGGCTGTTGTGACCGCAGTCCCCACAGATTAATGGGTGTCACGCTTGGCGCTACTTGCCACCCCACCCCCCAGACCCAACGGCTGGCCGCATTAACCTTGTGGGCAGTGCTGGTGTGTCTCCCTGGTCTGATGTCTTAATAAACGGGCTGACGGCACTGTCAGCTGACCCGGGGGGGTCATGATACTCATGACTGCTCTGCTCCCACTACACCATTGACATGATGTATATACACATGGTGTCAGTAAATGTACTCTGTGTAGAAAGCACTGCAAATTTCAGAATGTTCCACCCTAGGCCCCTTGACTTGCAGATGTAGTTCAAACTTGCAGATGCTTGTCTCTGTGGTTTCAATGCCGGGAAACATCCAGAACATTTTCACATAAAGGGAGCCCACACAGCTTATTACTCATCCTCATCCTACTCAGACAATCAAAAGCTGCACTTCAGTCAATAAATTATCAGAGCAGAACTCTATGAGTCTCCTTAATGCCTGTTACCTGTACCTTACAAATAATATTGACGCACACCTTACCAGTACTTTGAGATGAAACCCACTTACCCTGCATGTTGCATGTCAAAAGAAGAAATTCACAAAATTATTTGTACCTTCAGTGAAACTCGCCAAAACCCCCAACCCCTCTCTCATTATAAAGACACGTGCCCTCTGAGACAGCTGGCTGTCCTTTTATAGATAACTGAGCTCCAACCTTTAACAGGGAGCTGGCTGATACCCCGAATGCAGTGTGATGCAGGCCTAACACAGAGATCACGGTGAATGAATGTGCTCACGCAGGAATAATTATAAATGTCATTACGGAGTGATCATTCACAAAGAGTATCCGACACGCTGCCCCACCGTTCTCCTGAAACGAGGCCCACGTGAGTCGGCTTTGCACTGCTGAGTCTTCCATCATCCTTCTGATTAAGAAAATCGCCCGTGGTCCTCGGCTGCTCGCGTTCACGTTTTCGGGGACAGAGATGATGAGCTTGCTCCCGCGACGATGCTCGCGTTTTCATAAACACAAGACTCGGCTGTGTGTGACTGCATCCGTGGGCACGTTTTCCACTGAGAAGACCTCTAGCACCCATGTCTGGTGAATGGGAGCCACTCACTGTACATGCAGCCGTAGACTTCGACTCGCAGGCTGACCCAGCCACTGGGGTTCCAGCTGAGGGGGACAAAGCGCAGAAATCGGGTTCGGATGGACTGGGGGAACCTGTGTTGGGTCACGCCCTCAGCATTGGTGTTCCCCTGGAACGTCTGCAGGTGGGAAGAGAGACACAAAGCAGTACAACAATACAATACAATAAATGATAATAAAACTGGGCCTGTTATCAGAATGTTTCTGGTTTGAATCCCAGGGTCAGCTTAGGGATTTCACTGTTGGGCCCATGAGTAAGGTCCTTAACCCCAACACAAACCGGTTCATACCAGAGACCTTTATTTTGAGAGCAAGTGGTCAGACTTTCCTGTTTGACTTGCTAATTGTGCATAAATCATATTGATTATTTGAAGATTTATTTTCACCTCTCCACCAGCACTTTGACCCTTCCCGCATTATGCCTCAGCTTGAAAACACGCTCAAAGCACAGTCACACATCTCTGTTTGTTTGTCCATAACTGTGCCCAACCTCTGTGTTAATTTCATTAAATAAAACCCACAGGCTGAAATAATGGGACTCAATATTATATATGCTTGAAAACTTAATTAAACTTCCATATAAAATATTAGTGTGCAGTTCAAACAGTCAGACGATAGTAAATTAATAATGTAGCGGGCGGGATGGAGCTGACAGTGTCTGTGTGAAGATGGAGGAATGGCAAGGACCAGACGGGTGAGCGAGAGTCAGAGCAGCACCAAGCGAACCCAATGTGGCCAGCTGATACCTCGGCAAGGATTTGCCATAAGCGCAAATTGAAAATACGCCATCACATGACTCAAGACCTCGCAGGTGGCAATATCACGGCAGCCCTTCTCTGCACACACCACCCTCTCTCTCTGCTTGTCTGCTAATTTTTCCCTTTCTGCTCCGTTTGGCTGCTGAAAACCCGTAAAACTCCTCTGGATTGTTTTATTAATGTCCTCTGAGTCATAAATCATGGGCAGCTTCTTAGATGAACACCCCCCCCCCCCCACCCCACTCCCATCTGCCTTAAACTGTAAAATATTACAGCGATTGGGACTTGAGCAGAAAACACTGCTTGGTGACATACATTGGAGAGAGCCAGACGAATGTGGGTGCGACTTGTCATACACCCTGTGATACGCTCTATCATACGCCCTGGCATACACTCTGTAATATACTGTCATACGTTCCGTCATACATCCCATCGTACACTCTGTCATATGCTGTCATACACCCTGTTACACATGGCGTCATACACCCTGCCATACATTCTGTAATACACCGTGAAACGCTGCGTCATACACCCTGCCATACATTCTGTAATACACCGCCAAACGCTGCGTCATACACCCTGCCATACATTCTGTAATACACTGCCAAACGCTGCGTCATACACCCTGCCATACATTCTGTAATACACTGTAAAATGCTGCGTCATACACCCTGCCATACATTCTGTAATACACTGTCAAACGCTGCGTCATACACCCCATCATATGCCTTGTCATACTCCGTCATACGCCCTGTCATACACTCTGTAATACACTGTCAAACACTCCGTCATACGCCCTGTCATACACTCTGT
>JAODKC010000001.1:51126992-51151033 GCA_026777985.1 Mormyrops attenuatus | reverse complement strand
AATGAATGGACGGTCCCCATTTAGATAGGTACACCAACATGTGTGTGTGTGTGTGTGTGTGTGTGTGTGTGTGTGCGTGTGTGCAGTATGCCTGCAACTCACCAATCATGTCAAATAAATCAAATGAATCCTGTCTTCTGTTGGGGGAAGGTGTATGTGTTTCTGTGTGTGTGTATCTCTGCCTGTCCGTGTGCATGTATGTTTCTGTCGGTGTGTGTGAGGAGGTTGGGTATTGGGTGAGTGAGAGTGAGTTAGGGTAAATAAATAAATAAAAATGTGGGTGAGACCTCATAAACTATACAAGCACTGATATGGCTGCTTACAAGGGAAAGCTGAGATTAAACAGGCTGGCTTTGCTATCTCTGTCCCGGGGGTGAGCAAATAGGGTTCATCCACTCAGAGGGGGGATGTGGCTTCCTTATCTCCATCAGAGATGACACTGGTTCCCTTTTGTTTCACCATGCTAAATCCGGGAACATCTATTGGCTTGTCGTCCAAGAATATCTGCCTACTTCATCACTGGCCGCATGTCGGTCTTGATTACTGAGCTTGCAAGAAAAGCACACAATGAATGATGAGCCTCTTAGCATAATATAACGACCCGGACCGAGGGCAATTGATCAAACGGCTGTCAGTTTCGGCACTGTGGTTCTTTCACAATATGAATGACATTCAGAGATAAACTCAAAACCTGGATATTTCACATTCTGTTAAGTCAGAATATGGTTGCGATCAGGGCCCGGGGAAGATGAGAAGCAGAATATCTGCAGGATCTCTGTGTGCTGGAGTGAGTTTCATCTCACAGTCCAAAGCCATGTTTTCCCCATACCCTCATCTCCTCAGCCTCAGCCTGCTGGAGGCTGTAAATCACCCCAAACCCTCATTTCATGATGCCTTTTAAAACCAACGGATGGTTCAAATATCCAGACTGAACAATTACTGATATTTCAAAAAGTATCTGTTAACCTGCATTAAAGGCTATGAGGTGTTTCACCAAATGCACAGCTGTACAAACTGGTAAAATGCCCATGGATGGATAGACGCTCCAGATAATTGAATCAATAAGCTTTCCAGCGATGATATATAATGCAGTGGATTTGCAGTTAAGCTTGTGCTGTGGTCAGCTTGTAGTGGTTAAGGACACATGCTCATAACCGGAAGGCTGTAGGATGAAGCCTCTGGAGAACCAAGCTATTTTACCCTGGAGCGAGGTACTTGATTCGAATGGCCCATGAAATTTCCAGTATTATCAGTCACTTTGGATCTCGATATCACCTAAGTAGCCAGAAGTACAAGCATCTAAACACAACGATAAAAAAAGAAAAACAGGCATCATGACAAACTCTTAACACTTAAACACAAGAAACTATTTTTTTTATTTCTCAGATAAATGGCACAAAATTACTGCTAGACGGGCAGAAAACTGGTATGTGCGAGAAGAATTCACATTATCAAGCTTGTTTGTGAATTGCCGTGCTGGCGGGGGAGCCGACAGCATCTTCATGCGTGTGGGAGCACCTCCCACACAGAATGAGGAAAATGAGCCCCAAGCTGAGGTTTAGACCCAGATGCACCCGGCACAAGTGTCACAAACGCTATGAAGGCAGAATTATTGAGCAGATCTCTCCTTGGATGCTTCTTAAGTGTGTCTGTTCAGTACGCTTAACATGATAAGGATGGCGGGGGGGGGGGGGGGATTTCCAGCAGGTATTTGTCTTTGAATGTACGGTAAACCGCAACGAACCATAAACCCCTGAATCTACATTTGAAGCAGGTTAACCTCCTATATCCTGTGATATGATAAAGTACAACCTGCCCCCTTTTCCTGGGACACATTCTTCTTGGTGTCCCCTGTCACTGCAGTGCCCACTCCTGAACCTGGCAGGCAAGTCCATGCCTGAGCGTGGGAAGAAGCTGCTCGCTTAGCCTTCATCTGACACAAATCAAGCTACTGGTACTATATTACTCCATTTTCACTGTTTTTACTTGGTCCAGAGAGAAAGAGAAAGACAGTTACTGTCATTCCTCTGATGTTACACTGCTATAGTACTGCTACTATGCTATACTGTAATACTACTACCACTACTACTGCTACTACTATTAATACATCTCTTCTTCTTCTTCTTCTTATTATTATTATTATTATTATTATTATTACTAGTAGTAGTAGTAGTACTAATATAATATTTGTTGCTGCTGGTTTATTATTTAATTTAAAACTAAATTCCGAAGAACTGGGCTTTATGTCTGTACGGATGAGGACGCAGAGACGGATTATATCGGAGATTATATCGGAGTTCTCGGAAAACTGGCAGTTTTAAGAAAGAAAAACATAAAAATAATAATCACGAAGCATCTTCTGCTGTGAGAGCACCGGTGACATTGCCCGAGCTTCCGAGAGGACACCCAATTACGGAGTGAAACACGGAGACGGGGCATGATTTACAAGCTGACTCAGACGAGCTGAACAAACTATTAGAGCAGAAACCGCCACTTTTCCACTAAGTCAGCCAGGGAAAAAGTGTCTGTCAGTCTGTTTCATAGATCAGGGTGTAAACTCTGAACGCTTATGTCCAAGTTATCAGTTAGGTTTACATTCTCATTTACGCGATTTCACATTTTACCAACATGGGATACACCACTGCGTGTTTAATAAATACAGAACTCTGTCGTTAAAAAAGCAACCCAGTTACGAGGAGCAAAACTGTGAAGCCTGAGCGTCATTGATTATGGGCGTTTTGAATGGGGTATTTGGGGTAATGGGATAATGTTTAGGGCGCCCATACGGGCAAGCTGAATGAAATAACACTGACCTCTAGTGACAGTGTCACTAAAGACTCAAGACTGCTTATTTTAAATGTGGTTTTTAATTAAAATTATTAAATATATGGGCGGGTCGCAGGTTTGCAGCACATTTCCACGGAGTCGAAATTGTACCGCGGAAACGTCTCCATTTTACAAAATATAACATTTCAGCAATTTGTTTGTACTATTTTAAAATGCAGTTTATATATTTAAACCGTCAGGTTTAACACAGTTCAGACTGTGACAAATCTTTCTGCGAAACAAAGCTGATATTACATATATTCAATACACCTCAGACAGTATAGTTTATTAATAAAAATGGTTGACATTTCTGTTTGAATTAGCAGGACGGATTTGTGAATAATATTTAGAGGTCCAGGAGTTAATCCCTGGATCCTGAAGTCAAGGCAATGAGCAAACAAGCATCTCAGCACCTACGCCGCCTGTTTCTCACAGGAATTTTAGTTTCCTCATCGCAGGGAAGTTTCTGCGCAGCATGAAAACATCGTTAACATTTAACTGAAAATTTTAGTGTCCGAAAATAAGGCTATACCGTATATACGGTCAGTCATAAGGGAACACGCAAGATAACAGCCGTGCCACTGTTATCGCCGATCGCACCTAGGATAATGCTCCATTAATTTAAAAGGTTTAACTAAATTAGGAACGCGATCCAACTACACTTTGTCAAGTTAGTACAAGGCAGCTACATTTTATATTTAAAATACAGATGCGCCGGGAAGTCGCATTTGAGGAACACGACACAAGGTTTAAATCAAACAGTAACATTTCACATATTTGTTCACCTAGTAGAAATAAAACATGCACGGTGTAGAAACATGTATTGCGCAGAAAGTTCCATCTTTTGTGCTGCACGTTTCTCAGATCGCCGAGTTACTTACAGTTATTGGCCGCCAGCGCTGAACTGAATACCATCAGGGTGACGGGCAGGACGTAGGGGCACAGCGGGCTCGGTGACCCCATCTCTAGTGCGTTTATCCAGGCTGAGATTAATCCGAAGTCTGCGTGCAAATAGCTCCAGTGCGCGGCGCATCCGAGTGTTATTTCCAGCGGCTCCCGTTCTGTAGCCCGGAGCCAAGGTGCCACTGATAATATACCGGAGACAGACACTCCCCCCACTGCCTGTGCTTAAAGACGCGCACTGACGGCATCTCCCGTGGAGAGGGAGAGGGAGCGGGGGAGAGAGAGAGAGAGAGAGAGAGAGAGGGAGTTTATATCTGTGTGCGTATTTGTGTGTGTGTGTGTGTGTGTGTGTGTGTGTGTGCGTGTGTGTGTTTATGTGTGTGTGTGTGTGTGTGTGACAGAGGGAGAGAGAAAGAGAGAGCATGGATGCAATAAAAGTGCAACGCTATTTTATTTTATGCATCAGTCGGCGATTCATAGGGGTGTGTCTATCCATATGCTGTGCATATCTGACTGAGACTTTGCTTGTTCAGCCACTGCTTAATCGTAAGTAGTTTATGTATGAATCATGAGATCTTCTCCATGAGGGGCCGTCTCAGAAGTTAATCCCTGTTACTTCAGGACCACTGACGGCTCCCCGAGCTGCGCTGGGTACCCGCCCGGTTTATTTCAGCACCACAAGCGTGGATAGCTCCCCGAACCGACTTTCGTCCACGTCCGGGGAATTTCAGAACCACAAATGTGGACAGCTGCCAGAACCGGCATCAGCCCATGCCAGGGTTACTTAAGAACCCCAAGTCTTTAGAACCGTAAAACAAAGGTGTCTATAAGAGCCAACGAGAAATGTGTTATGGCTATTTTATGCGCTGTGGCTATTTTATTGATAAATGTTATGATAGATAAAATGAATGGCTCGACCAATATTTTTTGCCTTTTCCATTTATTGTATACGACATACTCGTCTATCTGAGTACTTATTTGACTAGTCATGATATATATGAGCCAATTTTTACATAAGTAACCACAGTACATCAATACCACAGTCATATAAATAGTGATATAAACAGCTATCACTGTTTGCTTTGTACGTTAGAGAACAGGAAAGAAGCTTCCTTGCTGAGACTGAACTGCGGGCTGCAAGTATAACATCTTTAATGTCCGGGAAAATCTGCCTCATCTCTCCTTCCTCTCACCCCTTCGTTCCTCTTCCTTTCTTCTTCCTGTCCTCTTCCTATCCCATTCCTTCCTCTTCCTCACCCCTTCTTTCCTCTTCTGCTCCCAGCAGCAGCACCTGCTAAACAGCCTGTACAGACTTGCACCAAGTGCAGGATGCCCTTAGAAAGTGTTTAAAGCCACAGAAGCAGTGTAATATATATATATATATAATATCTGTATTTTTGTATACTAGCACTGTAACACCATTTACACATTAGCAGTGATATTATAGAGCAATATGTTTCATCTTGGAGCACTCAAGCTGATATTTATTTCAGCTTTTAATTTAATCTTTTCAATCTTAAGACCTATATCTCATCCAAGTATATGTTTCTTTATATATATATTTTATCTGTATATCTATTTATATTTAGATAAAATGATCTGATTCAGGCATTAGGCATAAATGCTTGTTATTCCTGTTATATTGTATTGCTGTTGTTCATCTTCCCTGGGTTCAAACAGCTGCCTTATGATCCCTGATGTGGGTCTCTGAGATCAGTCAGGTTTACTATTCGTGGACTTTTGGATAAATCAAACTGACTTCATGAGGAATCGGGGGGGGGGGGTAGTCACCTGTCTGGTCAACCAGCTATGAGCTCTCCACATAGACTGGGGTAAATCACTGCTCGGCGACGCTGTAGCTTGCTGTCATACTGGAGATCCCCATCACGCCAGGGGCCTTGAGGGGAGGTGGGATAAAGTGAGTGACATATAGAGGCTCCGACATGACCATCACACCACTGCTGAAACCAGCTGCTTCTTGCAGTGAAGTGACTCTGTTCACTGCACTTCTTTTCCAGGAAGGGTGGACTTGGCCACACCGCGGACTATGCTGCTGGGGGGTTTATTCTTGGGAGCGAGTGACTCATCGGCTGGCTCTTTCCCTCATCCTGAACATCGACTGTGTCTTCCTGGAGCCAGAGGAGCACCCCGGTGGCTGAAAGGCATCGTCCTGGTAATTGTGGACCTTGGGGCACTTCCTGTATGTGAATGCACCCCTGGGAGACAGAGAGGAGCCTGGAGTTAGAGCTAGACTCCCATTGTACTGTGGATGAGGACACAGTAAAGCCCTGGGGTGGCTGAAGGTCTCATCTGAGATCATGTGATGGTCAGCCCATGTCACCTGGTCCCACATGGCCTCTATTGATGCTGCTGTTTTCCATTTTGTGAGGAGAGCCCAGAGAGTCCAGCAACTATGAATACTTCCTCAAGTCCTTTTACTTTGTTTTTTTTTTTGATAACAAAGACCCTGAATCACACGTCATCCAGCATTAACTTTAAAGGGTGCAGTATGGGGCGACTTGCCAGGGAGCATAACTGGGTCTTCTACCTCTTCTCCGCTATAAGCTATTTGCTATTTCAATAAACATTCTGCTTCTCTGTACATGTCGAGCTGGCCTCTATCTTTGTTCCCCTCTGCGTTCCAGTTACGATCTTTAGCTGGCAGATTTGAACCAACGGGGTTCATCCCCTTTGACGCTGTGCATTTGATAGAACCAGCTGCTCCGGTTCTGTTCTCACAGGGAGCAGTTCACACCAGCTTTGTTATACAGGTTCTGCTGACAGCTGCATGACCATGAGTGATTTTTATAAATCATCGTATAAGCCGTGTTATAATGGTAAAAAGTTTGCCAGTTATGTACTTTTTAAAATGAAATATTAACAAATTAATTCTGTCTGATTTTTAAAGAGCTATTTGAATGCCATTTTTATGTTTTACCCTTATACTCCAAAAAGGTTTTCCATTTGTTACATTGGAGAGTCATCAGGTTTAGGGGCTCCTTACAACAGTAATTAGGAATAAAGAGACATGCAGATTTCTCCGTGTGGAGGATCACAAATCCAGTGAGCTTCGCCCTGCACACCATGACCCTCCTGGAGACCCTCACTCATTTGTGCAGGTCTGCAATTGCTCACATCAGCATTACATTAAGCCTTGCTTTCAGACGTAGATGAATGACGAACACTGGAAACATGAAAGTGTTTCACTCTGCCAGCATCCAGCATCTGAGAATTCATAAAGCTACTTATGAAATTATGGCACTCCCCTATGTGGCCTGATTAAACACCCCCCCACCCCCACCACACACATACACACACACACACACACACACACACACAATGATAAGCAGTGGTATGCCAAATCTCTGCCATGCTTCCTACCACTTACTTGGTAATAGAGCTTACCCAGGGTTTCTTGCAGAGCTGAGGAAACACAGACATGATCTACTGAGATGATTGTAAGTAACGTGGAAACAATATCATAAACAGCTCTAGACTGAAATGTCCCTGTATTGTAGCTAAATACGTCCAACAGAGTGAAATGTTCAGTTTACATGACAGAAAATCTTCTTTTTCACATAACAGTAGTATCTCAGTGCGGATCTAGGATGTGTTCCTGCACAGACAGGAAGCTGCAGGGCCCTGTATGAGAAGGAGAACATGCTTAGATACTTCCTTTGCTGGAGAATAGCCTGAGGAAGCAGTTGGGTACACATCAGATGAGCTACTACTGTAGTATGAAGAAATTGCTTTCTGTATGTCACTGTTTCATCCAAAGTGACACTTGTACTCATTTATATGGCTGAATAAAGTGCTGTAGTTTCAGGATAAAATATCAAACAGAGCTTCTTCTAAGACTTGAACCTTTGGTTTAGGCACCAATACACTGCACTTTTTCCTCAAAAGAGCCAGCAAGACCTTGCTATGGCATTCAAAAATGACACATTAGGATAACAATGGCACATATCCACGCAGCTGCCTCCTCAGAGGACTATGAGAACTTCATACTTACTCTGAGCTTCCCAACACCATTGCTGACACCATGATTTCAAGAAGAGGAGGAATCTCCTGCTGGATAAGGATTAGCCAGTCGGATTTGGACAGTCGCTCTAATGCCGCCTGAGAGGAGGCCCAACAGGGAGGCTTCATACCCTCCGATTCAAGAGTGGAGAGGATTTGTGCTCCCTTTGCTTGGTGCTGATATTGAAGCCTGGAAGAGGCTATGATGCAGCCCGGAACTGAAAAATGGTCAGATGCTGGAGACAGGCTGATCATCTGAGTCACTCAACCAATCCCCTGCTGATGCCTCACACGTGCATGTGAGTGAATGTGCGCACAGTACCGAACTTCCATCCATCCAAAGAAACAAAGTTTCTTTCGTGTAAAGGAAAATTCAGCTAAATAGAACATACTTTCAAGGCTCGGTCAGCTCAATCAGATTTGTTGTTGAAACATTAAAGAAAACTTTATCGGCACCATTATGTTTTTCTGCTGAAATCCAAAGCCAAAAGTCACAACTAATGTCTCTTAGCGGTGTGTTTTCAGCCAAATGAAAGTAATGTATAAAGATAAAAGAACGCTAACCCTAACTTTCATCTGTTACTTTTTCTTTGATTATTCCATTGACTGTTCTCTCCAGTATGAAAAATATGTGTATTGTGTTATAAATAAAGGTAATAACTAACAGAGAACAGCTTGACACATTGTTTGTCAAGACACAGCCAATTTTGGAACTGAGTGCAGGACACGCTGTCCTGGAACAAAGTCCAGGCTTTGAGGGAGCAGACAACCTTGTCGTAATGTTATGAAACAGTGCTGTGTCCATAGTGACTTCATAGTATGTTACTGACCCTCCAAAAGGTGAAAATGGATTTACTACTATGATCTTGTAAGTTAAGACTATTTAGGTTCTTTAAGAAAAATCTAAGATAAAAATTACATTAATGGACCTTTATAACACACTCATTATGCATTCATAGAACATTCAGTGCAGCTTCATAATGCATTCATAATCCATTCATAGAGCATTCATAAGCAGCAAGTAAGTATATCTTAATATCCTAACATACTTAAACAGCTTTAATATACATTTAGTATAATATCCATTTAATACACATTTAATATAAAACATGATATAATAATAACAAACATTATAATCATACTTCCTGCTTATGAATGTTCTATGAATGCATTATAAATGATTCATGAAGGAGCACTAAATTTTCTACAAATGCATTATAAAGGCATTATGAAAGTGCAGTTAATGTAAAGCCAATAGAATTAATACACCTTCTCTTCTCTTATCTTTGTAAGAATCTTTAGAGTCCTAGTGCTTCCTGTTTTGCTGTACGGCTGTGAGATATGGATGCTACCCAGTGACCTGAGACTGCGCTCCTTTGGTACTGTGTCTCTATGGAGAATCCTTGGGTACTGCTGGTTTGACTTTGTGTTGAAGGCACATTACCTGCATTATGAGGGAGCGTCAGTTACGGCATTACAGCCACGTGGTGCGTTTCCCTAAGGGTGATCATGCTCGCTGGATCCTCAAAGCCGTGGATCCAAGTGGCTAGAACAGGCCTAGGGGACACCTATGTAACACCTGGCTGCAGCAAATAGATGGGCATTTCTGGAAGGTAGGACTGCACTGTGGGCATGGGGGATCGCCATCCGGGATCCTGAGGCGTTTTGTTGTGTGGTATGCACAGCAACATGCTGTACCAATGCATGCTCCCTGACCTGACCTGACCTCTCTTCAAACATCTGTCATCTAGGGACAAACCGGTTTTCGTTTTACCTTGTACCTTGTACTAGACATTTGAGGTTTGCCAAAATGAACCAGGGTGACTTCCTGCAGGGATGGATGGGGCACCTTGCAGGCATGGGCTCTGCAAACAGAACTGACTAAACATACAGAGCGTGGCTCCAAAAGGCGGAGGCGAGGAACAATGGACAGAAATAGACATAAATGGGGAATCCAGAGGAACAAAGACCTGGCAGACTGCACTTCTCATGACAAACTCCAGGAGTGAAACAGCATCCTTTTCACTGAGAGGAGGACCTCTGGCAGACTTCAGTCTGGACACGGGATGTCTGGCCGCTCCTTAAACCTGCTGCAGGATGAGATGGGTCAGTGCCCGGGTCAGTGTCCACGTCCGGGCTTTGGTTTTGGCTCTCTGCTCTGGTTTTCTCCTCCAGTCCGAAGCTACGCAATTTATGTGAATCGGTATCACTAAATTTCCCGTATTGTGTTATTGATTCTGTTTTTATGTCCTGTGACTGACTGGCATCCCGTCCAAGGTGTCCCCTGCCTCACGCAGCTCCAGGCTCTTCCTGGGACAGGCTCCAAGCTCACCATGTCCGCACATTAAGTCGCAGTTATAAAAAGGAAGCGAATGGATGGATGGAGTTATTTTAAAAGATAAAATGTTCTTTAAGCCTTTACATTCCCACCTGATATGAGTTACAGTAATGCCTAAAATAAATCCTTCACTTAACACCACAGATAAATGTGTGTGGTAATAATAAGTGTCCCCTGCATTATTATTAAATCCTGCAGAAATGGCAGAATGTAAAATCTCCAGTGTGGGGCTGGTGATGCTGCAGAAGAAGACTGTCAGAATGACCCCTCAGGAAGTCGCTGACCCTCTTTACACTCACTTAACCTCAGCCACCCACCCTCCACAATAATATACTCAGCCACCCCCCCGCCCCCCACCCCCCCCATAACGTTACTGCCTTCTTTTTGCAAGTGACACGGACTGGATCAGGAAGCTCCCTGAATCCGTCAGAGAAGCAAGGGGGGTGGGGGGGGGGGGTGACAAGTGAATAGAGAACCCACTACAGTGGCTTTATTCTCTGTACCCTTCATCCTCGTAGGAATGAATCAGGCCGACATGGTGCATTGAAGAGAAACCTATGGCCAGACACCCCACCTTCCCATGCCCCCCTGCCCCCATCAGAGCTGTATTATAACTGCAACACTAATGAAGCACCAGAGCTGATACAGCAGCCCAACCAAGACATGACTACACAACAAGCTCAGTCTTTAGGGGAGCTCAGAGTCTCGTACTGAACGCAGGTGCCAGACAGGAACTGCTGGGTCAGGATCCGTGGGCCAGCTGACGGGATGAGAGCGCGGCATGTGGTCCCCGCTGCGGCCCCCATGCTGTGGCCCCATGGTAACATGGCCACTGACTGCCCGTTAAAACACTGGAGGCACTGATTTTTCTTGCCTAATTTAGCTGCCAGCCCTAGTCTGTGTGCGATCACCTGACCCTGCTCCAGACTCCTCACTTGCCTCTCACACTCTGAGCAAACGGGGAGTATGCGGAGAACTGATATTCCATCTGATGTACCGGCCCTTCTCCTCGTGGATGGAACAGAAAGTTAACAGAAATGATTCTGATGAATATAAGTAATGGAACTCTGCATAATAGCATAGTAAGAAGATCAGTTACATCCTTACCAGTGTGTCTGACTGAGGCTCAGTCCCTCACTTATCAATTTTATGGGGGCGGGGGGATCTACAGGGCTGGGGAAAGTGGTCTCTATGAATTGGGATTTTTACAGTGTTCCTCTTAATTGTCAGTCCAAAAATGAAATTACAGCAAAAGAAGTTAATAAGTAAATGTCACTCAGAAAGCATTTGTGCATAAAAACCAGCAGGATACTCCTGGTGCCAGTGAAATCAGCTTCAATCTGCCACATAGCCAAGGAAACCAACGACAGGCTTTATTACATGTTAATAAACCATTAGTGTGTAACAGAAATGACGATGCAAATGCAGACAGGAAGGGTTAACAGTTTGGCAGGAGGTTTAGAAATCATTGTTTACACAGATTCAAGAATTGCAAATCCGCCTCTCAGATTAACTAACACTAAATGTGTTAATTAATAAAAATTACAATTTTATTTGTTTCACATGTACACCAGAAGGCTGACAGATTGCTTTACAGGTGCAACAAATTTGGTGATGTCTTTACTGTAAAGCCTGCTCTGTTTTAGAAAAATTTTAAATTGGGGATTCCTTAAAAAGATCATTTATTAAATATTGGAGAAATAGGATTTACACTTAATAAATTCACCTCATCTGCTTATGTCCAGCCCTAATGACAAATGTCTATCACATCTGCTAATGTCCATCACATCTGCACCCACTTCATCAGTAAATCTCATCAAGTCTCCAAAACAAGTGAATGCTTTTATTGGATAAGCTGGGTATGGGGCTGGTTTCGGGAGCCAGCAGTATGGTGCTGTGTCATCCTCTATAAATAAGGCACCCAAGCCTGGATGACACCCTGTACTGCCGGTTGCCTTCCTCTTTCCATCAGGCTCCCCATGCCAGACATGCATGCTTTGTATCAACCTACCACTGCTTCCCCTTTGGCCGTAATGCATTGCTGAGAATCCCAAAGGAAACGCCCCTGGGGTCATGTGACATTCGTATCAGAGCTACTCTGAACAGCACTGACAGACTCAATGCGCAGTTTGGACAGTTTCGCTGTTTTTATTCCTAAGCCCAGACTGATCATCTCTTAAAGCTTTGATCTCCATGTTCTCATCAGACCATTCAATCTGTATATTCTATGGGCTGTTCTGGTTTCACATATTCAATGTGGAAGGTCTTTGTCAGCCTGGCAGACATCTGGTGGTCACTCCCAGCAGCCAGAGGGGCAGCGGCAGAGTCCATGACATCAAATACTTATTTGCCTGAGACTGAGGTCCCCAGGCACACGTTCCGCCAGGCGGGTAATGACTTCTGCTACCGGCTATGTGAATGTGAAGCATGCCATTTGGCCGCACCCAGGAACGCACTGCTTCAGGTTAATTGGCTGTCCTCAGATCAGATTCTCCACGCAGGTTCTTGTTATTCTTCAGGTTATTGCGTCAAAAAATTCAGTAAATTTGTTGCACATCTAATTTCAGCATTTAAAATATATATATATATATTTTGTTATTTTCGCGAACACATTTTTTTCCAGGTCGCATTTCACACGTAACATTGAAAGTAAATTGACCAAATACGCTTAGTGACACTCAAAACACTGTGCTGAAAAGCCAGCTGGAGAATTCATGGGTGGCAGGCTGGGGGTAAGAGTTAAACTAGCAGTTGAAGTTGCTGCATCAAGCAACTTTAACACAGCAGAGGGATGATTTTCAGCCAGAAGAAGCATGAACTGGCCAAAAGGCATCGTTGTTCAGCAAGCCATAGATTAATAAATCATTGGTTAATGTTGTGTAGCAGCTAATTACACTGTTTACAGTGCAGGGTAGATTAAAAACATGTATAGTATTCTATGAATTATTACTCATGGATTTCTGTTTTTCAGAAAGCGTGTTTCAGACAGCGTCGACATCTCCAGCAGCTTCTTCACAGGTAGACGGCTGCATGAATTCCTCTAATCCCAGCGAAGGTGAGTCCAGGAAAGTGAGGGAAAGGGAAGGGAGCATGAACACCATCCATAATTAAAGAGGAGAGCTTAATTATTTATTTTGAATGACATTTAATTTTTTGCTGCTTTATGTCTGTACTTATTCTAGGCCTTTATTCACATTAAATATTAAGGAATGCACCGATCATTTTCATATATTCATAATTGAGATCAAGAGAATCCATTTGGTCAGTTCATTCAGATAAACTAACTTTAACCCTAACCCTAACCTTGAACCTAACCCTGACCTTAACTCAATATTGCGCTGTCAATATCGCAAAATGTAAATAACACACAAGGTGTATTGTCAATATTGAAAAATGCAAATGTGGCTGGAGAGCTTTAGAAAAACATGCTTCTTAATTAAAAAGCAGAAGGAAAACAGTGGCCTGATGAAGGACGGGCCCCTCTGACGGCTGCCAGTGTGTCTCCTATTTCCACGGCATCTCGGCTGCTGGACCAGATGTGAGCCTCACTTAAGCCCCAGCTTTGGGGACCAGTTGGTATTTATCATGTGTTGGTGTGTGAGAGGCGGAAGCCGACCCTGCAAAGCTGTCACACTGCAAGTCCCGTGCTGATTGATGAAAGTGTGTAATTATACAAAGACACCACCTTCAAATGGCAGATGGTGGTGAGGAGGGAGTATTTTTAATTGCGTGCTGTTAAAATCAGTTTTTATCATGATGAGTCAAGTCCACAACTTGAGAAAACAACATGCATCCTCACACCCACACAGGCAAACACACACATGCACACACATGCATGCCTGCATACACACACACTCACATGAACATACACATGCACACTTGCAAGCACACACACACATCTTTGTGAGGTCTAATCTGATTTCCTCTCTCCTTTTTGCAGTGTGTAACACATGTTGTGCTATCAATTCAGTCCCATATAAGTATATCCCGCTTAATGAAAGTCTCTCGAATGACATGCTGGCTGGTGACCCTGCTTAAAGCGACCCAAGGTGGTCAGGATGCATGCAGGAGAGATGGTACTTCTTCTCACAGAGGCTCTGACTGGCCACAGTGCATCTCCATGATTTGCATGAGGTGTCTGAGCCTCTGGAGCCAGCAGTGATCCATACCCATCCGTACCTGTCCTGCAGTGAAGCCTCTGCTGTACGGAATCAAAATTGGAAAGCAGTACAGGTGATCTCTAATTATTGATGTTACCATAGCGACAGCATTTCTCATGAGTGCCTTGTACACTGAACTTCACAAGGCCAGTCATCGTCATTTACGGTTTCAAGGACGAGCACCTGAGGGAGATGAATAGGTAAATAAATGTGTAAGAAACTCTGCAAAAGTCTGAGGGAGATGCAGCATTTTTAAAGCTTCCTTTTGCCCCCCCACATCCTGCATCTTTTCTCTTAAGAAACTGGAATGACAAGAATTTTAGCAGGTTCGGTGTGCAGCAGTATTTAGTATAAAGTATAAGCCAGCTTCAGTAATCTGAGAGAAAGCAGGAAGCACTAATCACTTTGTCTCTAAACTTTGAGTTAAATTCCATCTCTGACCAAACTGGAGCGATATTGGTTTGCCCTTCATGGACAGCTTACACCAAAAGGCACTGGGCTGTCGCTTCAAGTGAGAGAAAGGGAGAGAGGTGGGGGAGTGATCCCCAGAGCAGGGAGAGAGAGACCATGACCTGAGAGGAACTGGGGAAAATTGGGTGAAGATTGATGCAGTCAGGGTGAATTTGCCTCCATGCCCTGGATTTGAAATGGGGGAAGAAAAACGACAAGCTCTTTTCCCGGGTAACCCTCCATGGCCCCCCAGCCCGCATTTCGACAAGTAGCATTAAAACTTCTCTGGATGCCCTATACTTCTACTTCTCAGAACCATTTTCCCAGAATCCCCTGGTGTAATAGGTACAGTTTTCCTTGATTTCTACTTTCTTTTGCTTTTTCCAGTTCCACAACCTGTTATTTTTGTTTCTACATGCTCATATCAGAGTGTTATGCCCCATGTTTGAAGGTTTTTTCAGTTATGAACATCCCATTGACACCAGGACCATTCTTTGATGGATCATCAAGTGCCTCTCCCCTGAACATAATGATTTACGAAATGTTATGCTTCACATACAACATACTGGTTGTTGTGATGGCAGGCAGGGCCAGACTGATTTGTGCTGTCTCTGCTCAATAAGTAGGTTGGGGCTTTGTCCATGTATAGCACTCTGCATGCATTCTGCAGACCATATGATCAGTAGGTTACTAAAATGGCAGCCAGATCTGGATTTGTATTGAATGCCCTCTTGCGCCCCCAACTGGGCCTTAATTCTAATTTTATCCATATGTCATTCCACACAAAAACAGCTTCTTCGCAGAGTGCTGTGCCATGTTTGGCATGTGTCTGTTCATGATAGGGTTTGGTAGTGCTGAAGGCAAAGGGAGCCCCCACCATCCCGGTCTCTGTGCCAACCCCCCCCCCAATCAGATGGATGGAGGATGACGGGCGGCTGCCACAGGGTCCTGACCCCTGTGGCCAGGAGAACGGCTAGCCCGGAGGAGGAGGGGGGTTGGGGGATCACATTTTCTGACACTTTTCATGTAGCAGAATTGCTGGACCCTGGCGAGGTGACGTACTGCATCTCTGAGAAGGGGGGATGGTGGGGGGGTAGGTGTTTCTGTACCCACATGTGTATCTGAGCCCACATATATATACAAGTGTGTGTTTATGAAATGTGTGTATATGCATGTGTTCCGTATATGTATATGTGTATGTATCTGTTTATTTGTTGTATGTCGATGTCTTCTGTTATATGTATTTGTTATATGTGTGTGTTTATGTGTGTGTATATGCATGTTTTTGGTACATGTGTGTTTTGTTAAAGGTATGTGTTATATATGTGTTTATACAGTATGTAATGATACAGTATGTGTGTTTATATGCATGTGTTTTTTGTTATATGTATGCATTTCCTGGTTATCAGATTCCATCTCCACCTGCAAGAAATGCCTCAAGACCCATCTGCTCCAGAAACACCTCTATTAGCCTGACACCACTCCATGTTCCCTGAATGCTCTTAATGTCACACTCTTTTCTTATTTCAATAGTTGTCTTATTAGGTTCTTGCTTTGTCTGTAAGATGTATAGCTCTTGCTGCTATACTGCTAGCACTTGCACCTGGGCATCCATTGGAAGCTCAGCCTAGCTGCACTTATGCTCAGTTGATTCCTTGACAGCTGCATGTTTGTATGGTGCTCACTTGGATGTTGTTTTGGACAAAAGCATCTGCTAAATAAAATAAAATGTAAATGAAAGCTGGGCTAGCAGACGGTGCTGTTCTGCCTGGTCACGGCTTGGATTGGGCAGGGACCCTCGCTCTCGAAGGTACCAGCTTGACTTGAATATGTTCCCTGCTCCAGTAGTTCTGGGAACTGATTTACATTAACTAAACAATGACTCATATGCCATTAATAAATTCCTTTATTTATTACAGAGGGAAGTTTTTTGATGGGGATGTAAAGTTGTATTATAGAAGCGAGAATTGAGTTTGTAAAGTACCACCTATGAACTCCTGCAAAGAGCAAAGACACAACATGTGACCAATAAACTTCTCTATATTTATCTTTTTTTTTTTAAATAAAGAAGAAAATCAAGGAAAGAACTTGAAAAGAGGACTGAGTTTGGTGAAAGTGGAGCATGAGCATGGTAACTAAGGGATATGCTGGGATAACAATATTATAAACAAAGCAGAGAGGAGCCTCTCCCGGCAAGCGGACCTACAAACCCATTAACCTACACAGCTGCTCAGGGAGCCAGGCCACAGCTTGCTCATGACCCGGCACAGCGCGACGCCCACTCCTGGGAGACGCTAGCATGCCAGCTCTGGTACTATCCATCTTCAGACCGATCCATGTGCTGTAAATCATATAAAGGATAGATACTTTTGTTACTTTAAAGTGTATGAGATTAAAGCAAGATGGAGGCACTTTCAACCACAGGAGCTGTATGCACACACCACACATGAAGGGCACTGAGGTTTTCACTGGTTGCGGGATCCAGGATACAAAGAATAAGAAAAGGATGGAAGAAACAAAAGGAAGACACACTCCCCCCCCACTTCTGTGGGACAGTCCCCTTTTTAATTTTGGGGTCTACGTCAGTTGTGTATGGTGATGACCAATGTAACGTTAGTGCAGACTTTTTACAAGAAATGGAAATGACTAGAAAGCTGTAATGTTGGTCAGTAGGGATGTAATGATACCAAAAACTCACGGCATGATTATATCGCGATAAAAGGTTCACAATACGAAAATGACCACGATATTTAAAAAGAAAAAAGCTCTTAATAATTAATAATCAATAATCAACATGTTTATTTATATCAAATTAGTTCTTCCTTTTAACATAAAGTGCTTCTGCTTTTCTTTATTACTGAAATATCCAGCTATGACCATAAGCCTTTGCCAGAACTTAGCAGTAATTGTCCTTTATATTATCGCCACGTGAAATATAGGCCACGCCCATACATACTAACGTGCTAAATAATGAGTGAAAACAGTGCATGTGTAACACTTATGAACCTATTTTGGGTCCACTTAGTAGTGCTACTGGCCAGTTCTAGGTTTCATGGGAGTGATGGGGAAAAAGATAATGACACCTCAAAATTTAGAACAGCAACCCTTAGTAAATATTAATCGTAGAACATGAAGAATCGTGAATACATTTACATACATTTACTAAATCTACCTCTTTATAAAGTATGGATTGAAATATTGTTTGTTTTGGGTTAAAACAGTTGTTCCTAGTTAATCCTGTCTAAATCTAGTTATATCCTAGTTCAGTTTTGCTAATTTTTGACTGCGCACAGATAGTATAAAATAATTATTTTGTATCTATTTATAATCACCTAATAAGTCCTTATTTAAATTCTCTATCCAGTATCCGTTCCAAATCTTCAGTGTCAATGTAGAGCAGAAAAAAAACAATTTATCATGGTTTAAAACATTTCTTCCATCTTCCTTTTCCTTTAGTTAATAAAATAAAAATCTTCTTACCCCAAATAAGCTGTAAAATCAAATTTAGCAAATTTTCTTTTTAGCGTATTCTCAATCCTATGGCAGCACTCATTGCAGCCAGCCTCAACCGCTTCTGCAAAAAAACAACCCACGCTCTCCACGTTACTTCGTGACATCACCTCACAATCTGCATACAATCGTCTTTTTTCTTAAAGAAATAAACTTTAGTACGGAGCCCCTCTGGTGACATAGGAGAAAAAAATATATTGCATGGCCACGAATTAATAATGCGTGGCCACGAGATTTCCAAATACCTGGAAACACATGGACAACTTCGAGAGTGGATAAAAGTAAGTATAATTTTATAAATAAATTATAATTTTTTAAATTGATAACATAATTGTGAGAAGACACATGTGGATCCCATAAAATATCTGTACTTTATTTTTCAGCTCCCTGCATGGATTACCTTACATTTATTTACTTTCAGTTTCATCTGCCAGGTATCAGCCCAGTCACTAATTAAATCAAGATCCTGTTGTAGCCTCTGTGCTGCTAGTTTAGTATCTGCTACACCACCCACCTTGGTGTCGTCTGCAAATTTAGCCAGTTTACTGTATGTATTAGTGTCAGTATCATTAATGTAAATTATGAACAGTAGTGGTCCTAAAATTGAACCCTGTGGTACCTCACTATGAAGGACACAAAGCATCTTCTGAGGGGGTGCCAACTCAGCAAGCCAATATCACTTTGTCTCAGATGGGCAGCACTGCCGGTGAAACTTGCCTAGGATACCACAATGGGCTGATATCACTTCACTGACGATTTCTGCTGCTCGAAGAACCAAACTCGGATAAAACCTTATGGAAGAACCTCTGCTTGGGATCCTGCCAAGGATGGCCTTTGAGACCACCAAAGCACATTAGTCTCAAGTCCAGTAGTCCATGTGCTTTCTGGAATTTATATGTGCATAGACTTTTTGGTCATCCTGGGGCGAATTTGCAATCGGTTTGCACCTTTCCCTCAATGTCTGGTAGATGGACAAATGGAAAGGTTTGCCTACGGCCGTCTTTGATGTTTGACTGTGTTTCAGTTTCCCACCCTGATTTACACATGTCCTACATGTAACATGAGACTTTCAACAAATATGTCCCTCCCTGGTGCACTCTACAAGAGGTTTCTGTAAAGTTTGAGAACACAAAAGTTTTTGCAAACAGACAATCTAGCATGATCAAGTCGTTCATCTGCCATGCGCCAATAGGCCCAGCATGACCGTGAGTGTGCAACCTGGCCTCAGTGGACTCTACGAGGAAGCACGGAGAGAGAATGTCTTAAAATGTGAAAAATGGAGTGTGACATTTTCTGGAGTGTGCAGGAAAGTGCTCCCTAACCTTCATCAAGACTAGAAAATGTGAAGGCTGCCTTTATAAGTGGGCTGAATGCAAGGCATTAAGGGGTCTCATGCAGGTTTTCCAGCTGGTTCTGCGGCAAGAAACTCACTAGAATTACTCTGAAACACTTCATTAGACTTAACAAATCATGCCAGAGTTGTTTTAACAGAAATGTCATGATTGAAAATCCTGTAACACTGGAAATGAATTGAATGGTCTGTTTTATGGCCAGGAATATTTTACTCTAAATGAATGAAGTACGTTAATATCAGCGAAGGTCAGGGAATGGAAAAATGCTGTTTCATTTGTGGATTCAGTTAGAAATGTATTTACGTTCTTCAGAAGGAAGTTTAACCACAGAAAGCTGTTATAATACTTCATTTTTAATGGAAAATAATCAGGCGATTGTGAGAGTCACCGATCAGAGAGCAAAACAGGAGAAATTACATATGAAACCTTCCCACCTGCACACACCATTTATATGACATCTCTTTCACCTCTAATATCTGTGAATCATTTCTGGAGCCTAATGTCCCCTGTTTTGTCATATTATTTGTCATATTAGTCTATTTTATTTATTTATACTCTATTTTTCACTTTTCATGACCGAGTTTGCTGTCTGTAGTTAACATGCACGTATCACCTCCTGTTTTGTTGGCGAGGTTGGCTGATGTAAATGGTTACTTACTTGGTTGTACTCTTTCTTGACTATCCTGGAAATGAGCAGGTAGGGCTGCATGCCATTTCTCCCTCTGCCGCTGTTACAAATGGGGTTACTCAGTAGTTGCTACAGAACAGCAAGTTACGGCACCTGTCCTTTTAGAAGGAAATTAAGATGTTTACAGACCTGCAGGGATCTGGGTCTTGAAGGCCAGAGGTGGACATGTGCACTTCAGTTCACTATTCAGTGAGAAGCGCTCCCTGCGTCATCATCTTCGCTCTCGTCAGTGGCTTACAGGCTCTCCTTTGTTTTTGTGAATGGTGGAGAACATCACAGCTGGACAATTGGGAAGGAAGACACACCTCCCACTCTCTCCCCGTCTGTCTGTAACCTCCCCCTCCCCCAGCCCTCACCACTCGATCCAAAGAGCCTCTTTGTAGTGCCTGAAGTCCCCACCTAAAACTCCCACTCCCCCATCATGCACTTTCCCTATACTCTTTGGACTCATTAGACGCTTGTTTACTGTTACCTGGCTCGTACTGGCTGCCGTAGTCTGCTCCTTGTTTGTTAGAGCTCATTATTTTTATTGTGTTTTCTCCCTTTGTGTTTGTTTACTCTTCCCCACATGTGCTCCTTTTGAAACAGTGTAATTAATGCCACTGCCAGTGTTCGACATCCTAGACCTATAAAGATGCCATGAATCATATGACCTTACAAGGAGATCTGCTTCATGCCATAAAATTTAAAGAGATTACATTTTCCATATTACTACTAACACAGACAATATCCGTGGGCCCAAGACAAATCTTTGTTTGTATCAGATTTCATTATAAAACGTATGCAGGGGTCATTATAGCATTTTAAGCTGACCAGTGACTGGGATTTTAAACTGGGTGGGGATTTTGTTCAGAGTGAACAGTAACGATAAAGAATGACAATGTCACCATGAATGATGAGCATGTGCCGCTTTTCCTTCTTGTCCTCGTGACCCTAACTGGGTGCAGAGAACACCTGGAGCACTTTAAATTCCACTCCAACTGGGTCATGTATCTCTCCCTGTCCTGCAACACAAAAGACAACACACACAAGTCAATGATGATATGAGAAACATAGTAATAAGGCTGAGAGTGCAGAGGCCATAGCAAACTCAGAAGAGAACGCACAAGAAGATAAAACGTTAATGAAGAGCAAGGCTTTAATATTAAAGGAGCATTAATAAACAGATATTTAGGGTGGGTGGGTGGGTGGGGATGTCAGTGGTCCCAGGAGATGGATGCCTGACACTCAAGGGGGCAGGCAGCAGATTTTTGTTGGGGTGGTCAATCTCGTATTCGAAGGATACAGCATTAAGTCTGTTTCGTTCTGCCATCTGTGTGTCCAAGCTGGATGCTCCACTCGCTATGAGTGGCAGGGGGCTCGTGTGCTGAGAGCGTCACCGCTGACGTCAGCTCTTGTCCTCCCCAGTGTCATGCTTTCAGGCTCCCCTGTGTTGTACTGTGTTGCACATCTCACATCTTTTTCCCAGTTTAACACTCAGTTCTTTATTTATTATATTTACTATGTTGTTACCTTTCTGACTTATTGTCCTCAAGTATTTTTATTAAGGCTGAGTTCACTACCTTGCATTTCATTGCATAACTTGCACATAACAAATCCCTTGAATCCTTGAATCCCAGCCTCTACATGCAGATAGAGACTCCACAGGATGCTGGATACCATGAGCATCTTACCATGGGGTGAACTGAAGACCAGTGACTGGTAGAATGAAAAACACAAACTAGACACAAGAAAACAGACCATGTAGTATTTTCAAGAACTCCTCAAATGAAAACCCCATCTATCCATCCATCCATCCATCCATCCAATCACCCTGGTCAGGGTCTTAGACGCAGGAGGAACCACACATGACTTGAGGAAGAACATGCAATCTCCAAACACACAAAGAGGACTGAAGCCCCTAGCCCTGGAGGTGTGAAAGAGCGACCTTCACAGCCTCCTCCACACCTGTGAAATACACAATCTTTATTTGGAAATTTTCTATTTTTTTTACAGGTTAAATATTCTGAATTGTGATATTAATGCAACAGAGATCCGTCCCAAATGACCTCCTGAGAACAGCATAATGATTCACATGAAAAACCCTGCTTTACTGAATAAAACAGACCTTTCAAATCCTTTCTGTGTGACCTTTGTATGACCTCTGTGACCTTTCTGTGACCTTTCATTTCAGCCTCTGCCTCAGAAGAGGACAGTGATGTGTCAATTATCACCATTTTTTGTACAGCGGACCACGGAGGATGAGAAACAGTATTTCCTAACACAGAAGCAGCTGGTCGACAGAGACCCAAGATCAAAGAAAATGCTTTAAGCTAATCTGTGCAGCACCTGTACCGAGACGAACAAATCACTTGCAAATCATTGTTTTCCTGCTGAAAAACAGCCATTTTCACCAGAAATTAAAATGCTGTTTCACATGCATATTTTCCTGTTAGGTCTTTTGGTTAGATGCCCTCTCAGATTTCAGTGAATTTGGAAAAAAAATCATAACACTAAGGTTTGAAAGAAACATGTTTTAATAGTTGGAGAGCAGTCATTAAACACAACAAACGCTGGATTTTTCTGTTGAAAATGGGGAAATAAACAGGGAGTACAGCCTGTCTCCAGGGAGAGCCAGGTGACTGGAATCACTCTCATCGATTAGTTCCACCTGTTCCTCATTCCGTCTGTTTGTCTGTATTAGTGGACTTTCCACCGTGCTTGTGTACAGCCTGCAGCTTAAACCATTTTGTCTATGTTTTCCCTGAAGAGCCTTAGGTCAAATTTGGTGCTCAGCACAGAACAGCTGACTAGAATGGCTTCATATAATGAAGAACAAACATTTCAGTCATTTAGTATTTCAATAATTTAGATACTTTTTAGATAATTTAGATCTTTTGCTAGAGATAAATTAGAGAGATGAGCTGTGCATGGCTGTCTGAATTACAAACTACAATTACTGTGTGATCTATAGACCAGATCTGACACTGATTTAGACACTGATTTTGCTCCTCTTATTGAAGCTACACCATGTATAGAGAGAACAGAGAGAGTATCCATTTTCTGCTTCGTTTCACCTGCCTAAAGATACTATTTTTGTCTATAGTTTATTCACCAAAGCTATTTTGTCTGTGAAAGTCAAAGTAATCAGTGCCCTTATCTTTAAAGATTAATTATTGGTCAGCCAGATAATGCATGTTCAGCTTGTAAAATAATACCATACAGTCCTCAGAAAGTACCTTTAGTCCAATTCATTTATTTTCTATAGGGGAAAAATGCATCTAGGATCAATCTCATTTGCACTGGTTGCAGTTAGTGATTGCCTTGCCATTGTTTTGATCCAAAAATACCAATGAAAAATCACGAGTACCTTAAAAGGGGCTTCTAGTACCGTGGAACATCCCACACAACGTGCTCATAGGTCAGAAATCCCATCTCCACGCCTGATATGCTTCTCTTCTAGATGCTTCTCATTCCTTTTCATAGTTTTTTTTTTACCAAAATACAAGGATGCTAATAAGTTTACACTTGTTTAATCTTCGCCCCATCTGATATTCACTTTTGTTTTTCAACAAAGTCATCGTATAATGTCCTCATTACCAAACCAAAGAGCAATGACATAAATCCACCATTTATTTTACAATCATTCTCACAGTTTGTATTGCCAATATGGGAATGATGATGGTCTGTTATTGCGATTAAACTGCATAGAAATATAACCAAATCATCATAATAATGAATCTCCCTTTTGATAAAAGCTCGTTTGGCATGCTGAATATCCAGAGTGCTGGGGGGGGGGGCGGGGCTGGGGGTTG
>JAODKC010000001.1:51102825-51126892 GCA_026777985.1 Mormyrops attenuatus | reverse complement strand
CCCCCCCCCCCCCCCCCCCCCCCCCCCCCCCCCCCCCCCCCCCCCCCCCCCCCCCCCCCCCCCGGGGGGGGGGGGGGTGTACTGCTGTACGTGCTCATTACCACATTTGCCCCAGGCTGTAGACCCAGGGACCTTCATCAGAACTCCAGGCTGTTTTGTCCACCATGGCTGGGGCCGAATGTGGGGGGCTTTCAGGAAGGCTCAGGTTGCCGTGATGAAGCATATGACGCATTCTCGTGTTTGCTGGGGGCGGAGCTGAAGTTTCATTGTGTGTGCGACGCGGGTTGTGGGCTCTCATACCAATAGATATGAGGCCTGGTCAGGATCTTGGTGTTGGAGAAATTGATCGAACGAGGACCCCCCCGCCTTCAGAGAATGTGTGTGTGTGTGTGTGTGTGGGAGGGGGGGGTTATCTCAGGGAAAAGTGTGAAACAACCTCCAGCTGGATGCCACATGTCCAGCATCTCCTGTGTCTAGCAGCAGTGTTTTACATCACTCAAACCACCCTGCTGCATGGCCCCCCTGAGGTTCGGGAGCCTCGAGGCCCCCTGTTGGCCATAAAGTCTCTCCACTAAATTATTTAATAAACAGCTTTCTTATTTAGGAGATGCTGACGCAGCATGTTCTGCTAATCAGCTAGCTAGCTATGATCTTCTGTCTCGCTGGCTATTAATTTCATTCTGGAAAACTCTTGGGGGCAGAAACAACATGTGGAATAAACATGATATGTTTCAATTGCCAGGTGAATTCATTCATTAGTGGGATATAATTCAGCCTTAATGGAGTATAATTGAAGATACATTTTGAATGAGTTTTAAACAAGGTTAACAAGTGTTTCAGCCCATCACAATTAGCTGAAATACATGGATCGCTGTTTGCAGAAAATTCTGGATGTGGCCTGAACATTTACGCATGCCACACCACCTCTGTGCTCCACTGTGCATTTCTGCCACACTAGCTGAAAGTTGCCCACTAGTTACTCAGACAGTCGGCTATTCCCTCAGGGCCCATTTTGTACTGAGGATTCTCGCTTTCTGACCCCCGTCTGCTGTACTTCATTACTCTGACTGCCAAATGCAGTCCGTGTGTCTCCTCTGCCATCCCGTGCCGTGAAGTATATGGAGACTGCTTTCCAATTCTAATCCAATGACAGTTTCCCAAGATCATTTAGTATAAAACAGCAGAGTACTGATTAGCATCCTGATGCTAATACTGAAACCATGGTTGAGACCCTAAACTGCTGAACCTGTCTGACATGTTTTTACATGACGTGTTGCTATCTCTGATGGAGAGCATCGTCCACATGGTCTCAGGTGTCTCTGTATCCATTTGCTTCTCCTCAGAATGCAGATTTCCATGGGCCCAACAATGCTTGTGGTGAGGTCACCTGTCACCATCACCTGCTCATGTGGGGACATCTTCTGGTATCTGCCTGTTGGGGTGGGTTCTTTATTTCAAGCTTGTGGTTGATGTCCTTCATTCCTATCACGGAAACGGCTGGCGGGGCACCTTTGTCAAGGTTCTCACCTGTCACACCTCCTGGCTCATGTCCAAGACTCTGCATGGTTTGCACTCTCAGCATGTCCTCCTACATGCCATGCAGCTGAGGGTCATGTGACCCTGTGCCTCAGAGCCATCCTTGATGTATCCCAGCTGGATGGACTGGTGTCTTGTGTCGTTTGCATTGTCTCCTCCTATAAGCTGTCCCTAACCGGATAAGCAACTGTTGAAAAGGATTGCGGTTCTGTTCTGTAATCATAGGTGGCATAATCTGATAACAGTACTCAAGACATGACCACTATTCACTGCTGTGATGGAGAGGTATGGAGTTTAATTAGCTAGTTATACCAGAGGAATATATTGGGGGTATTATTACAGGGTTAGTATTTCTATCCTGGGAGACCAGTGGGAGCTTTAATGACCAGAGTGACTCACTATTGGTAAAATAGTTCCTCCCTTGTTGTTGTACATGATGATTACAGGAAGACATCTGGGTGTCCCTTACTGGCCAGTCGATGCTGTGTCTGGTTCCGACGTCAGTCTGCTCAGTAGTCTGGGCAGCTTAGTGTAGATGAGAAGGCTTGTGTCCTTCATGATCGAACATCATCGAAAGTCCTGCATTAACGATCCTCTGTTTGTTACAGAACGTAACCGTATATGCCTTTAAGGACCAGAAAACAGACTTAAATAAGGACCAAGGTAGTTATCAGATTAAAATAGAAATAAACCTACCTCACCAAGCAATGCAAATGACTTTCCTGATAACCTTAACATTTTAAAGTCATGCTATTTCTTTGCTTACCTATTGGCTTATTTAGAGGTTGGCACCTGTCTCTGCATCACAGATACATGTTAGATATGGTGGGTCTCACGATACCCTCACAGGTGTGTGTAGTTTTTACATAGGTGGTGCAGTCAGGAGAGCCTGTTAGGGTGTGGTACATCATGAAATGTGGTACCCAAAATGAGCAGACTGCACCGCAGCACGGAAGCAGTTTAGTGGGGTTTCATTTTGTTGTTTTAACGTGTCCTACTTTGGATAATTAAACATGTCGACACAGAGGGGGAGGACACCCCCTGCAAACCAACACCTCAGCTGGTAGAAGGTATAAAATTAGAAATAATTAATATGCGAACATCTGTCAGTGATGAGTGAGCAGCAAGGTTCCGCTGCGGGCATGAGGACACTACCAGGACTGTTGCCAGGGCCAATGCTGGCTCCTGCACCTTGAGTTCCCATTTGGCTTTTTCCCATGATCCTTGGTGACTCCCTCAGCCATCGCATCTAATCTTGGTGTTGGCGATTTCTGGCAGTACAGACTACGGGATGCATCAGTGATGCGGGATATGGTTGTTGGATGCGGGGTCTGGGGTGCACGTGAAGGCGCTTACTCTTTAAATGGCTCCGGGTGCAGCTCAACCGGACATAGAGGGACTGATCCCTCATTATTATTGTATATATGTATCTTTCTTAAATGTTTACTTTTATTAGTTCCCCCATTTCCCCTTAAAGGCTCTGCCTTTGTCAGGCCACAGTTGCAAATAAGAAACTTGTTCTTAATCTGTCTTGCCTGGTTAAATAAAGGTAAATAAATAAAAAAATAAATTAATTAAAGATCATCTAGTGACCAAGACCCCCTGCTCTGCCCTTTGGGAGGGAACGCTCAAAAAGCAATTTGATACAGCTGGAATTTAATATCAGTTCCAATACGCACCCCCCAAAATAAAAGTGAAAGCCAGGTTGGCCACTTAAAAACTCTGAGGTTCTGCTGCTGTCTCAGACATTCTGCTTCTTTCCATTGAAAGTATATCCCCAATGGGACCATGTGTGGTCATGTTGGACATTATTATTATCTCATAAAAGACCAGTGTGTAGTTTTGCAGGATCCACATCTGGATCCACATGGGAAGATTTGACTGTAATTCCTTGCTTTACCTGTAAGGAGGAATCTTTATCTCTGATGGGAAGCATCGGCCTCATGGTCTCGGGTGTGTCTGTATCGATCCACTTCTCCTTGGAATGCGTGTTTCCATCGGCCCAGCAGTGCTTGTGGTGAGGTCACAGGTCACCATTACCTGTCAGTGTGGGGACATCTTCTGGTGTTTCTGTCTGTTGAGGGGGTGCTGGTCCCTTATTTATTTCAAGCTTGTGGTTGGTGTCCCTCATTCCTGTCATGGTCCTTGGCTGTCACACCACCTGGCTCATCTCCAAGACACCGTATGATTCACACTCTCAGGATGTTCTCCTACATGCCATGAAGCTGCTGGTCATGTGACCCAGTGCCCCAAAGCTGTCCTTGGTGTACCCCAGCCAGAGGGACTGGTTTCTTGTGTGGTTTGCATGGTCTCCTCCTACAAGCTAACCCTACCCAGATAAGCAGCTGTTGAAAATGAATGCAGTGCCATTGTGTAATCATAGGACTATTTTTGCAAGATACACATCTGGATTTATATTGGAAGATTTGACTGTAATTCCTTGCTTTACAATGTTTTCCCTCCTCCAGCTATTCCCAGGTGGCATTCATAGCCCTGAACATTCCAAGCCTGTCGTAACATTATTCACAGCAGTGCCGATGTAGTGAGGTGTTCCACACTGTGTAAAGAGTTTACAGAGTGTTAATCAAACACTGCAGAAGATGATAACACATGATCTTGTAAACACTCCTTGAACCTGCAAAAACAGGACAAGCAGCCAGTAAACAGATTAAGTGCGCAAGGGTCACGTTAATTCATGTAGCTCTGACAGCGTACATCGCATAATTATGGGGTCAAATTACCGCACCTAACATGAAAGAGTCAAATTATGGGGAAACTTGGAAAAGTTTTGTTCTAGTGTAAATAAACATGTGTAGTCCTCGTTAATGGTTTCGGAAAGCAATAACAGTTAAGAACAACATACTGATTAAATGTCAAAGTAAAATTTCCATCTTGTTTAGAGATTAAATGTAAGAGACGTGGGTATTTATGCTAATGATGGACTATGGGGGATTCCTCTCCTGGTGTCTGCTGTAAATAGTCCTACAAACACATGTGACTATGTGACAGTTTACAATCATTTTACATAATGTCAGAGACAGCTTATAGATCATAAAGTTGGCTTTAAGAGTGCACATGGAGACACTTCATGGTAAGCTGGGCTGATTCACATTCGCAGGCATATCCGTGGACCACTCCCGGCCACTGAAACTCATGTGACTCAGACCTTCACTGAAGGAGGGCAAACTTACCAGGGCAGATTCTGAACATCAGTTGGTATGAAGCCTTCTGTATGTTAAATTTGACAATGGCTGAGCTTACTTTGGACTAGGTGGGCAAACTTTTGAACTTCCAGCTTGGCTGGTCAGGAAAGTAGCATAAAAGAGTCTTGTAGTTGGTCAACAGTAGTAGGTGGGGAGAAGGGTGAGGTCCAAGCTACTCTCCATAACGGACAATAAAGACTATCCCCTCAACACCAGTATCATGAGGAGCACATTCACTCGCAGAATCTCCTACAAACACAAAACTGAGTTCTACAATGCTCTTTTTTACCCTCTGCCATACAAGTGTACCACACTGCTTATTCTAAAGGCACCTATATTATGAACAAACTTTGAATGTATATTATGCCATTCGCACGACACTTTGACTTTTGTCTTGTCTATTTGTCTATTGTCTGTTATGGCACTGTTTAGTCTGGGGGAAGGGAATTTTGTCTTTATTTATGTATACCAGTAAAGGAAATCTGAATCGTAGTGGTACACTGTGTGCCAGTTGTTTTGTGTTTTTAAATGTAGCTTTTCATCACATATTTCTTGTGTACTTTTACTTCTGCTATCTTTTCTTGGGTTAACCCTCCTCTCCTCTGCTTTACTCTGATGACTCTTTCTGCCTGCATTTGGCTGTTTCTCTCTGCATCCCTCTATGTGTCTGTTTTCCAGCTCTCCCTTGCTTTCCCTCTTCAGGAGGGTACTTCACCTTTGAGTGCCTCACTCCCCCTGCCTCCCTCTTAATGAATCGCCTGCCTTAGCCAACACTTCCTCTGTTACTGCCACTTTCACACACGCCATCATTGTTAATGATAAATAAGGTTAATACTGCATCTCATCTCAAGGTTATTTTCTGGAAAAGGATTTCATTAGAGTGTGTTTAACAATCAGTTGGAAAATCAGCATACACACAGACGAACAGTAAGTGTATTGATGCAGGTCTTCCGTGGCTCACTCTGTGTGGTATTTACTGGGTGTTGCTGTTGACGTCCCAGCTCACGCTGCCCCCAGCTCCATCCTGTCAGGGGGAGCGATTGCCAACCAGAGGTCTTGGGTCTCAGGCTAGACGCCTTGCAGCTGCCAAAACACTGAGATCCTGCAGCCACACCAAGAGACACGAGTGGCTCTTGAGAAAAGTCCAGCCTCGGGAGTTAAAGGTCAGCACTGAATGTGTTTACTGCTGAATTATTCTATTGTGTTCAGATTTCAAGACATTTCTGCATAAATGTCAGTGGAGAATGAGGATCCACAGCAGGTGTATGTGTGTGTGTAGGGGGGTTGTTTATATTACATTGTGGGTACCAAATTTCCCCCACAATGTAATAAAAACCTGTTATTTTGCCATTGTAGGGACCATTTTTCAGGTCCCCACAAAGTTCTATGTATGCAATCAAAAAACTAAAAATGCCATATATCTCATGTTTACTTTGGTTACTTATGGTTAAGGTTAGGGCTGGGTAGGGGTTAAAGTTGTCATGTTGGGATTGGAATTATCCCCGTTGAAGTGAATGGAGAGTTCCCACAAAGATATAATTACAAACCTGTGTGTGTGTGTGTGTGTGTCTGCGCACTGGTCACCATAAGGTGCACATTCTGGAACCTCTCACATACATGTGTGCAATTATATGCTTCATTAGGGAGAAACACACATGCACGGCATTTGTTGTTGCCAGCTTCCATAATCAAGGCATAGGTGGCAGCACTGAGCTCCTGCTGTTTATTATGTGCTTTACGCACAAATGAGTGTATTAATCAGGGGTTGGTTTGTTCTTTCTGGGACCCCAGTCAAAATTTCACTTGGGAGCCTCCTGTTGCCCCTTGCCTAGTGCAAATGTGCAAATGTGTGGTTCAAGTGCTGGTGAACACCGCTGCTGATTTTAAGGTATGTCCAGCACACTTAGATTACAAAGACACAGCAAAAAGCAACGAGTGTGTCTTGCATGTGTCAGATCAGGGTCCTACAGACTGGGCTGATGTTTCACTGTGTCCCTACATCTGTTCTTGTTTCTGTGAGGATAGCTCCCCAGGGTCAGTATCTAGTGCATAATGAAGTTGAAGGAGGGCTGCATACCGGTGCACACGTGTCTTCTTTTCCCTGCGTCTGCTGTGTCTCTGAGCCCTCATCACATGCTGAGGCGAGTCCCTCACCTGTGCTGAGACTACCTGCCATCGAAATTAGAGTCTTTCTGATTCGTTAAGTAACGTAATTCCCTTTAATAAACGTGTGCTTTTCTCTGTAACCGTGGCCATTGCTGGGAGGCAGAGTGACACGTGCGAGATGCGTCGGGTGATTTGCAGGGTAAAGTCGTACGAGGCATATGTTAGAGCAGAGATGCGGAGATGGGCATCTTGTGGCTTGCTGAGGCCTAAAGGACAAGGTGTGTTACCACCGGGGCACTTAAGCGGAGACATTACTGCAAATGAGAACTGTGTACCATGAACTCAAATGTTTTCAATTACTGCAGCTGTGTAATCTGGAGCACCTTTAAGGTGATGGATGGGGTTATCTGTGCCCTGCCTGCCTCTGGCCGTGCCATTTCTGAAGGGCAAAAATTAAAAAGCTCTGGTGATTTCCATATGTGTATCCGCTGACTGTAATGCTGCGGTCCTCTGTACATTAGGCTTAACTGTGGGAAATGGAAAGGAAAGTTTAACACAGGACATTAATCGGACAGCCGAGGGGTGACTCACCTGTTGAATGGCAGCTGTTCTGCAAGGTGTGGCTGCCTCTGTGCAGGAAGCCTATAGATAGGGCCACAGCACAGGATGGGAGTGGATGTCAGCTGGCAGTGCCATGACGACAGCTGTGCTGCAGAATGCTCCAGCTGTTCATTCACCTGAAGAGATGGAAAAGTAACTCAGCATATTACCCATAATCCTCCTTCATCTCAGACATCGGTAATGGGTGAACACATGGTCTCTGAAGTGGACCATTATTTTTCTGTTTCAGTTTATATTTCATGTGAAATCTGTGTAAGTTGACTCTGTGTTTCCCTCTGTCTATCTATAAGGGCCATGCTTATCTCCTCTTTCCCATTTGAATGCTAAGAGCTGCACCCCATTGATACGCATTGGATGGAATCATTGGTGCAGAATAAGGCCTCCTTAGTATGATGGATGTTGGGCATAGCAAACGCAGCATCCTAGACGAGGTCACCCGTCTTTCACGAAGGATGCCTCCCCTCACTGACGAGGCTGAGCTTCCAGACGGAAACTGGGGCCGAGCCGGAGCGGGAAGCTCCAGCTGGAGATGAAATAGGAGGGGCACAGTAAGAACGTGACAGAGAATCTGTCATTTCCTCCATGCGGACGAGCTCCTCTCCACCTCGGGATATGGAAGGCTGACCTTTTCCCATTGTAATTACATGCACAAGTTGCTTCTGCTGAGGATTACAGTAATTAATTGCCTAATTCAGGCATTTTATTATCCCCGCGGTTACCCAGCAAGAGATGCTACACTGGTTTAATGTGGGCTGACCTTCAGTAAAGGTCAAAGCGGTATTCGGTTAGCGGGCATGTGCTACGAGTCGAAGTTTTGAGGGCTGAAATGACAGCAGATGGTGGGAGGGGCCACTGCTCACCAAGTTATGGGCGTGTCCTCCTCGGTATTTTGGGGACCTGGAACCTTCATCCAATCACCAGTGATTCAGAACCAGTGATGCCAGCTGAATTCAGGTCCAATTACTCACCAATATGATTTTTGTTTCCTGTGGAGTAGAAAGGGAAAAGATAATGTGCCAAGCTCCTGACAGTAAACAGACTCAGGGCGTGATATGTACGTTGACTTCACGCAAATGGAGAGTTTGACACGGCACTTTCCAGTCTGCAGGGTGGAGCCTGTTTGGAGGTGCATGACCCCTGAAATAGAGGCCCATACAGGAGAGACGGAGACAGAGCGAGAGTGCAGAGGAGCAAATCCGTGGCTTTCCTGAGTCATTCCTGGGAAGTGACCTCATTCCTCAGATGCAGAGGAAAGATGTCTGTGTGAATGACATGATGTCATGCAATGTGTGGAGGATTAATCCATAAACAGGGAGGCAGTTTGTGGACTCCTCTTCCCTTGAGATGTTTTCTGAGCCTCTGAGATCTTATCCCACATTCTGGCTTGCAGATCTAGTCCAGGAATCCCGACCAGCTCATGAACCATCACCGTTAGCTGTTAATTGATGTGGGATTGACCCTCCCATGATGATGGCTTTGACACAGCGGGGATATGAACCAGCTCAGGGTGTGAGTGATCATGCCCTGAAAGCGGTTATGCTGACCTAATCGTATTTAGCTTCTCACGTGCTTGGGGGAACAACCCCGTTTCTGTGGCATCTGACATGGGACCCTGGGAGCGCTTGACAGCTGCTGCCATCTTCATAAAGATTTACCTGATAGAGATGTAAATACCATGAACACCACAGCACCTCGGGTGAAGGGACCGGCCCATGTGACTAGTATGTCGGCAGGTCTCTGAGACAGCGGTTACGCACAGAGCTGTTAGGCCGTTGACAGGCTATACACTGTACCAGCTTTGGCCCTGGAGAACAATTAATGGATTCTCTGTTTGCCTGACACACCAGCTTTTTCAAACTTGCAAGCAAAGACCCTGGATAGGCTACATTTTATTTATTTAGGTGATGTTTTTATGCAAAGCGGCATACATTTTTTAAAACAAAAAATATGGCCAGCCGGTCCCTGAAGCAGTTGAGGGTTAATGATGACATCAATCTGCCAGCCCAGGGACTTGAACCACTGACCTTTCGATCACAGACACAGCATCCTAGACTGCTTCCATCGAGAGCCCTACCTTTTGCAAAGTAAATGCTTTCATAATAACCCCAGAGTGCTGAACTGTTCGCCTTACATGTGAGACACGAAAAATGAGCAGTTTGAAACAAACTGTCATTTGGTGAAATGTTCATTTGTAATGGATAGGTGACTTTCAGTCCAATGATGAATGACTAGGAGAGTTCACACCAGTGAGGAATCTGCTTGAAGTAGTAATCGGTGCAATTATCCAAAGTAATGAAAAAAAATCTGATGCTTGAAGTTATCAAATATCAATCATTCTTGCCCCTCTGAGACAGGGGGCATGTACATGACATGCAAGGATCAGGGCAAACACACAATATGAAATAGTGGTGTCTTCGTAAATAATGCAATCAACTGGCCCATCCTCCAGTTATATAGAAGTTTTCGTCTTGGCATTTGAATTTGGTTGCTGTTGAAATACTCTGGCACAACGGTGACGTTGTTGTATGAGGGGACTCTTCGTCTGCCGAAGCTCTCACTTACTCTCTATCCTTGGGAACTTAATCCTTAAAAAACAGTGCAATGAGAGTCAGGTATGCAATGGAACAGCCCCAAATATCTCCACCCCATGACATAGAAATGAATCAATTTCTGATTCGACTTGGCGAATGGGGATTGGTTTCGCCGGATTCCATGCCCAGGGGTGATAGGTCACTTGTGGGTGGGGTGAAGAGTTGAATATCCTGCATGATGAACATCCGAGGTATTATAATGGAGAATATGAAAGTCACACCGTGAATGGAAAGGTAATTCATGGTGAACATGGTTACCATTCATGCTATTCCTATGAGGTCATGTCCCTCTTGCGTCTGACTCAAATGTTCCTGTGAACCAATTTACATACATGTCACTTTACCCAACACGGCTCACTTGCTCCTAGGGGGGTCCAGCACTCTGTCATTCTCTCTTCATATGTTTAATTAGGTGTAATTTAAGCAAACTCTATGCTGCTCTGATTTATTATCTTTATCGGAAATGTCTTTTCACTGTAAAAAAAAAATTGTAAGAAAAACAGAGAAATTCTGGCAGCCGGGGTGCCAGAAAAAAATGTAATAAAACAGTGAATCACTGTACAAGCAAATAACATTTCTTTCCATTACTACAAATACAAATAATTTACACAAAATAACATATAAACTTTTAAAGTTTTCTAAGAAAACTACTTTCTTTGTACCACAAAAACAATGCTAAATTTCACCAAAATCTGTTAATGTTCAGAACTTAAAAGTTATAAATCGCTAGAAATCAAGTATAAACGCTCCTGATTGGTCATGTTCAGATATACACGCTGTTAATTGAGCTATGACAACTGGTATATCTGCTTATTTCTCCGAATTAGGCATTCTATAACTAAACACATAATAATATTGCGGTGTCTGGTGGACCGAGGTATCCCGGGAGCAGAGAGACACACAAAGACTCACTCGCTGTGGAGAATACGCTCTTTATTAGCAATACAGAAAAAAAATTACAGCAGGCACCCAACCAGCACCGAACCACTTACACATATGAAACACAAGGTTGTCAGATGCCGAACTGTAAGATGCATACACGGTGGGAGATTTAGGCCTACGTAAGCTAATTACACACGAGGAACAGACCGGGTACACACAAGACACAGGCAAACACACGCGCAACAATAGGAAAATGTAACCATTAACAGTAAACAGCAACAATAACAAGGGCTATTTACACTTGCACGTGGGGCATGCTGGGATATGCGCCCCGCTGGTGCTACAATCTAATTATACTTAATATCAATTCGATTACTCGCATATTCCCTATATTGTCTAATTTTTTATTATTTTTTGTAATGTGAATAACTTTAGCTCTACACAAACCATTTCATATGCAACAACACAGTACAAATGTGTTGAATATCTGTTGAATGAAATGTGCAACTGATTTTAGGACGGCAAACCAATGTAGATTTTATGTACACTGAATGTAAAATTAAAGTTAATGAAAGAAAATTTATAGAAAACAGCTGTTGCGCTTTAGTAAAATGACGGCACATGTTGGTACAGTAAAACCATAAAAACTTTACAGATCAAGCATGTAAGCATAAGTCTAAGTTCTGAAAAAGTACAGAAAAGAAATTGTCAAGTTTCACTGAAGGTGAAACTGTGCGTAAATATACATTCATGTAACACAGTTCTAATAAAGCTTTTCTGTCATTTAACATAACAGGACAAAAATTACAGTCAAACTGAATGATATAAAACGGCTTAAAACTGAAAAAATTGCCTTTTTTACAGTGTAGGTAAAAGTACATGGTAGTATATGAAGTACTGAATAATGGGAGTGTGAGATTTATAAAGATAAAGATATAAAGTCTGGGTTAGATGTTGATGTATTGAGGGCATGATGAAGTTGATGATGAAGAAGATGATTTTAATACAAGGCTGTAAATGAGCAGTAACCATGGCAGCCAATCTCGGCTATTAAAATTGTTCTTCAGTTATTTTTAAACAGCTGCTCCCTAGTGAGAGTTTATGGAGGTACATTGCAGCACACAGCCACTGTAGCCTAATGGGCCTGTTACGGGTCCTTATGCTCCTGCTTGCCTGCAGCTAAGCGGCCTGGTCGCTCCGGAAAATGTGTCTTAACCTCAGGGGCAAATCCCATGTGGGAGTCTCCCTCACAGGTGAGGATAACTGCACACTCGAGCAGTGGAGTTTGCCAAGGCCCATCTCCACGGTAACCTGAGGGGCCATCTGGACCAAACCACATGCCCGGTCACCGGGGGGAGGTAAGGGGAGGGAGAGGAAAGTGGTTTTTAATTACTTGTAAAGTGGAAAAAGTTGGCACCAGGTGCCAGTGAGCTCTCATGCCCTCATCTTTGTTCTTAGTGTTTCCATAGAAACATGAGAGAGGAAGTGATTTTGGGCCTGTAAATGGTTTGCGAACGTCACTAATTTGGATGGTTTCTTTTGGTGCCAGCTGACAGCCATGATGGACACATAATGAGCTGCCAGCGGCGGACTCTGTGGAGGTTGCTCCCCTCAGACAGATGAACGACAATTGTCCACAACAGTTTCTCAATGACCTGAGGGCTAGAACATGGCTCCCCTCGGCCTGCATCACTCAAGAGCATGGAACTCAGTGCTTGTGTGTTCTTTCTGGCTCCATTCAGGCATTCCATCTTTAATCATTTTCTCCAGCCATGACGAAATCCAAGCATAAAAATAGGTAAAATAGTTCACCAAAATATGGGAAAAAACGAGGAAGTTCTACAGTGGAAAAACTGAAAGCTGCTTCCTCAAATGAAGAGATGGCAGACCCCATCAAATTGAAAACTTATATAGGGAACAGTCACCCTTAACAGAAGGTTTCCAAAGTTTGCAGATATCAGTGCTGCAAGGGACTGTTACAATGGGGCATGATGGATGATGAATCCAGTGTGGCTTAGAAACGCAAAGGGAACTTACAAACTGAGCTCAAAGAGAAGAAACATGAGGGGTCTAAACACAGACAGGTAGGCAAAACAAGAATAAATTCAAGGCTAAACTAAGCATCAGGCAAAATCTACCAGAAAACACATTCAGGATCCACAAGCAAGAAACACCTTCAGGGACCACACAGGAACAAAATGGAATGACTGCCTGAGGCCTACGGTAGGCATATATATACAGAGACAATGAGGCTAGACAATGAAAAGGTGCAAGCCATTGACAATGAACCAAACACTAGGAACTATAAGTAGCAAGAAACAAGTGAGGGCAATCAATAATAATCAGTACAGACTCATACACAAAGACAGACTAGAAACAAGGGTACAGAACATTGCTACAAGATTAGATACAAGTAGGGATACCTAAGAACAAAGTGAGAAAACAACCAATACAGAAATAAATGAGAACAAGACAATAATTAATGTGCGGAAAACAAAACTAATATCTAAGGTGTCTTACATAGTTGAGACTCTGATCTCTGGCAAGCCTCGTACCAGTAACAGATAGGAATGCACATTCTCAGCTGCCATTTAGCACATGAGTCCATTCAGCCATACAGTGGCCTGAGGCGAAGGGGAACATGCTAAGAGCTGAGAAGTTAAACCTAATGAAACACAGGGAAAAGAATGGGTTGCTCAGCTACACCCCCTGGCCAAACAGGGAGACAATGCACAGGAGACAAATGGGCAAGGTAGGGATAGAATCTGATAGGGGACCAGGACATTATAGAGTCTGGCACCATTCTGTGCCCTACTCCCCCTCAGCATAAAAGCATCCGCTGCAGAGTTAAATGATAGATGAGTATGTCAACAAGGACCATGTGTTTGTGTGTTCCTCCTATGTGCACATAACAATGGCATTTTTGTTTGTAGTTTTTGTGTTTTGTCTATGTGTGTGTCGTAATTTCCCAGACATGCTTGGACCTCTGACATCAGCATGTGTTCAAATGCTAAAGAAAAGTGCAGGATTGCATCACTGAAAACCCTTAGACACGAGGGGTCTAAACACTCACTAGTACTGAGGAGATAAACTGATCTGGAGGAAGCTGACTGGTGTGACGATTCAGTAATCTAGAGGAAGCTGACTGGCTTAATCGCAGACATCTGCAAAGACTCTCAGGGGTGTAAGGATTCAGTATTCCAGAGGACTGGCATCATCAAAGACAGGTGTGCAGGCTCTTGGGGGTATGAGGATTCAATAGTGTAGAAGAAGCTGACTGACTTAATCACAGGCAGCTGTGCATGCTCTTGTAGTTGTAAGTAATCTAGAGGAAGCTGACTGGCTGGAAGCTGACTGACTGTGCAGGATCCCATATGCGTGTGGTTCGGCTGCAGTTACGTCTGAGCACTGGACGTTTTTGAGTTGAGCCGTCTGAGTGCCTGACAGCAACTCTTTCATCTGCCTCACCGTCTGATCCCCTGTGTATGTCTGCACTAAGGGATGTCTCTGGAGGTCATCATCCCACAAAGGGTCCTGAGGGTCATCCTCAAGCAGCAACCCCCCCCCCCACTGCACCTACCACCACCACAATACCAAGATCCCACCCAGACGGCAGTGAGAACAACACAGGCAGTACATGGGCAGCTCGATTGATTGGAGTGCCTTGCTCTTCCTGATCTAAGACCAGGGTTAGACTGATGCAGTTGTGCACTGTCCATATGACTTTGACCTCAGTCTCCATCTGTATAGAAATACCTCAAATGGTACACACCATTTACAGAAGGCATTTAGCTTTCCACAAGGCAAACAGGTATGAATGCTTATACTGACCATTACAATGCATTATTGGTCTGTAGGAAAAAGTAGCTCAAGTAAATTTTAATATCTCCACCAATCGCGATGTTTTCAGGTGAGCTTGATGTTTCCGAGCTTAGTAACCAGTTTGCAGACAGTGACTATTGTGAGCACTCAATGAACGGAGGCTGAAGTTGTATAAAAGGCATACATTTATTCCAAACTAACACTATATACTAACATAAGACAGACATTACAAAACATAATCAACAAACACAAAATAACGGAATATAACCAAACAGAATGCAATGTGAAATTGCAGTGACCAGATTTAAATGGGTAACCTTAAAAGGGAAATACTGTTTGGTAAAGCAAGTACAGTTTGTGGAAACACGACCTTAGAGTTATAGAGCAGATTAAACAGAGCAGCTTAGGTTGTTAGAATGAATGGAAGTTGGTTTACTTGGCTGTAGAGTGGAGGGGGAATGGCTAGTAGACTGCAGAGGTGATGAGCTGAGGGAATGGTGGCTCTCAAGAAGGCGCAGCGTTTGGAGCGGTTGTTGGAGTGGAGCCCCTTGGATTTTCTCTCCTTGTGAAGCTTTAAGGTGAAAGGCTTTGTCTTGGGGTTGCAGTTCCCTGTTGGGTAACACACTTTCAATGGCAGGTTCAGGAGGGCTTCTTTACTGGGCTTCGCGGTCGTCTGGCCATTTCTTGATGTTTTCTGGAGGACTTCTCCGGAGGGTTTCTTCCTGGAGGGCTTCTCTCGGCTTCGCTCTGAGGTGCCAGGTTTTATGGTCTAGAGTTCATGAATAGGGATGACCAGGAACCCGACACCTGAACCAATGGCTGGCTATCTAGTTGGCGGGCTTTCAGAGGGGTGCCTGTGGTCTTTTTGGTATTTACCACTCGACTGATGCCACTTTACTGATAATTTTCATTAAATGGGTGTAACTTTTGATACATACAATTTTATGATAAAACACTGACCAGATTCGAATTCAGGAGTGATTTTCCATCAGCTTGAGACCAAACATGCCATACCAGCCTGGAGGTTCACACCTCATACCATCTTTATGAATTAATTAGCAATTTCTTACATTACCTGTATGTATGTTAATGAATCACATCAGTATACAGTAGCTATTGGTGTTTTGTGTTGCACATCAACAGATGTTGCTACTTTGGGTAAGTTGTACAGACACTACATTGCATATTCACATTCAAACAGCACATCTTACCCTTAGGTAGGTGTGGCTGTTAGTTTGTTGCAATACCGATTTCAATTACTCATCTGGAAATGACATATTTTGGTTGGTGTGACTTATTTCAATGATCAGCTCTCCAGGACTGATAATATATACATTGATTCAGTCTTTCACACAAAATAGTAGAGGACAAAGAAGCGCTAACTGAGCACAAAGATCAGATAAGGGCCGACAGAGAAATGAAAAAAGGGGCGTTGTTAAACAAAGAAAGAAAAGACCTCTGATAGTTCGGAGACCCACTAAGATGCCTGGTTATATTATTTAACTTTCACGATTCCTCTGGGATAACCATGAGATCATGTATGCAGGGGTAGCTATACATATATATTTATCCATATTTATATAATGGTTCAAGTGAGAAGGGTAAAATAGGTGATACTCTGTGAAAACACAGTTATAAGGATGGCACACAAAACACTAAGATTGTCTAAGGACACAGACAAACATAACCTACTGTATATGGATATTGAGACTAGCACTAATAAGTAAACACATATACAGTGTATACACAGGCCAAACTTAAAAGAGAGCTTTCTTTAGGGTGTTGGGTGAGTCTGTGGTATGTATGGCAGGATGGACGGGGAGGGGGTTGCGTGCCAAGTTGAGGTACCCCTATCCTTGAGGTCCATTCTGCTGTCTGTAGGTCCTTAAATCTTTAGGCCATAAAAGCTGGAATGCTGGCCTCCCTTGTCATCTGTGTGTGTGTGTGTGTGTGTGTGTGTGTGTGTTGGGGGTGGGGTCACTAACCCCCCTTTTGTGCCTAGACCAACAAGCCTTTTCCAGGCTAGGCCTTGTCTCAGGCAACCTGGAACCTCAGCCCTGTCGTATGCGTGTGTGTGATCCTAAAGGTGAGGGCTTCACAGAGCATACATAATACATAAAAACATGGTTATAATGTGTTATGCCTTTTTATAAATAGTCATTGCCGTGTTTATAATACTTTATGAATGCATTGCAATTCATTATGAAGGTATCCATAATGCACTATGATGACTGCTTTAAGTAAAAAAAATCTATTTGCCTCTCAACAGCACTTTTCCTCTGATTGATCTAGTCATGCATACATATACCTTCCTCAGACAATGGTTTTATTGTACTGTATCGCTCACTGTGAATGCTGAACAAATGGGCCATCTGGTGTGGGGGGCAGTCCCACCTCTGCTGCATGATAGGTTTGCGTCTCCTTATGGTTTCGATTCCTGCAACGCATTCTCCTATTGTGTGGCTCATCTGGTGTTATGTGGAGGTTATATACCCATATATGGTCCAATGAAGGCGGTTCTTAAATTGCAGTTGACATTTGGGGCTGTTATTAACATGCTTGGCAACCACGAAACTGACACTGTACACACAAAACATTGCCATTTAATTTCTTATGCCCACAATACATTGCAACTATAATGAGGAAAGTTGCAATGGAGACAGGTCAACTGTAGTCTTGCCGTGCACACACAGTTACATTTAGAATCCATGAGATTTATCAACATTCATTTCATATGGCCGTTCATATGCGTGAGTGATAAATACCACTTAGCAAACAGTGATTCACATTTAGGAATTCGCAATTTGCTAAATGAGACCCCAAAATGGTTGCTGCATTAAAACCCTAAATATTTTTAGATAAACATGCTATTTATAATTCCGATCATGTTCACTGTAAAATCTACAGTTGGATTATTAATGTAAAAAATTCATTTGAGAAGCTCTCTGCCTCTCTCCTAGCTGAGCTGTCTGCCCACGTGGTCCCCGCTATCATGGGCAGTACGTTGTCATGGTCCCCGCTGTCCCCAGCTCACGTGGTCCCCACTGTCCTGAGCAGTACCTTGTCATGGTCCTTTCTGTCCTGCGCTTCACACTATCGTGGTCCCCCCTATCCTGCGCAGTACCCTGCCATGGTCCTCTCTGTCCTGCGCTTCACACTATCGTGGTCCCCCTATCCTGCGCAGTACCCTGCCATGGTCCTCTCTGTCCTGTGCTTGACACTGTCACTGTCTCCCTTTGCTGCGCTTGACGCTGTCACGGTCCCTGCTATCCTGTACCCTGTCACGGTCTTCTCTGTCCTGCGCTTAACACTGTCGTGGTCCCAACTGTCCTGCACAGTACCCTATCACGGTCCCCGCTATCCCGAGCTCACATGGTCCCCGTTATGGTGCACAGCACCCTATCATGGTCCTCTCTGTCCTGCGGTTGACGCTATCATGGTCCCTGCTACCCTGCGCAGTACCCTGTCATGGTCCCCGCTATCCCGAGCTCATGTGGTCCCCACTATCCTGCACAGTACCGTGTCATGGTCCTTTCTGCCCTGCGCTTGATGCCATTGTGGTCCCTGCTATCCTGCGCAGTACTCTGCCATGGTCCTCTCTCAATCTTATAAAAAACTGAGTGGACTATTAAGCAGCCAATCACAGTCCAAGCCATAGACCAGCAATTTTCTTTCTGGTTCGCATTCAACCCAGATGATTCTGCATCCTTTTCAGTAGAATTTGGAGCCCAGCCTGTCGGGGGCAATGGAATACCCCCACTCTATCCTTAATGAACTCTGTATGAGATGGCTGTTCCAAATGGTTGCTGGATAGCCTAATTTACTTTCTGGATAAATACAGATATGGGAGGTTAAATATTAACTATAATGTGGCTTTATGAGGAAACGAGTAGTGGGTGAGTGAAGCATTCCTATGAAAAGTTGGTTCTTGGCTTCGGCTCCAGGTGTCCAGTGACATTTCCTAGAGAGCTGCTGTGACCCTGGTGTTCGATGGTGCCCGACCCATGTCGCCTGTCATCATTTAGTATTCCTTCACTTAGCCATTCTCTCTGACTTAAAGAAACCTCTACGGTCATAGCCTGGTTCCCTGTAAGTAATGCATAAGGTTTTAATGTTCACCCATGCTGCGTGGCGTGATGTATGAGATCGGAAGGGAGGCCCCAATCTTTACAAGGCAACGCTCGTATTGCACTGTGTGAATTAAAAGCACGGGAAACACCCACAGCCATCAAGGTTTGTGATGAATTCCCCATGATGAATGGTCTTAATGCAACTTTTGATTTTTCTTTTCCAATTATTATCGCTGTGAGAGTATGAGTGAATGCCTCTGCACGTCCCGTGATTGCTTGTGGTTTGTCTTTAATAATTACAGTTGGAAGGCAACCAAAGTTGTTTAAAGGGACAGAACACTAGCTGATGTGATCCCTGTGCAGCTACAAAGGGTCTTGCAAAGGGAAATGCCAAACCGACTCGGCTAAAACCTTTCCACATTTCCACCTGAGTTCTAAGGGCTTCATGAAGAGCAGCCAAGTTTGCTGAAAGATGAAAAGATGTGCATATGCACAACGAGGTCTTTGCTTTGCCATGGAGACTTAATGATACCCTGCTACTGAACTAGTGACAGGAGATGAATGGAGTGAGTATAACGAACTCCATGCACCTCCATGCACTCCATGCACCTGGCATGGGTGGGCATGCCTCCCTGTTATGTAAAGGCAGGGCTCCCTGTGTCCCACCCCTGGCCACCATCTCACCTCAGTATGGACTTGAACCACACTGGAGGTCACCCCTCACAATGTACAGTGCACAAACTTAGCAAACCATCAGTAGACAAAATGAAATTGGACTTGCTGGGGGTTTGTGGGGAGCAGTGGTGAAGGTTGCCTAGGTCCATATGGTGTTCCTTCTCCCAATCTGGCTAATATGTCTAAGAAAAGAAGCTCAATGAAATATCAAAGGACACTGAAAGTGGGATTTACTGGAGTCCCCACCCCTCCGTTTACTGGTAAGTCGGTGGCCATCAGGGCTTCAGCTTCAGTGTAATTGAGCTCGAGGAACATGACATGCTGGAGCTACATGCCTGATTGCTTTGTCCCCAACAGCGCACACACAAAAACACACACATTTGTATTTATAGCTTTGTGGAGATGGTCCATTCATTTCTATGGGAAAACCCTTGACTGCTATCCAACTTTAACCATAATTAACCAATTGCATTCACGGATTTTAATAAAACTGAGTTTCTCCTTGTGGGGAATATTAAATGGAAATGGCAAACTAATGGCAAAATAATTTTTATGGAAAAGCAGTCTTTCAGCAGGAGTTGAAAACAGCTGTTGATCACAGAGTCAACAGGAGTCTGTCTGTCTGCTGTTGCTCCACACACAGTCAGAGGAGGTGATATTAAAACCCACAGCCCTGGAAGGTGTGAGGCACCAATACTAGTATCCACTCTGCCACTCTTCCAGAAAATATTAGTAAATGATCATTTACTCATAATTATACATTTGGTCCCCACAATATAACATATATACAGTTAGACTGGGGGCAGTGTGTGGCTCAGTGGTCTAAGCCTGTGTGCCTGTAATCACAAGGTCACCAGCTCAAACCCAGCCTCAGCACATCTGCGGGTTCTTGAGCAAGGCCCTTAACTCCCCAGCTCCCTGGTTGCCGCTACAGGTGGCAGCCCTTCGCGGACAGCTTACTCTGCAAAGAGCGAGTTAAGGATGGTGTAAAGACAATTTCCCCACAGGGATCAATAAAGTATCAATTATTATTATTACCTCAGACATTCGCGAGGTTAGGTTCCAGGAATCGCGGATGTTTGGAAGAGTCGCAAAAAATGGTAATATGTGTTTATTTCTATAGTTTAAACCCTAAAGACCCACAGTAACACATTTACAGTACAGTATACTGATGTTACCCCTACTAATTCATAGAACACGGCATTGGCTTATTTTAGAACTATGTACATATTTACACTATATACATCAAGCAGGGCCTGTCTCGCTCTTTTTCTTGGAGGATCCTTGGCTGGTGGCTCGTTGCTGACATCCACCTCAATAAAAGTGATGGGGGTGGTAAGCCTTCAGCTCCGGGTTGAGAAAAGTCTCTTTGATTCCTAATGCCTCCTTTCGTCCAGCCAATTCAGTTAGTTTTGGGTAAGAGACTGCCACCCACAGGTGCTGCTTTACCCTACGCTCCAAATCGAGGGAGTAGGGTCGAGCCCGGCCAGACGGATACAGCAGCTTTCATTCCACAGCACGCTGGTATATCTCCTGGTGCTCTTCCATGCTGTATCCGTGGATCCTCAGTGGCTCCATCCATTTGGCCTCCCAAAGAGCCTCCAAGGCTGTTTCTATAGGAGACTTTGAGGGCAAGGGCTGAAGACCAGGGAGAACAGCTCCATTCAGGTGTCTTCTTTCTTCCCAGGTTTTCTGCTGCTTCCCCTTTCCGGTTTATCTGTAACCTGAGACACATTTTGGAAACATATATGAAAATCAAGGCTAGTGACTGTTTATTTCATTTGCACTAATCCCTGTTGTATGATATATTTGTTGGGTAATCTAACCAGAGAAGTTACAAAAGTTAACAAAATATTCCTTAAATGTAAAAGGCAAACTTCCATCATTTAAATTTAAAACCAAAATAATTTTGGCAAAAAACATCTGTTGATCACAGAGTCATCAGGAATCTGTCTGTCTGCTGTTATGCTTCAAATTCCATAAAATGCAGGTGATGACTCTATAGAATGTTTGTGATGATTTGAGATGCTGGACACCCAAAGTAAACAGCAAATTTTGTACAAACGACATAAACTCCATTGATGTGTTGGGAAATGGCATAATAAGTATCTAGGCTGGCTAGGTAGGGTGTGCCATTGATGTTTTGCCTAGCAGAGATGACCTTCGGGTCTTTACATGTAAAACCTATACAACTAGGCTGTTTGGTCAGTTATATTTAATAAAGCAAATCTTTGTACTGCACATTACCACAGCATGAATTATAGTTGATTCTCCTCAATGAACTGAAACACCAAGGAAGTTATATAGGTAAAGAAAGTGTAGAACCCATCTTCAATCAGCTTGTTCTGGTCAGGGTTTTGGGGGGCCTGGATCTTTTCCTAAGCACACAGGGCACAAGTGTTAATGAAGCAAGGCTGTGCCCCGGTCCTAACGCTGGATGGGATGGCCAGGCCTTTGCAAGGGAGACCCATGCACTGAGTCATACACTATGGACAAATATATGATGCTACTCAGCTAAACTGCAGGTCTTTGGAGTGCAGGAGAAAAAGAGAGTAACTGCAGGAAACCTACAGGATACGGGGAGAACAAACAAACGCCAGGGTGGCATGGTGGTGCAGTGGTTAGCACTGTTGCTTCATACCTCTGGGGCTTGGGTTTGAGTATCTGCCCGGATTCCATTTATGTGGAAATTGCTGTGAGGTTTTCTCTGGGTACTCCTGTTTTCCCTCACAGTCCAAAAACATGCTGAGGGTGACTGGAGTTACAATATTGTCCATAGGTGTGTTGCGTGTGTGAGTGTGCCTTATGATAGGTTGGGCACCCCATCCTGGGTTGTTTCCTGCCTTGCGCCCATAGCCTCCTGGATAGGCTCCCCCACAACCCTGAACAGGACAAGCGGTTACAGAATATGGATGGATGGATGCAAACTCCACACACACAGCAGAGGTGGCATTCAGACCCTCAGCCCAGGAGGTGTGAGGCACCAGTGCTAGTATCCACTGTGCAAGTCTTCCAGAAAATATTAGTAAATATCCAAACCAGTCATGTTTGTACATTCTTGTTTGTGGCACTGTAGGTTACAGGTATTTGTATAGTCACTAAACCACAGTTTTGATTACTTTTATTTTTTGGGGAACTTTTTGACATCTGACTTCTGCAGTATTAAGGCACTTTAAATGAAGTCCATTTTTAGGTGGTGTTATGTACTGGTCTTTACTTTGATAATAACTGCAGGCAGTACTACATTAAAAGTTATTTGAAATGATCAGAGAATACTGATTTAACGGAGATGCAATCATGTTTTTTTTTTGCCAGAACTAAATTACAAGTGAACTAGATTTGGGAAGATATTTGATATCTGATGATTTCAGATAACATGGCTGAGGCCTGGGTACTGCTCTGAGTGGTCAAGTGGGCAGATTGTTATGTTCATCAAAAAATTCATGAATCTCTCCAGTAAGGATTGAGCCCGTTTCTCTTATAATCACAAGCACACATGGGCAGTAGTTGCTTAAGTTCACAGCCAGGGATGTGCGGGTCGATACTGAAATATTGACTCTTTTGCTCTGAATGGTTCATCTTTGAAAATCGATTATAATGTTAAAATACCGATATTTTACCCAGTGTTTAATTGTTAACATTATTATTATAAGGAGCAGGACATTAACTACTACCAGGACCTAAGTATCAGTGTTAGAAAAGGAACCAGTTCTCCTTCATTCTGTGTTTTCTGCTCCAGACTGAGAACTATGGCTCCCTGCGTGTCAGTCACTGAGTCACAGAGATTGGTGGGAGAAGGAAGGTGCAGTCGGTTAAGTGCGGGAGACTAAACCAATAGAAAAAAAATGTAGCATAGTGTGAGGCTATTTCACCCCATATGATAGTAACGAAGTCAAATTTGATGTTTGTCAACGCGGTGTCTGAAAGTACAGTACAGTATGGCATGCCCATGTATTCCAAATCCTGGTGATGAGGGACATGCGTCATATGTAGAGATTTAAGGCGAGGTTCCAAGAGTATATCAGGTCAAGATAGGACCCCTGCCTGGTTGCCTGGATCACCAACTACCTCAAAAGCAGACCGCAGTACGTCAGGCTGAAGAACATCACATCTGACACTGTGGTCAGCAGCACAGGAGCACCGCAGGGGACTGTGCTGTCTCCTCTTCTCTTCAACCTGTACACCTCAGACTTCTGCTACAACTCTGAATTGTGTCACATGCAGAAATTTGCGGACAACATGACAATCATGGGGTGTATTAGGGATGACCAGGAAGAGGAGTACAGGAGTCTGGTAGTAGCCTGCTTTGAGCGGGTTTTTTGTGGTTTTTCGGTCGCCCTAGAGCAACCTCGCTTTATTTTAGTTAAACGAGGTTCAGTAAGAAGTTAGTCTCGGGTAGGTAATTGTTAATTTGGTTATTTTAAAAGTTTAATTACCATGCTTGTTATCTCTACGCTGTCGGATAATTTAAATAGTTCTGTCTTAACGCAAATGTTAATTTAGTGTTTTATTATACTCGGCACTTTATTGTTGTAACTATACGTTAATTAGATCAACTAAA
>JAODKC010000001.1:51055493-51074617 GCA_026777985.1 Mormyrops attenuatus | reverse complement strand
CCCCGCCCCCCCCCCCCCCCCCCCCCCCCCCCCCCCCCCCCCCCCCCGCCCCCCCCCCCCCCCCCACGCCTGATGACTCTCCCTGACATACATATCTCCATGCACATCATTAACACTCAGGCACCAGATGGAATTCACAGTGTGGCTCTTCAGCACGACTTAAATGGATAACTTCCCTAAGTGAAAATATGGCTTATTCATTAGCTGGGGACCTTCTGCACCATGAGGTGACCTCCAGTGCTCATCTGACAAGGTCTCCCTCCATCCTGTTCACAACTACATTTCTACAGAAGGGGCTGCATTCCCTTCAGCGGTATCCGCTTGCCACACAGTCATCAGTACAATGTTCATGTGCCATGGACAAATGGAATTGTGGGTAATTGGGTTTGTTGTGATTAATTACGAGCAGCTGAGGGTGCCAGTCACCACTCTGACTTGTTGAGCTGCATGTTTGCGGACACGTTTCCCTCATGCCATTTCATGATGTGGCGGTGCATGTGATTGGCTGGGGAGAGTGGGAGGAGAGTACAAAAAGCAGAACAATCCAGGTGGAAACAAAAAGAAGTGCAGAGGCTGTTCTCTCAGGGTACACACCACACCCTCCACCAAAAGCCTCTGTTACTCACATAACCCCATGGGCTCTGAAAATGGCCCCTCCAAATGCCACTGTGTAGTTTGTAATGCACATAATAATATATATCCCCCCCCATATAGATTCAGAGTGGTTCATTCTGGTTCGGTTTACTTGCTGAAGGCAAAAATTGCAAAACTTGTACCCTTCCAGACACACATTGCCCATGACTCAGCTAATTTCAAGCTGGACATTAATTTAAAAAATAAAGTGAGGCTGTCTATGCATCAATGCAGTTAAGATTGCCTAAACTTCTTAGAGAAAGAAGCCTCTACCGCCAACAGACTCCTGCAGATCCCGTGGGTAAATATGGAGATACATAGGTACATATCCGAGGCAGTGCAAACACAAGGCGCCACATACCTCGGTGAGTTATTGTTAATGGTAGGCCGCTGGTTTGAATCAGTGTGATCTGAGGGGTCTTGACAGTTTTCATATCACCGTAAAGCTGTTTACCTGGCATCCCTCCATCACCATAAACTATGCAGAGCAAAGACAGGAAGCTCGTAACCTGGGTTTATTTTCTTAACCTTCCCTGGTAGCTCAGCCATAGCACACAGAGCCACAGAAAAAGGCTGCTTTCCTATATTAAAATGACCCTGCCCTCACCCTGAATATATATATACACACTCCCCTGGCTAAAATGTAACAGAAATCTTTGGCCGAATGACATTTCACTATATGTTTTCTTTTTCCTGAACCTTTATGCATGAATTTTTATAGTTTTTTTGGTTTATAACAGAGGTCACTAACAGGCGGACCGTGGTCCGGGTCCAAAACCAGAAGCTGTCCCATACGGACCCAAACCGATAGCCAAAACTGAAAGTTATGATTTAAAACCGGGGCGCTTCTATTTTACTCGGCGGAGCTTTTCGGTAGTGGTTTAGCACTAGAACCGCCGTTACCTGCGCCAATGAAGACGTAGTTCGACGTATGCAGCCCTTTGTTCGCTCTAATGTGCCATTAGTGTTAATAGCAGCAGCAAAGCTAACACCCGCAACCAAAAAGCCGTAATGTTCCTAACATAGTGGCTGCTCTGTCCTGAAATTGTAAAGCTGAAAAGTTTTCAAACACAGTATGTATTATGTAACATGTTGGATAAATAGACGTAGTTTATTGGTGATTTCATGTTTGTTGAAGTTTCCAGTTTTTAACAACTGCTTAAAGTAATGTTATTTGTTATATAAATCAACTCCGGTGAAACAAAAAATGCACATTTTCAGGTTTGCCAAATCTCAAGTAGCTGGCATGACGCTCATGCTGTCAGACTCACGCAGGAAATCTTACGGCAAATCGATATTATTGCATTACAAACCTAAAATTAGCTACGTTAAAAGTGTATTTACATGGTGAAATACAAAAGCAGACTATTTACAAGGTAATAACTGTTACATTTGTGTGCAGACATCTCGAGCTGAAAATTTCACTCCAGCCAGCTGGCCGAAGTTGGCAACCCCACGTTTTATTTGAAATGAAAAGTAAAATGCACTGTTTTCGCCTGAAACGGCTTGTCATTCCGTTTGCATTGTTACTCCAACAAATATAAGACGAATGTGAGAAAAAGGGGAAAATCAAGCTTTCCTCCCTTTATTTTATTTTTTGGAAGTTAAGCACATGCACAATTTCACATTTTATTTATTTTCTCTTATTTTGAAATGCATCCCTACTTTTTAGTAAATGAGGGAACATTATACATATTGACAGTCACACATGTATGTTCGGTTCTATGTCATGTGACAATAAATATTGTCAAAAAGTATTTGAATTGTACTGAATTTACTTGATTTAACAATTACGTATTGACTACATGAAATGTTGATACAACTACTAGGCTACTGGCATATATATCTCACTAAATAGGCATTATGATCTTCCGGACCTTTGCTTCAAGATATTTTCTCTAACTGGACCTCTTTAAATTTTAGTTGAATACCCCTGTTTTATAACATGCACAGAATCTCCTTGATGATGATTTATTTTTAATTGTACAGCTTTATTCCTTTGGATTTCCTTCAGTGATTTCTGAAAAAAAATATTTTAGTTTTTAAATGGAAAAAATACTGTGCATATCTATTTAGGCACTAAAAAAGACACCTGCTCAATTCAAGAAAGAATGAAAATTTCAATGACATTTCTCTTTGCTGATTTTTTTTTCAACATAGCCCAAGCTGCCCTGGTGCATGGGACGGCAACATTAGGGTTACAAGCCTTTAACTGTTACCTGCTGCTAAAAACTTCCAGAATCATGCAAGGGCCTCAAGATGCAATTGATATTTTGATATTAGCTGGAGTGCCCATTCCGCACAGCTCGTGTCTAGACTAGTTTGTTGCCATGGTAAACGGCTTTTTAGCTGGGGCACATTCTCATTCATCATTCTAAAAACAAAATGCCACAGGGGATCTTGAGTAACCCACTAGATTTATTATCCTATCTGATCCAATGTGCCACACTGCCAGCACTGGGCTGGTGTGGTTTGATTTAGCTTTTGAAAGGGCAGTTGATGAATCCTGAGCTTTTCTTGGGATTTCAAACCAACCTAAAAGTGTCATTTGAGGACAAAAATATTGGGGAATTCAAGGCAAGAGAAAATTTCAGAAGCTTTACAAAGAGATAATGCAGCAAATTGACAGCTGCAAGCCATGTACAGAAACAGCTCAGGGCAAGCTGGAATAACTGATTATGAGGGGTGATTATGGGGGGATCTCTCACAAGCATCTGAGGGACCCATTGCCCTGTGACTTATAGGGTTTCCTTGTGAATAAGGGATCCAGGAGTTCAAAGTCAAATCAAAAAGTTGAAGTATCTTCTGCTTCAGATATATGATGCAAGGAGGTGAAATATTGATCTCATTGGTCAAATGTAAAAAAGTTAAAAAATTGAATATAAATATTGAGGCATATAAATATCATATAAACTTATCATATAAAGAAAATTAACTGGCATAAGGCTGTTACTGCAGTCATACAAGAACAATCAACCAGCACTTTAATGCCCTCCCAGGTGAATAGTATTAATAACAAGCAATACAACATTTACGTTCACATGAATTACTTTTCTAGATTGTTTGGTAAGCTGTGAATGAAATGATGACCATTCTTATTTGATGGAGAGTAATGCACAGTTATACTGTGGTTAAAATGAGGTTAACCTTTTCAGTGATGTATTTATTAGGATCACAAATGACAGAAATAACATGCTGTTCATACTGTGTGTTAAAATGTCTCCTTTCATCAAGTTGCCAAGTTTCTGAAAATTAAATTTGAAAAACATTGTGAAAACACAAAGACAAAGAGTGTATAAATGTAGGCGTTCACAGGGAGCTCACTATTAGCGGCAATGAAAACACTCACGTTATTAAATTAGCATTTGGTGTCAGAATGCGTTGAATCACAATTGTTGCTTTCTAATAGCTCAAGCAGGCGTGCAAAGAAGCAAAATGTTGGCACGGCAACCACTAATTTGATCAGAAGTATAAAAAGTAAAATCGGTCTCTTTGTTGGAAATTCTCATTTACTGGAGGTTTCACAAAACAGAAAATAAAAGAAACATGGGAATGGTAAATATTTATCATTTCATCATAAAATTTCATCCCTCATTTCCATATCGGCCATTGGTCAAATAATCAAACATACAAAATATTACAGATGCAGCAATAATTGTACACTAGGATAAACAAGTTTTTGAGGTTGGGGACATATACGAGCAGGACAGGTGAAATATAAATAATGTTCTCAACTGTGATGATAATGACTTTGCAAAGCTTTGATTTAGCAGCCTCTCAATTGCCACCGTATTCCTTGAGTGAACAAACCATATGGGGCTATTTCTGTTTACGTTCACAGCTAAATCAAGGCGGAAGCTACATTTTTGTAATGTCGTAAAGCAGCGACATTGCATTAATTTTTGGCCAACTCCCATCTCTTCTAAAAGTAAAGCTATGACAGTCAGGCAGACAGATAGATGACTTTATATTCTTTCTTTCGCTGATGACAGATGAGCTACAATCTCAAGGATTTATGTCGGGTGTTCATTAGTCAGCACTGTGTCCCGTGAAGGTTTCCCCACGTAACAATTAAGGAAGCAGAGGGACCACCGATTTCAGGAGCTGCTCTGGCTGAGTGCCTCTGCTCCAAATTCCCCGCCGAGAGGCTTTTAGCTGGATAAGGCTTTTCGGGAATCCACTGTAAGCTTCTTTGGCTTCCACTCATTTTGATAGCACTTTGTCTAGATGTCTTAAGATAGTTTCCCAGAACTTGGTGTCTTGATATAAATATTATGTTCTTTCTCATTTTGGCTGTGGTTATATCAGATTACAGGATGGTAATTACTGTTATGCATTTTAGTGGATATGGATATGACATGATGTACAGTACGATACAATATGATATGAATTTAAGCTGTGTCCTTTGCCACCTCCAGCCAAACAGACCTGTAAAAGAAGGATGGGTCTCATTTAGGCTGGGATTTCATCACTCTGGCCCCTATAGTCTTGTCCTTGTCACTTTCCGTTCATCTTCTGTCGACTGTCCTCGAGAGGTACATCTTCCCGGTTTGAGGTCTTATTACTTTGAGGTCTTATTACTTTGAAAACTAAATAATCCACATCAAGAGTATCATTTATTTTTAGCAAATCATAATTATGTAGTCTTTGGTTTTAGATGTTTCCCGCAAAACTAGAATCCATGTAGTGTTAAATTTAAATAGCTTTCAAAATCCACAACCTCAGAAAAATGCAACCTACATGTCAAGACACAAACATAGTCTTCTCTTTTAGTTTTTAAGAAGTGAATTTTTTGAGGTGGTACAGGGTCTGTGTCTCACACACTTGTGAAAAGAGCAAAATGCCAGAAGATGCAGTGTGAACGTGCCCTTTGAAGGAATTTTAGTCCAAAACCAGGAGGTCCCTCCAGATTGGGATTCAAGGTTTATTTCCAAAGAATGCACATTCACACCCAATGCTTATCATCAGACATTCCAGTAGTCCTGTTGGGATATAAGGTATTAGTTATAAGTACAGCGAGGAATTTAATTACTGTATGTGTGTGACATTTATAAACTGCTCCCCGTTACTGCTGACCTTTTATTTTAAATGACTCTGGAGAAGTATTTGACCTGTATCTCAGACCCATGATCAGCACCACCATACACTGTGGATTGTACATGTATCCATGACACTACATCAGTACCATCAGACACTGTGGTTTTTACCTGTATCCCTGACATTACATCAGCTTTGTCAGACACTGTGGACTTTACCTATATCCCTGGCACTCCATGAGCACAATCAGACACTGTGGATTTTACCTGTATCCCTGACTCTTTATCAGCTCCGTCAGACACCGTGGATTCTACCTGTATCTTTGACACTCCATCAGCACTGTCAGACACTGTGGATTTTACCTGTATCTCTGACACTACATCAGCACCATCAGGCACTGTGGATTTTACCTGTATCCCTGACACTTCAGCTGCAGCATACAGTGCAATGATACTGTAGCCAGTAGAGGAGTAGGAACAGGAGGGGAAGAAGTGGAGCTGAGATGAGCGAGGGGAGATGAAAGGTGCTCCTGTACCCACTCCCTCTTTCTAGAATGACTTACTTTCTGCTGAATGATGAAGTACTGTAGAGCAGTCAGTTGTCTCTGGGACATGCAGAGGAAGGGAGCTGGGAATCGGTCAGATGCCCAAACTGGAGGGGTGGTTAAGGAAACAGCAGATGGAGCAGAGGAGGAGGATTCGAAATATTATCACCTTCATTATTGGAACATTACAGGTTTTTATCATTTTTCACACCAGTACATTACATTCATAAATCCCTTAACGCCATCATTCCAGCAACACAAGAGAGCACGTGTGAGCTTAATGAATGTACAGTTCAACCAGAATCAATGACACCAACTTCCACCCAGCTCTGCACCTCAGGCTATAATGCCAAGTAAGGGTGAGTAACTACCAAAAGCTACTACCTCTGTAAGCTAAACTAAACACGTGTGCTTTTAGTGAGGGTGACAGACTGAGAGCAGACCCCGTGTCAAGTGTATGGTAGGGACTGTTGGAGTCTCCTTGCTTTCTGCATGAGTCATTTGCTTTGCACATGCACATTATCCAGGGTGATTTACACAGCTTATGTTGCTCACCCTTCTTTCAGCCAATTCATAAGGAAGATTATATATAATGAAGATTTGGATTAAGTGCTTTTGGTGGAGCACCGGGCCGGGCTCTCTGCTGTCCACTGTCTGGTGTCACTCTTTTGAACCCCTGCTCTCTCCACACCCCCTCCCCCCTTTTAATTTCCTGTCGGTTTCATGCTGGAACATAAATGGCCACAGGTGGTTACAGTATTTCTCAGTCACGCGTGAAAGTTCCAGATCTGCCTGGTGAGGGAGAGGGTTTTTGTGTTCTCTTCTGAATGTGACCAAGGATGGGGATGGGGGGGAAGCGTTTGTACCATTCTCAGGTGGAGACAGTCACGTGAATGACTGTTGGTGGTCCTTGCGGTGGGGACCCCCACATGGGGCACAGGGAGGTACACTTCAAGGGCACAGATGTTAAACACATAGGAGAAGCAGCAGAGCCAGACCACGTTAAACAGCACTGGGTCACATGACACTATCGATTGCAATAAAAAAACAAAAATCAATCATGCACACCCCTTTGCTCAGATTCCCAGTCCTGCTCAAACTTTCCAGTAAGCCATTCGGGATTTATTAATTTTACACTATTAATGCCTGAAAAATAGCCTGGAAGCCACAGCCAGGACTCAGTTCTCCCCAAGACTGTCCGCTACATCTTCATGGTGGTCCTGAGTGTGAATGGTGCATTTGGAGATGAAATGTGATCCTAGCTGCTGGCTGTCCAGCAGGAGCCGGGGACCGTGGCCCCCTCTGTCCCCTTCTGGGCCTGTCCCCATTCTGTTTTGGGTTCATGTTTCAGTAAAGGGCCTTGGGGTAATTGCTTATCATCCACCATGATCGGGGAGTAGTGGTTGTGCGTAGCCATATCGACAGAAGCTGAAAAGATGCATTTTGCATTCGTTGTTCATGAAAGTGTCAATTTTTACAGCTCTGGATAATTTATCAGTTTATTTGCTTAAGCACTTCAGGATGAAATTCACCGGCATCATCTTGGTATGTGCACCTATGGCCTTGATATAGACCTTCCACAGAACTGTCTGGATATTTGCCATTCAAGTTAAATCATATATATTATTGTAAAAGAGTCAGGCCCTCATGGGAATTTAACCAACACCACACAGGATATAATTCTGTCCTGATGTTAGTGCTTCCTGTCAGCATTTGTGTGTTATGTGAGTGAGTTTGTGTGTGTGTTTGTGTGTGTGTGTTTGTGTGTGTGTGTGTCTGTGTGTGTTTGTGTGTGTGTGTTTGTGTGTGTGCGTGTGTCTGTGTGTGTGTGAGTGGTCAGCCATGGCATCCTGTTTTGGGCGTTTAGTCGCATGGTGAATTGATAGGACTCAGTTCCAGTGTAAGGCATCCCAGTCGGTGAAATACAGACATAACATTCTGATCCAACATATTGATTCCAGAATGAGTTAATGTCATAGAGGAAAAGTTCCCACAACAACAGTGTATTGATCCAGTCCAGAGGAACAGGAGGACAAAGACAGTGTTTTCTGTATGGGCTTATACGGCTCCTCCCACACACCTGAGAGAGGTGGAGGGGGCACATAGAGGCCCTGAATGAACACCATGGGGGACTTAATTTGGGTTCATCTGCCGGGACTGTCACGTGACGAGTCGGCTGGCGTTGCATGTGGAACACTCTAGCAGAAGTTCCGGGGGAAAAATCTCAGTATGGTCTGTTTCAGAGTCGGTTGAGTTAATGTCAGATACAGCACATATTCCAAAGACCTACACAGTATGTGCATGTGTGTGTGTTGGGGAAATGCAGGTGGTGGATGGAGTGTCAGTCTCATTGTGTATTGAGGTTATTTTGTGCTGGTTTCCTGCTGTGCAGACAATGTAATATGAATGTAATCTGAAAGTTACAGGACACAAAGCGATCACCGGAGAGAGTGAGAGAGAGAGTGAAGGAGAAAGTGAGAAGGCAAAGGAAAGAGTGAAAGAGGCATTAATACACAGTCTCAATTAATAAGCAATTGTTAGATGAATGAGCAATCAGCCCCCTCTGATCTTATTTCTCCAACTGTGCAAACTATTTTAATTATTATAATTATTTGGCTATTGTGCTGTACTACATCAACATGCTGTGCAAAGAGCCCATAAAGTCCCAAAAGTCCCATGAAGTGAGAATAACAAAATAGGAAAAATAAGTGCTTTAAACGGTATGATGGATGGATGGATGGATGGATTGATGGAAGTATGGATGGATGGATGGGTGCATGCATGGGTGGATGGATAGATAAAATAAAAGAGATCCATCACCTCTTCTGTTTTTAGTAAAAGGTGGTCTGACGAACCTGAACCAATTGAGAAAACATATCAGAGAAATCTTTTTCTGTTTATCTCCCTGTGCCTGTTCGCTCCCCAAAATATGTGTATATAATAAAAAAAACATGTATGACAACGTCAGATGCAAGCACAAGGCATTAAAGCATCAAACCTTCTGAGCCTTTCATCTCCCCCACAGACAGACAGCTCCTCCTGATCTTTTCTTAAGCGACTCGTTTCATTAAAACCAGCATCGCGTGGCGCCGCAGAGAAGGCCTCGGGACATGAATCTTTCCAGAAGCGGATCGCCCCAGGAGCCGCTTACCTCCTCCCGCTCTGCGCTCCTCCACCTTCTTCGCTCATCGCCATGGTGCTCTGTGCATCTGTATCGGCTCGTCGCGCCATGAGATGGTAGCACGCATTACAGCGCCTTCGTTAATCACTACAAGGGAAGGACCCATTGCAGTGGGCTGAGGTTACGCTCCTCAGCTCTCCTCAGCTCCCTCTCCTGCATGTGCGTGGGTCCTCTCGATGCTGAGGACCAGCACAGACATGCTGAGCCAGAGCTTCTTTCCCCAAGCAAATTGGCGACTTAATAATGATGGTGTCTAGGACTCCATGGATAAATGTTCGAACAAACTGTTCAACATACACATGTACAGCTTACATATGTGAAAACTGATTCTTTTATTCTAAGACTCTTTGCACTACCACCTGTCACATTACTGTTATTTGAACACTATGGATATTTATGATTACTGTTTAATGTTACCGTCATCGTGTTTGTTTAATGCATATCATAATGTTTATGTCTTGTCTCTTTATACTTATGTGCCTATACATATGTTCCATGTTTGAAAGCCTTAGCGCTAGGCAATCGTGCATTTCACTGCACATTGTACTGTGTATGTGGTACATTGTATTGTATATGTGATATAACTATAATTAATTGATTGATTGGTTGGTTTGTTGGTTGCTTGGTTGGTTATTTGGTTGCTTGGTTGGTTATTTGGTTGCTTGGTTGGCTGATTCATTCACTGATTTATTGGTTGATAGAATGACTGGTTGTTTTGGTGGTTGGTTGGTTAATTGATTAACTGATTGGTTGCTTAATTGAATGACCGATTGATTGGTTGGTTGATTGACTGATTGATTGGTTGGTTGCCCTCCAGCCAGCTGTCACTCCTGCCTGTGGGACTCTCTCCCGGCCCTGGCTGACAAATTCCTCCATACCTGCGTCACCCCCTACTGGGGGCCGCACTCAGCATCGTATCACTATATTCAGAATGTCACATGGGGGACAGTCTGTACATGCAGAAGCAGCCTGCAAGGGCCTGTGGAGGGCCCAGGGTGACCAGCCGTGGGTGAAGCTGCAGCATTGGCACCCTGGAGGCAATGCTGTCTTCCTGCCCATTAGCGAGCTGCTGTCCTCCTGCTCTTAGGCAGGATTATCAGACGGGCTGAGTAGTGTGTGAGCTAATGGAATGGAAGCCTGCTGTGTGTGTGTGTGTGTGTGGGTGAGGGTAGATAATGTGCGATGACTTCACTCCCCAGTTCGAGCTGAATACACACCTTGCTTAAATAGCAGCCTGAAGGACTTTCACTCGCTCTCAGACCAGAAATGTCCGCTGTTCTAGACAACGTGTCCACTTCTGCAGAGAAAAATAACTAAATATTCTCCTTAAATAAGCAAATAGCCTCTCTACTCAATCCCAAGGCTGCCAGAGGTGTCAGGCCACATTTCAAGACACGCGTCATCAGTGGATGCATTCAGGCCTGGGTTCCACAATCTGTAGCAGACCCTATGGGTGTGCAAGCATTCTGCCTCTATGTAAATATTTGCTGACTATCACCTTCTGCATAAATGCAACAAAAGGTTGCATGAAGTAGGTCTGTAATAACTATCACACAAGGGTCCATGTACCAGTTTCTGACCATAAGAGGAAATGTTTAAATAGGTATTTTATCTAACTCCTCCTTGGATGAAAGAATTTATGTTTGTTATCATGGTTACAGACAGTTCAGTTTAAGAGTAAGAGTAAGACATAAAAGCTGTCTTTTAATCGCAGAATACAGTATGATTCCAAACCCCCAAATTCCTTGTCTTATTCACAGGGGTTTTGGTCTGGACAGTGGTTCAGGCACCCTCAAACAGACATGGTGATGCCATTTAACCAGAATTAAAAGATGCGAGTATCGATCTGAGAAGGGGAACAGCTGCTGTGCCTGTGTGCATTATTTATCTGCACGGGTGAGTGTAACGATGAGTTACTGGGAACGACTACATCAGCTACGCAGTTAATTCATAATGAAAAGCAGCTCCGATTTCCAGAGGCGTGGTGCTGGCGTTGCCTCCCCGCTTGATTACAGGAATCTGCTTAATGGCTGCCTTTCGGGAATGCCGCCTGAGGGTGTGGCCAGTTGACACCCTTCTGTGTACTCCCTGCAGTGTGCATTCCCTGAGTTATGCACTCCCTGCAGTGTGCACTCCCTGCATTATTCACTCCCTGCAGTGTGCACTCACTGCATTACACAATCCTTGCAGTGCGTACTCCCTGCAGTGTGTGCTCCCTATTGTATGCACTCCCTGCAGTACGCTCTTCCTGCAGTGTGCACTTCTTTGCAGTCCACACCCTGCATTATGCAGTGCTTACGGTGTGATCTTCCTGCAGTATGCACTCCACACAGTGGGCACTCTTTGCATTATGCATTGCCCATAGTGTGCACTCCCTGAATTACACACTCCTTGGAGTATGCACACCCTGCAGTGATCAGCCATCAGATCCAAGTGGATGTGGTGGGCCAGGGTGCCCCAATGCAATGTCCACCCTGAATGACACAATGACATAACCCATGTGCCCCCCTGGTCTATTATTATCAGATGTGGAAGGCTGAGCTAAAAGAGCTGTCTGCTGAACAGAGAGAGATAATTTCTGTAGCTCAGTAGCTCAGACCCTCCATGTCTCTCCTGGCTGACCCCCCCATCAACCCCCAGCTGGGTGGTCTATCTGTGGGAAACAGTCACTCTCTGACAGCTGCATGGTACCTTTATCAAACCTTAAAGATGCTATTTTACTTCGGAGGATGTTTTCTTTTTACATGGTATATTTAAGGCCTGTTATGATGATATAAATAATGCAAAGTGGAGAATTAAATAAGTGATGTCCATTGAGCACCGTAAACTTGACAGGTTTCAAATATTTATTGTGTGGCCAACAAAAACATACAGATGTCTTATTTTACGAGGTTGCACATATTACCACGCTAAGTATCTCCAGTGCATAGTGTAAAAAGAAAATATGGACTCCCGGCTGGACTGTAGACTTCATAAAGCTAAAGACAACCTGCTATGGGTAGAGATTTACATTTTCCATTGCAGCCCCCTCTTGAGGGTTTAAACTGTGTTTCAGATGAGTATCCCATACTAGTCTAGACCATCCTAACAAGGCAATTGCTCAAGTGGATGTGAAGCGGGGAGGATAATGTGAGAAAGAGCAAGTCGAGATGGAAGAAGCTGGAAAAATGGCAAAGGAATCATGCAGACTGGCACAAACAGGCCCCTTCAGCACAGGGCTGCTTACTTACAGCTCTGTAGTTATTAACTCTCATCACACTGTGTTGAAAGGCACATCAGAAGAGATAAAAGAGCCAAAGTAAAACATAGGTAATTTGTGAAGTTGCACTATGCTGTGTGAGATCAGGAGTAGCCATTGCTGAAAATCAACTGCCAGTGTGACCTCAGCAGCTTGTATGATACTGTTTATTGAGATTAAGATTAAGCTTAAGAGAGGCAGCATGGTGGTGCAGTGGTTAGCACTCTATCGTCTCACACCTCTGGACTGGAGTTCAAGTCTCCACCTGGGTTCCATGTGTGGAGTTTGTATGTTTTCCCTGTTTCATCGTGGGGTTTGCTCCAGGTACTCTGGTTTCCCCCCACCATCCAAAATCATGCTAAGGCTGATCAGTTACCAAATTGCCCATTGGTGTGTGTGTATGTGAGTTTGCCCTGCAATGGGTTGGCACCCCATCCTGGGTTATTCCTTGCCTTATGCCCTTAGGCTCCAGACCCCTCATAACCCTGAATAGGACAAGCAGATCCATTCATCCACCTGTCTATCTTCCTTTCCTTGGACCATCTCTCTTGGTCTGTGTTGCCTTCTTGTTGAGAGGAACATGTTTATTTTTGAACACGCTCTGGTCCTGTGCTGGGATGACTTCAGCACATGCATTGCAGTAACTATGGGTAAAAAACAGGGATAAACTGACACTCTGGGGTTGTATCTGAAACCATGGCAACATGCCTAACAGAGCCACTAGTATCATCTTCCTGAAACAGCTTCCAGAATTTAAAATGGCAACCGGAGAGAGAGTCTGAATTTCATTACAGTTATACCTAATCTTTATTCTGCATAAAATAGGAATAGATATACAAAGGGGATGATGAAATCATACTAATGCATTTGTGGCTTAGCGTACGAGTACAGGGCCACAGGTCACTTCGAGTGCCTCATTAGTGCTGCTGAGCTCACTTCCTGTGCCATTTAAAAACGTGAAGAAGCTTGTTCTGATGGCTGGTTTGCTTTAGAGAGCAGAACAGAGGAGCCGGCCTTATTACAGGCACAGCATGTGACAGTGAGGCCTTCATTTATCAATCACTGCAGTTATTTGTGCTGCCATGAACTTTAATCATATTTTATGTATGGATCTGCAGCCTCAGTGGAAAGCTCAAGGTGGAGATTTAACAGAATAAAGCAGCCTTAACAATCCCTTGTGATGAGAGGGAAATCTGACATCATCCTCATCATCATTATTTGTTTGTTTAATTTTTCATATTGTTTGTCTCAACAACAAGCCAGACACTGAGTTTACTATACAGATTTTCAGCAATTCATGGCACTATAAACAAGTTAACCCATTAAACTTTAATTAAATAGCATACTTAATTAATCTGCACTCATCCATCCATCCTGGTCAGAATTACAGGGTTTATTATACCTTTCTGTAAAAGTGTACTAGAAATAGTGACATTTGAGACAGTCATTCATGTCAACAAGCCATTTTGCTGGCTTGTCGTAAAGCTTCAGGCCCTCTAAGTCTGTTTGATCATCTGAGCCGTGATCGATGCAGTCGGCTGAGAGCAAACAGCAGGCGGACATCTTGAACGATCACAGCACTCCACCATGTGAGGTCGTGTTACCGAAACGGCAGGATACGGAGCGCTTTGGCGCTCTCAGGTCTGCAGGGATCACTCTGTCAGTGGGGCCTCTCTTGTGCCTGCCAGGGACCTGGTAATGGGGTGGAGGGGGCTGTCTGTGAGTTATTTATGGGGCATAACTTCGCTGGGGGGTGGACATAGTAGAGTGGCATGCAACTCCACGGTAATATGCAAACTCCAGGGATTTGGCTGAACCACAGGGCCTTTTCAGGGAAATTTCTACCCAGGTGATGCAGCTGCACCCTGTACCTCCCTCTACCTAATGCTTTTAGCTTCTGCTTTTGAGTTGATCACAATCAAAACCGGTGATTTTGCAGCTCACCTGTTAGACAAACAAGCATATGATGTTCAATGCCTTTCTCTACATCGAATGCCATAATAAAATAGAAGGTGTTTTTCAGCATGCCACAGCTCAGGAAGGCATGACCTAATGTAATCATATGCGTTAAACATCTTAAGCCGGAGTGTTTCATGTCCACTGGAGATAAGAGCATTCTGTAAGCTGAACCAGACCTTTAAAAAGCAAATTAGCTGAGATGTACCAATCTCATCTTTGGAAGGAAGCAGGCAGGGATGCCAGATGACATCAGTTTGGCTTCATTCTGTGGTGCATCATGGGATATGACATCTCAATCAGGCGATCACCTTCCTGTTCAAAATGCAGTACCCCTCACTCCATCATTCATCTTCTACTCTGTACTTGTCCCTGAAACGAACCTCTTGCTCTCCAAAATAAAGCTGTACCCTTCATGCGTAACCCTCCAGCCCATCCCATGTCGGTTTATGTTTTGGCTTATGTTCCACTACTTATTTCTCAGTAATCATTTCTCTAGCTATACTCATATTTCTGCCATGGATGCAGCCCTCCACAGCCTCGGGTTCGAATGAGTGGTGTGTGAACAAGTGTTAGCTCCCTTTCCTGGTTTAAAAATGTCCCTAATTAACAAGCGAACTCAGTCACTCTCCTGGTGCTAACCTGCAGTGAGGTGGAGAGCTCGGAGAAGGATGGGATCAGGCAGGATGTCACCAGGCAGGATCTCACCAGGAATTTAACGCAGCATCTCCAATTAAAACTCCATGCTTCCTTTGCACTGGTTAATGTTCAGATGAAGTATAGGTTCAGCAAAATTATATTATGATAAAGGATTAATATTAAACCCATGGCAGTAATCTCCATCTCCGCCCCTATACTTCATTAGCTATTTCAATGTTTCCATTCATCAATGCATTGACATTTTTCTTCAGAGGAGCGGTTGAATGACTGGGAGTTCCACCATGAATATTCCACCACTCATCTTGACTTGTCAGAAGGGGACACCCCAGGCTTTTCCCGATCCGGGCCTGTGAGATCCAGCAACCACAAGGTGCATATTATACGCGGAAAGAGGTGACGGATTTCACCGGTGACCATGCAGGCCAAGGCACTAATCCCAGAAGATATTTCAGGCCAAGGGCAGGCCTGTGTTTTTCTGACTTTATCCAGCTGTCAGTTACATTAATCCGGCACTGAGACTTAATGGGACCATGTTCCAAAGTGGGGAGTGGGTGTAATTTATAGAGCGTATCTGTTCCAGTGTGGATCTGTCACCGTAAATAAAGGCAAGCGATTCCCTCCGATGAAGGGAAGGTGCGTGGAGGGTGAACATGGACATGATCAATCGCAGGCCTCAGACGATAAACTCATATTGAAACATGGAAGTGAGGCGGCATCGATATCGAGCGGCTGATTGGACGGATCCTTTAATAGTCGGCGACGGTGCGCTGCACTTTGAAAACGTGCTGTTTACAGGAACATGGGGGCAGCCCTTACTGTAATTAGGCCCTCACAAACCACAAATAGGGAGAGACAGGATGTGGAGATCATTATCTGGTGTTGCCTTTCATTGGGATTTTAAGAAAGCTTTAAATGTCCTAATCATGGAGCGGGGTAAGTGAATAATAGTGCTCGGTTCAAAGGCGGTTTCGTTATCAGCCTTGTCGTTGCCGGGTAGACTGAGGTGAGTGAGGACATGGTGATTACTGCAGCCACCAGGCAAGAAAGCCTGGCTTCTGCAGGAGAGCTCCTATCTGACAGGCGGGCGGCTTAATGGAGTCTGTAAGGTAACTGGGCGACTGAGTGGACTGAACTGTGCCAAACGTTCCGGAACAGACCTGAGGTTCGTTTGGGGAGTCGCCTGTTCTGGGGTAGAGAGGATGGGGAGATGACAGAACAAAGAGGCAGTAATGAGCAGCTGGGAAGTCACTCATACGACAGGAGATTAAACAAGGCGAGTGGGACACAGTGATGCATGGAGACAGGGGTCTGAGAAGCAGGTGATACAGTCACTATAGACAGCCCCCCCACGGGTGACCCCCCTGCCCCTCAAGCAGGCTGAAGCTCCCTCCTTTTAGCAAGACTCCCCTGGGTTATTTAAACACCTTCAGATAGCTAAAATAAGGCTAGCGTTGGACGCCCCCGAATCTGCCGATTCCCGGCACTTCTCTGCGTGCTGTGGCACTTCCTGATGGGAGCTATGCTTGTTTTTATCCTGACTGCCACAGAAAGGCGCTGAGGCAAGATGCCCCCGGTGGTGGGGACATCACTGTGCGGCTGGGATCCCTCAGCTGTGTGGTATTCGGGTTTACACTCATAAAAGACTGAGGGATATGACATAAGATGATGTGAATGTAATGTGACACATCCATACCGCTTATCGCTTCATGTGAGACCTGCGTTAGTCTCTGTCCATCCACTGTTCCACAACAGTGATCCCCCCCCCCCACCCCTTAGCATGGCTGTTTCATCCAAACACTTAAGACAGGCCAGCAATGCAGACGTATGCGTGGGTAAGCTGGAGAAATATGAAGCCTCTTTGGGGTGGGGTAATGTTTGTAGAGGTCCCTGTCGGAAATCCCATAGCTCTGGTTCTGGGTTCAAGGTATGGACTCCATACGAACTCTGCAGAAGCAAGACCGCGAGTATACTTTAAATAGGCTAAGCTGTTTAAAGGAAGGTGACATCGCATGTTGATTGGAAAGTATTTTTTGATTTTTTTGTTACATTTTGAGTCATCTGTCTGACAGGATTAGTGCACTGAATATTAAATTCTTCATAAGGACATAAAACACTGCTGAGGTTGAACGTTTCTCATAAGTGACATGCAAAGGAGAAGAATATTGAGATACACTAACTGCATTGCAAGAGTCAGGAGGAGCAGACATATAACGGTCTATATAATGAAATCATTTCCAGCTGGTGATTCAGCGTCCAGCTGAGTCTTTGGACAGAGCTGGGTTGGTTGATGACATGCCTCACTGCTTTTACTCTGCGCGGGAAAAGAAGGAGTCACGGGTTCTACTGCATAACATAATCAAAGCTGTGCAGAGGGAGGGGGTAGCGTATTGATAACACATAAAATTGCACATGAAGCTTGGAGGAGGCGCTGTGATTCATCACCTGGAGGAGACTGCAGTGGCTCCGAGGGATTTCATCGCATCCAGAGTCTCTGATTGCAGCTGCATGCTGGCGCAAAATGCGTCTTTCTGGTTGGACGCTTCGCTTCTGTGCAACTGACACAGCTTTTCTCTGCATAGTTTTATTACTGTTTATTATCTTCTGATTTTATTTTCTTAAATAATTTGGTAAACTGCACCACACCCCAGAACAACCCACTCTCTGATGATCTGCTTGTTTGTTTAAGTCAAGTTATTTAAGCCCCACAATTTTACCTGACAGTATTTAAGAGCTACAGGGGGAGCCAGGCCTCATTAAAGTACACAGGGCTGATTATGCGCATTCTCTCCATGTGCCCAACACTGCAGCCCACAAATCAAAAATCATGAAAATGTATTCACATTAACATTAGTATAAGACTAATGATTAATTTATCATTTTAAAGAAGTTAAGATATAGAAAGAGTCTGCAGGTGTCGTTGCTTCGACTGCATGCTAAGATCCACTCAGTAAATAAAGTTGGTTCAGCATTATATTGGAATTGAGTTCAAGTCCATATAGTTTAAGATAATGGTTCCAGATAATGATCTGCAAGGAGTCCAGGTGAGGGTTCAAGCGGTGAAGTGTCAGCTCGGGATCAGCTCGGAAAAGAGAAGATGGAGAAGAGAGTTAGTTCCCTACACCTAACCTCCGGCAGTACTAAAGTAACTATGGCAGCCTGGCTAAAAGGGAGACCTGGAAGGAAGCACAGACATGAGGGTTTCCAGGGGTCTTGGTGTCAAGCCAAAACTACCGTCAAGAACTTAAGTAACCGGCGAGAGTGGCAGGACGACGGCACCAATCCCCCATTTCACCTTTAATCTCAAATGACCATGAACTTCCAGATCTCCCATTCGCCTTAGAAAAGGGGATTTTAATATCCAAAAGACTGACTAAAGATGTAAGTCTTAAGCCTTGACTTAAAAGTAGAGATTGTGTCTGAATTCCGAACACTAATAGGAAGTTTATTTCATAACTTTGGTGCTTTAGGAGCAATTGCTCTTCCCCCAAAAGTAACGTTCTTTATTTTGGGTATTAATAGAAGACCTGCATCTTGCGATCGAAGCATATGATTCTGAATGTAGTTGCAAATGAGGTCACTCACATACTGCGGTGCAAGACCATTTAAAGCTTTATAAGTTAAGAGTAGTATTTTGTAGTCAACACGAAATTTAACTGGCAGCCAGTGGAGTGAAGATAAAATTGGGGTAATATGATCATATTTTTTAGTTTTGGTGAGGACTCTAGCTGCTGCATTCTGGACTAGCTGGAGTTTATTTAATGCCCTATTCGGACAGCCGGAAAATAAGACATTACAGTTATCGAGCCTGGAGGTAATAAACGCATGAACCAATTTCTCTGCATCTTGAAAGGATAGCATGTTTCTTAATTTGGCAA
>JAODKC010000001.1:51028613-51047000 GCA_026777985.1 Mormyrops attenuatus | reverse complement strand
ACCCCTTGTAAAGATTCGTAAAGATAATTATTTTATGATGAAGGATTTGTTTTTCTTTCAATACATTTATGTTAATGAAAGGTTAGATTTTTCTCATTTTTTCAGTGTGACATGAAGCTGCTTCACCAAAAGGTGGATTTTTTCTAACCATTTTTACAAATCTTTACAAGGGGTGCCAATCATTGTGGAGGGCGCTGTATATACACAATAAGGTGCTGGTAAGTTGGTGGGTGAGCAATTTCACAGAGGTAGAGTTTGTCAAGTGGTTTAAATACACATAAATATGGATATTGCATGTTAGGGTATTGCATCAGAATATGCGAGATCAGTGCTGTGAGTTCAGAAGTGTGATGGATGTTGGGTAAAAACTGTTCCACAGCCGGGTTGTGTGAGCGTACAGGGTTCTGTAGCGTCTACCAGATGGCAGAGGTGATAAGAGTTTGTGTCCAGGGAGGGATGGGTCCTTGATTTTTTTTTCAATTCTGTGGCCGCACTGGGTGCAATGGATTTCTTCCAGTGATGGAAGCTGGGTGCCAGTGATCCGCTGGGCTGTCTTGCTGATGTGCTGCAGTGTCTTTCTGTTCTCCGAGGTGCATCCAGAGTACCATGCAGTGATGCAGAATGTCATCACTGACTCTATGATGCACCTGTAGAAGTTCACCAGGAGCTTTTTTTGCTATGACTGATGTGCTTGTGGTCCATGACAGGTCACAGCTGATCTGAACCCCGAGGAATCGAAAGGTCTGAACCACCTCTACCTTCTCACCACCGATGCTGATGGGGAGGTGGCCCCGGTGCTTCCGTCTCCTGAAGTCCAGGATCAGTTCTTTAGCCCTTTCTGAGTTCAGGGCAAGGTTATTGCCCTGGCTCCATTGCTCCAGGTTCCCGACCCCTTCCCTGTAGGCTCACTTGTTTTTGATCGAGATCAGACCTATTGCAGTTGTATCGTCTGCAAACTTAATTATGATGTTAGAATCATGGGTGGGTTTGCAGTCGTGTGTGAAGAGAGAGTAGTGGAGGCGGCTGAACACACAGCCCTGAGCTGCTCCATTCGCTGTGGTCTGTTGGTCCTTGTTGCACAGGTGTGTGTTCAGTCCAAGGTTGTACAGTTTGATTGCCAGCTTTATGGGGGGGATAGTGTTAAAGGCACAGCCGTAGTCAATAAACAGCATCTGCACATAGCTGTCCCGCTGCTCCAGGTCTGATAGGGCAGTGTGGAGGGCCAATGTAATGGCGTCCTTAGCTGACCTGTTTGACCGGTAGGCAAACTGGTGTTGATCCAGGGAGGGAGGTATGTTATTCTTGATGTGTGCTAAGACCAGCCGCTCAAAGCACTTCATAACAATGGGGGTCAGGGCCACTGGACGGTAGTCATTCAGGATCCTAACCACTGCCTGTTTAGGGACGGGGGTGATGGTGGCAGACTTGAGGCAGGTGGAGACGGTGGCCTGTTTCAGGGAGATGTTAAACAGACTGGTGAATACTGCAGTCAGCTGACTTGCACAGAGTTTCAGCACTCTCCCAGGGACACCATCAGGTCCGGCTGCTTTATTGGAGTTGATGAGCCTGCGGGCCCTTCTGACCTCATGTGGGCTGAACACCAGGGTATTCAGGGGGGCCTCCTGCACAATCAGCCTGGTGTGATGGTGATTGCTGTCCATGTCAAACCGTGCAAAGAACTGGTTCAGATCGTCGGGGAGGGATGAGGTCGCTGCGCTGGTTTGAGAGGTGTTGCTGTTTTTGTAGTCGGTAATGGACCTGATTCCCTGCCACATGCACCGGGGGTCAGAGTTGCTGTTGAAGTGCTCCTAAATTTTATCTTTGTAAAAGTGCTTCACCTCTCTGATGCCTCTCCTCAGGTTGAGTAGACTTCTGGGTAGTCGGTGCAGAAAGCCTCATCACATGACTTCAGCAGCTTTTGAACTTCTCTGTTCATCCATGGTTTATGACTGGGAAAAGTGTGTATGAGCATGAAAGTGGTAACAGTGTCCATGCAGAAGTTTATGTAGGAAACAATAGAGGATGCGTATACATTCAGGTTGGTGTGGCTGTCTTCTGTGGATTCCAGGTTCCAGGGAACAAATCCCAGTCTGTGTTGTCAAAATAGTCCTGTAGTCTGGTCATAGCTCCATCGGGCCAGAACAAACAAACTGGTAGAATCTGGTTAGCACAGTTTTGAGGATGGTGTGATTAAAGTCTCCCGAAATGATAAACACGATGTCTGGGTGGGTGTTTTGCTGTCCGTTTTTAGGATCGTGCAACTTAGTGAGTGCTAGCTTAGCATTAGCTTGAGAGGGGATGTAAACGGCGGTGAGAAACACTGCGGTAAATTCCCTCGGTAAATAAAACAGTCTGCACTTGTGTGTAATAAATTCCAGGTCTGGTGAACAGCATTGTTCTGTAATGTCCGTGGAACTACACCAGGAGTTACTCGTGTAGATGCACATGCCGCCGCCTTTGTCCTTCCTGGATTCAGCAGTCCAATCCACACAGAAAACAGTCTGGCCAGCTAGTTCGATAGCCGAATTGGGGATGTTAGCATTCAGCCAGGTTTCCATGAAAACTGAAGCGCAACTGTTCAGCTTTTGCGACGAAATCCTCAGCCTCAACTCGTCTATCTTGTTAACTATAGACTGGGTGTTTGCAACGAACAGGCTGGGTAGAGGAACTTTGTTCGGGGAGTTCTTTAGCCTAGCATGAATGCCGGCTCTCTTACCCCGCTTCTGCTTTCTGTCCCATCTCTGCTTGTGCCATCTCTTTGTCCGGGTGGTGATCCAGGCAGGCACCGATGTACTGAGTAGCTCCTCCGGGATGTTGGGAGGTGGAATAAAACCTTTTATTTTAAGCCAAAATTTCGAATTTCCTCCGGCCTGTATGTTGCGTGGTCCTGTCATAACTGCAAACAGTGGCTCACTGTGACTAAAAGTAAACTAACACACACAAAATAAGTGAAAAAGTGGCATCTACATGGGGAGCTCCGGGCCGCTGCATCCGTGCGCACCGCCAACTTAAATATTCTTGATGAAGGGAAAGAAATTGTCTAAATCCCTTTGGTTTTTGACACTTCTGAAAGAAATGAAAAGATAAACAAAATAATAAAATACAAGAGTGAACACAGGGATTAGCACCAACAATCTGTCTCTGAATGTATCAGGCAGGCTGATAATCAATCTTCCTTCTTCTTTCAGATGAATGTAATGCACCGCCTTATCTGTAGTGCACTGGGTGCTCAAGGCATATTAATCACTACGTGTTTTCTTTTTCATTGAAAAACAACAGCTGATTAGGCCAATCATATTAGCAGAGGCACAAGAGCACAATTCTTAAGTATGCCATGATCCGAAGATCTGACAAGTTGCCTTGTGTGCGTACACATGCACATGCACGCACGCGTACATGCACACACACACCCACACACAGACACAGGTTTGTAATTATATCTTCGTGAGGACTTTCCATTCATTTCTATGGGGAAAACTCTAATCACCACATGACGACCTTAACCCCTACCCAGCTCTAACCATAACCATAAGTAACTAAAAATACAAGACTTTTGGCACAGATTTTTATCACATAATGGGGACATTTGGTCCCCATGATGTAATATGTACATGGCCCACACATACACCTCTCATGACAAGAGAGCTGCCAGATTGTGTGGAGTGAATTTATACAGCTAAAGTTTCTGCGCTTTAATTAATTTACTCATCAAGTTGTACAGACCAGCTAAAGTGTAATTAAATGCAGCATATAAATTTCACTTATTAATATAGGGCCAACCCCTTCTCTATTTGGATGCAAACCTTTTCAGTGACACATAATTGTCAGGACAAATAAATGGGAGAATAAATAAAGATGAAACTTGCAACCCTTTTGGCTGGCTGGTAATCCAAATGTCACCGGCTCTGATGAGCTGGGGATAATTGTTGCCCAGGCTGGCAGCCACACAGCTCTGGAGGACAGATGGCCTTTCTCCCGTGGAAATGGCACAATCGAGGAGCCCACTGTTCATCCTGACCTATCAGCAAGTGACACTCGATCCTCTCCTGTCCCAAGTCTGTTAGAGCACAAGTTTGGAAGCTCTTCGCAATAACGCATTGATTTTCATTTCATTATATCCCGATCATATGCCGCGACCAGCACACAGATGCTGCCATTGGGCCCCTGAGCAAGGCCCATAACCCCATTTCATCCAAGGATGCTGCGTGCTGGCTGACCTTGTGCTGTGACCTACAACCTTGCTCTTACCTCTATATGTGTCTATCTCATGGAGAGCAAGATAGGATAGGGAGAAAGGTGATTTGCCCTTGGGAAGAAAAAGTGTCTATTCTATTCTATTCTGTTCTATTCTCAAGTGTCAATGTAGTCACACTTTAGAGATGGGAGCACTTGTGTTTTTTATAAAATACACATTAAACATTTTAAAGTCCTACATCTGTCAAGGAATAGGGCGGATTTGGGGCGATGGCGAGTCATGATGCAGGCTGAACAGAAATGTGGATGACCCACTTGCGGCTCACAGGAGCAGAAGGGGTTTATTGAAGCAAAGACTAATTTCCAAACGGGTCAGGGCAACAAAGGGTGGGTGGGCTACAAATAACAGAACATCCAAACTTCATTCATACATCTAACAGCAAAACAACAACAATGAACCACTGGGGAACTGAACTCAGGCAGGACCTTAAATACGAAAACTGAACTGGGTAACGAGACAGCAGGAGTGAAACATAGACAATTTACCAATCAGGGAGGGTGCAGGACAACGGGCAATCATGAAAACACACAAGGGCAGGCACAAGAACAGGCAACAGGTAGAACTAATTAACTCAGGAACTGGGAGGGGAAAACTAAGACAATGACAGAAACAAGGAAACAGAATCTACACTAGGGGAATAACAGACAGGTAGAAACACAAGCATGGGCACAAAGAATGAAACCAAAACCAAATACAAATCACATGACACAGGAACTAGAAGAACTCATGGAAAACCAACTCTAGGGAAGAAAATACCAAAACAGAGGAGGCAGAATTCAAACCCATGACAAAGGGATTTGGAGGTAGCCGCAAGCACAACACGTTGAGCCATGCGGCTGATAGAGAGCAGAAGAGAACACAAAGACTGACAGAAGGGACAGGATGGCCAGCGACGCCTGCTGGCCAAACAGGGAAGGGACACACAAGACTGAGACAACAGGAGCTGACCTTGACAACATCATGCTGGGCCTGGAGCTGTGGCTGTTGGAGGTAATGCAGGTCCCCCGCCTGCTCTTCTGTCCAGTGGTATGTCCTGAGATGTTCCCTGTCCAATGAGAAGCCATCAATGGGTCTCTCAGCAAATCCATCATCATCATCATCATCAAACATATTCAGACATGACTAAGACATTTGACATCACTGTGACTGATAGGCTCACCTTTTCGCACACTGTAAACTGAGTCTGGCTCAATAATTACTCATAAGATTCAGCGTGTATTCACATGTGACCTGTAATACCCTGTGATGGGGTACTACACCATACTAACAGGTGACTTAATTCTTGCCCTGGATTAGCAGGGGCATCTGAGGCAAACAAACAAACAAAGAAATGAAGAGAATCTCTAACTTTACCGTACCATGCCCAAATATTCCTCCATTACTTGTGATTTGCATGCTTTTAATATAAATTGTTCATAACCTTTACTCAACACGATTTGAAAACAAACTGAAATAAATAAAAACAATCAATATTTGATGGCGATGCCTCACATATGAATTCAATTTCACATTCTTCAAATAAGGAACATAAATAATTTAAAATGACATTTTCTTCAAAATGATATTCTGGATTTTCAATATTCCGAAGGTCATGTGATATAGAGGACCCGCTTCATCCAACCCTGTCTGCGCTCCAGAGGTTTGGGAATAATGTGCACCTACTTAACAGGTGCTCAGCTTACTGGGGGTAGGGGCAGCAGGAAAGGTGACACTGGAATGCAGTCGGTTAGTCATAACCAATGGCAACGTATAGTGTATTTTACTCTGTCAGGTTTGGGCTGCCGTTCTGATGATGACTGATGACCTACATGAGTCCTCCCTGTTCCTCATTCCTTCTGCCTGGATGGTCCAGCTAGGCAGCCTTAATACTGTGTTACCTGTCATCACTGTGCTATGAAGGCATTTAAGGGACCATCTTAAAGAGAGCTGAGTCAGAATGACCCAGATCTCATCTGACTTTAACACAACTTTCACAGGTGACCAAATATGGACCGAAAATGGATCCTGTCAGGATGACTTAGCAAGGGCCTAGCATTGCTTGAAACGCAAGGCGCAATGTCTCAGGTTAATCCTCAGCATGGCACCATGGCGTCCCAGCCAGACAAACAGCCAGTGGACAGCGCTTATGAGCTTCTGACCATGCCGGAAGCGTACCTTCTGGACTGGCTGTTTCACTGATACCTTCCAGAGTACGACCGGTTCTTTTCAAACAGAAGTTTCAAATGCTGCAATCCATTGAGTTCATGAAGGGAGCTGGTTAATATAATTACATCAGAGCAACCAAAAAGCCTCTTTTATACTTTAATGCATTTTCCATTTTTTACTACTTGGTGGGAAGGGCGGTCTATTAAATATTTCTGAGAATTACTGCCTGATGTAAAATGGAAAAAAATATAAATGTCCACTTTAAAGTAATGTATCAGGAAAGTGGAGTACCACGTTCAAAATGATGAAATATGTATTTACAGTAGTGTTGCATTTCTGACGCATTTCATTTCTTAATTTAAACATGTTCAGATCACAATTAATGCATAATTACTGCTAATAGCTGTTAATGAATCAGAGGGAATCAGCTTGACTCTCAGCAACCCTGCGATAATGACAACCCCAAGTAAACAAACAAACAAACAAACAAACAAACAAAAAAAGCAAACAAACAACCCCGAGGGGTATCGGCACAAACTCATGCCGTGTTACAGTTCTCTAGTTGCTCCTGACAGAGCTGGCGGTCCTTTACATGTGGATGTGCTTCCATGCCCTGTAATGATGTATATTGTTGTATACAACAAAACATTACCATCCCGTATCTCCATGTTCTTCTCAACCACTGTCCGCCTCTACAAAATTCAGCTAAAAAATTCTAATCACTGTAGTTGACATGAATCAGGAATCAACAGAATGTATTTGTTTAAGTTCTGTTTGATGTGACTTATAAGGCACGCTGTCCAGGGAGGACCCTGGGTTTGCCTGGGATTGGACCTAAAACACCCCCTAACACACAGCCATGATAATGACCTGAACGGATGGATGGATAAATGGATGGATGGATGGATGGATGGATTGCTGATAAGGTCATGACTTTCAGAAGTATTGCAATTTAAAGTTGCCGAATCACTAAGTAAAACTAGAATGTGCCGGGTTCCTCTTAAAATGTCCTGCACATAACATTTAATGAAAATCTACCTCAATTAGCCACGTAATCTCACATGAAGGGGGAGGTAATGGTCCGGCGAGGATCGGGTCTGCTTAAGCGGGCATAATTACGAACGGCGAGGGGGTTGACACCCTTAAATGCAGCTGGCTCTTGCTGAATCTGACACTAAAAAGCCTCATGACTTTCATTAACGCCTGAGCGCAGAGAGACAGTTGAACAGAAAAAAAAATGCCTTTCATCCGTTTGTTCATGCTCTCCTGCTCCTTGCCACCGTTATCTAGAGATTCATGCAGTTTGGCAGCAAGACCTCCCCTGCCTCATTTTAATAAGACTGTCTAGGATTTTCTGGCTTTCAACCGTATAATACAATGTGATTCTCCTGTCATACCCGCATTCAAATGCCAAATCTGTCACCCGAGAAGCCAAGTGCAATTTTGCACTGACTGAGCTGCAGTGGTGGCGCTCCTTGTCACGCTCTCACGTGCCGGTACTGGAGCGTTCGCATGAACACGCTCTGTTTCATCAGCTCACCAAGCAGGCAGCAGACCCACCACACTGCCTGGCTACATGGCATGCTATGCTAATGTCTTTTTTGAGACCTGAAGTCTCACACCCAGCAAAAAGTTCTCGAAAAGATGTTGTCTTGAAAACGTTGAGATTTGGTTGGAAAGTGAAAGGTAATGGCAAGTCTGGCCAGTAGTTGAGGCACAGTGCGGGATGACACGGGGTGTTGTAGAGAGTGCAATACCTGTGTCCGGATGGCTGGCGCAGATGTCATGGGGTTCTGCATTGCTAGGCGCACAATAGGACGATCCTCCCTTGGTGTGGTCTGTCTGGGGCATGGGTGTGTGGGTGTCCTCACGTGCCCATTGGTTCCAACATTGGGTGACTGTAAAATTTGCATGCCCGACATGACGGGCAATTGCATGATTCCTGGCCTTTTTTGGCACATATGTACATTTTTAAAACAGGGCCACAAACAAAACACCACCTATCTACGTGTCTGTGCTCAATGCTAATGGAAAATGTTGCCAAATCCAGTTTCACTATGTGCTAGCTAGTCATGGCGCTAGCATTAGCTGCTGATGCGAACAGCTTCAGCTTACCTTGCCACTGCTTAGCTCGACTAAACTTCAGCCAAACACGCATTTCCGTGTTGTAAGTGAAATTTATAATGATAAATAATAATTACTTATCCCCTTCAATAGGTCGCCCACTACCCCTGTCATTTGGAACCATTTTAACTTTGAACTTTTAAGTGACCGATCACAGTGATGCTTGTCATCCCGTGTGTGAGTGCACGAGCAGCAGAAAAACATGCTTATAAACCTGGTTTATACTTGATGTGTCTGGCACAGAAAGATGTCAAACGTGGAGGAGTTGATCAGCAAAAGTGAGGAGTTCCAAAAAAAAGATGCATGATTCCCCAGAATAAAACCATAAAACACACAGATGGCCACAAGTTACTGGAGTGAAGTTGCACACTGTACAGTACCTTGCCACATAACTGCTCTTTAATATTCTTGGTGGACTCAATGTGATCTTTAGGTGATTTTTAAAACTCAAAGCGAAGTAGGTAAAATGACACCCACAGCGTAACAGGTGTGGACTGTCTCTGCACTATGCTATGAGTGTATGTATCATCCCAGGCAGGTCAATGTGGCTCCCAGTGAGGAGAGGGAGCCAGCACAGAGTAGGCCCAACTCCAGCTCTGAAATGTTGGGGAGCTACAGGATACAGGGGTGGGGGACAGAAATCTGAAGGTGCCAGGGTGGGCCAAGCCTACGATGGGGTGGGTGTACACCCACTTCTCCTAGTAGGTCCTCTCCCTCACCGTGGCAACGGGCATATAAGCCATGGGACTACTCACACATGTGAGCAATCATTGGGCTGGATTGGAGAAGACTGCCTGATGGCAATTGACCGTTTGCCTGTTGATTATGAGTTTCCCTTCTGTAGAGTTCCTCTGACAGCATGGAAAATTGCTTCCTGGTGAGTGAACGTAACAATCCATGAACGATCAATGGAACCTGTCGCTCCAGACAGCCTCCCTTTGTTAGAAAAAGGGAAACCAGATACAGTGCCATAATAACGCAGGCGGGCTAGCTGGAGCTCACACAGACAGCTTGCAGCTAATGCAGCTAATTCTACTGTCCCCATGTGACACACGTTTAGAGAACTGACCTGGGCTAGTCCCCATCACCATAATGATGATGGCCGGAACAGACATTGCAGTGGAGGTACAACTAAAGTTGGACAGTCAAAGTTAATGTATTGATTAATAATAACATAAACAACAACAATCCATCCATCTACTGAAACTGCTTAATCCCAACTGGGGACTGGAGCCTATCCCAGGAACAAAGGTTGCAGGTGGGAACCAACCCTGGGCAGTCACCAACACACCACACAGAACTACATGGCCAATTTAGACTCACCAATCAACCTAACCTGCACACTTTTGGACCGTGGGAGGAAATTGGAGCCCCTGGCGAAGGAGAGTGTGCGAACTCCACACAGATAGGACCCAGGACTGAACCCAGGAGCTTCCTGCTGTGAGGCAGCAGTGCTAATCACTGCACCACTGTGCCGTCCGCTAACAACAACAACGATAATATGTTATTATTTCTTTTATTGCATTAACAATTAACTTGTTCATTTTAATACCCCAATGGAAGAATAGTATGAGCAATGATTAATAATAAATTCTATTACAATTTTTTGCTTATACTATTCTTACATTGGGGTATCAAAATTTATGAAAAATCAGAGAAAAAAACAAGACTTTAAGAGAAATGCTAATGTATTAATGTTGCCCTAAAATAAAGACAAATGGAGAGAGAGAGATGTTTACAATCAAAGTCCTTTAAGGCGATGAGTGGATGGGTGTTTAAGCTGAAATTAAGAGCTGGAGGCATCCAGTAATTTATTAGCACGCTGTCAGGTTAACAGGATCCAGTCGGGAAAGTTCTTAGAGCATTTAAACTGATTCAATTCAAACCTGTTTCTGTAGGGGTGGATTTCTGAGCGGGAGAGCGGCAGCATATTAGGTTTGTAGGGGCCTCAGAGGAGTGGCCAGTAAGAAATGTAATCATTTTTTTTGTTATCTTTCTCTGAATGTGGGAGATGTGTGTGGGAGGATCGTGTCGTGAGTAGGACCTCACGCCTGCCAGGATATTTCTGTCTTCATTATTGAAAGAGAGCATGAATGATTGGTTACAGAGACCAACGACGCAGAGCAGGCAAATTGCACAAGCTTATTCCTGAAATGCCATTTTACACACCATTGAACCATCAGCTGCACCGCTCCAGTAAAGTGGAGACATTCCCCCCAAGACTTCCGCATGACCGACCCCCCCATGGGGTGGCTTTCGGAAGGAGTTAGGGCTGACACGAGGGGCAGTTTGCTGGAGGAGCTGCGGTTAGTGCGGACAGTGAGAGATGAATGTGGAGGAAGACGTGTCAAAGACCCCCAGCAGCCATTTTCACACCAGAGGGGAAAAAATCTCATTACATGCCCGAGCCGGCTCTGAGGGAGTAACACAGCCAGGCTGCTGGAACAGGCCCCCAGTGACCTGTAGCTCTGACATTCCACACCACAACTCCTTGTAGACTGAGGCCTTTTTGGGCTTTTGAACTATTACAAACTCAGGCTATCAAGTGTCTCGTAGGGTTATCTGGGCAACAGTTATGAGGAACAAAAGAAGGTAAGAAAAGTTAGACTACTAGTTCTCTCTCTCTCTCTCTCTCTCTCACACACACACACACAGTCATTATGTTGGCACTCATTTGTGTTGCATGTCTACCTTTGAATGCTTAATATTTTCTATTCCATACGAATGACTCAACCTCATCATTAGAAGCTTGTTTTATGGTCACCCTCATGGCTCCTCTTCAAAGTCATGTGTGATGTGCCGGAAGTGCGTCATCTCTCACGTGCCTTGAAAGGTCACCCAAAAATATGACAGGAAAAGGAGAATGCTGCCAGGAGAGCCTACCAAGCTAGCTCTACATCCCAGAGCGACATGGATTAGCGAGTTAGGACGCTGTATCTGTGATCAGAAGGCTGCTTGCTCAAATCCCAAAGTGATGTCACTGTTGGGCCCTTGAGCCTTATTGTTGGGCCCTGTAGCTAAAATGCTCCAGGGATTGGGAGACATAAGCCTCAAATGGCTTCTTTAGCTTAGATGTTTTAACAACCATGCTCTCAGTTTGAGAATTATACACATCATAATGTTCCTAGTCCAGGTTTGGGTTTCTCAAAACCTTCGTATTGCTGCAATTTTCAAAGAGATAGAATTCAAAAGGATAATCTCTCCAACATATTACAATGATTGTACTGCTACAGATATCTATAAGTGTCGTCATTTTGGGGGGGGGGTGTCTTTGCAATACCCCTGTATAACAGACTCTGTAGACGTCAGTATATAGATAACCAGTTCTATGTATATTTCATATTTGTGTTGCTGTTTATCCTTCTGCATGTTTGGGAGTGTCACTGCACAGTACTTTCCTGGAAGCTCGTATCATCCTGTGGTTTTTGAGATGCTCATCCAGTTCTTTAAATGCAGTGTCAACTCCGTCTAGATTGTCTCAGTCCTTCCCTAGGCATGATCACTCCTTTCCTAGGCCAATAAGCTGCCTTGTGCTGCATCGGTGAAGGACTGATTTCTTCCAAGAAAGACAATCCGTGTTTTATCTGAAGGGTTTTCATCCATTCTGGGGAAGCTGTTTTATTAGCCTCTCGGTCCTGAGCTCACAGATCTATGCTTGTAGTAACAACGGGCCCCAGTCCTCTGCGGATATGCTGTTTGACTCGGTTACCCAAAAATATCAGCAGAACATTTGTTCACGCTGGTCTGGATGCAGATCTGAAGAAGATCCCCAAGAAAGTGTTCACAAAGGCAGGCCAGATACACTCTAGCTGTCACTCTCTTACCTGTTTACCTTGCATAAATACAGTCGAATGTAGAATGAGAGCTCCTGAGTCTAGTGTAAATACAAAGGGTTTCCCCAACACCAACGTGATGTCAAAGGTCTACCACATTCTCAATATGCAGGCCCATGTCTCTTACTGTGTCAGCTTCTCCCGATGAGCTCATTGTTCTCTGAAAGAAGCCACATCCACTGGCCATGTAATTATCTCTGTCTCCGGCTCCGATCTGTGTTGGAGAAGGAAGTAATTTGGTCGCTGCCAATAGATTTCCACCCAATAATACTCAACCATACAGATAAAGTGTGTTAGTCTGTCCGTGTTAGAGAGAAATTTTAAAATTTCCTACTGTCATCTGTGCGATTTCATTGCCAATGAAATGCAGCATCTGTAAGAGTGGCTTTTACAATTATGTAGCGAAGTATAATTACGATGGATATATAATTAAGAAACATAATCAGCAAACTGCTTGATTATATGGCTTCATAAGCAGTCCTAATCAAAATTCACAACCACCACACTGAGTCAGTTTAGCTAAACTCCACTTGGCAGCGCAGTGTGGGCAGCCATGATATAAAAACATACTTCATTTTTTTTTAAACATTTTGCTACTGCTAAGATAATAGAGACAAAGACCCTGTAGTTTTGCTTTAGCATCCTGGGGCATCATCAGGTCACACTCAGTATCGTGACAAGCTGCAGTGCACTGATCAACAAGATTATCACCAGGTAGAAGTGCATATTTATGGTGAAATCCAAGCGATGTTCACTTTACGTTACACAATCGAAAGAGGATCGCTTACAACACTTATATATAGCCTCTAAAAGAAAACCAGTTAAGTGTTGGAAGCCTTGAATATGTGAAATATGAAACTATATTTGCCATTTGTACATGTACATCGGAATGTGTTCGTTTTCACATATCCCATCATGCTCTTCTTTTTAAAGACACACACATAGTTGAGAGTGAAGCTTGGGATCTTAGTGTAGGGTCAGCCATTTATCCCGCGACCCTAGAGCATTTCTTGGGAGGCTCAAGGCCTTGCTCAAGGTGCCAGCAGAGATCACAGGAACAGAGGCCCAACTCACTGAACCACACACTGACGCCATTATTTCATTTAGAAGATAACTCTGAAAAATGAATGGCTGAGGATTCACCAGTGACCAAGTTTGTTTATCTCCCAGATTCCCGGAGCATTCTTGCAAAGGGGGCTTCCATTCAGACCTTCTATTACATTATTGCAATTACTGAGACGAGAGTCCTCTCAGAGTGATGGCGTTCATCAGGATGTGTGGCTGGCATTCCTACAGCTCGCAGCAGATGTGTGGCTCTTTGGTTTGCCTGGACAGCTGCCTCGGTCTCAACAGGAGAAAGATTACACCATTACACCCTGGACAAGATGGTATTTGGAAACAAATTATTCTTTTTTTTATCAAAAAATGAGAGAAAATGGTCCGGTTAGACATCAGTTGGAACGATTTGTGAGTCACATTTATCCAAGACTCTGTCTCATCAATGACAGCTCACCAAGTCACTGGTAAGGGATTTCTATATAATTAGATCACTGTGGCCTTCCAGATGTGACCTCAGTACCCAGCTTGCAGAACTCCCTGATCTGTTAGAGGTCGGCAGTGGGCAAGGCAGACATCAGGCATGGATGGTGAGGTGCACCTGCTCTCTGAAGTTCCCACAACTGCCTGGGCAATACTCCCCCACTGGGCATCACTCACATTCACCCAGAGCGAACACACCGTCTAATCCCACCTCTGCAGGTGGACACGCAGCAGAAGCTTAGCCATGGAACACAGTTTCTCAGGGTATATTCACTGGCCTATGTGTATCCTCCTTAGCTGTTCTTTAGTCTTTGTGTTATTCGAAGTAGCATTTATCGATGCTAATGTTAATGTGACCATTATTCATTCACCTAGAAGGGTAGTGATGATAGGGGCTTATGAAACTGTAACATTATCTTGGAGGCTGTGTGTGGCTCACCAATGCTGGGCCACTGATCGGAAGGCTGTCAGAGTGATGTCACTGTTGGGCCACTGAGCGAGGCCCTTAACCCCATTTGGTCCAGGGACTTACTGACCTGGATTTCTCCAAAAAAAATGGAAGGTTGATGAAGTGATATCTGGAAAGGCCTTGTCTGCTGCCCCCCTTCATTTCAGAGATTGTGAATGTGCTGTTATACTGAGTTGTCAGAGGACCGAAAGGCCCCGTTTGTGTGTGAGAGTTTAGTGCATCCTGAGTAAATGGACCAAACTTTCTGGACACGCTTCAGAGCACAGTGGGCTAATGGCGCAGAGCTATTCAGTGAGAATAAACTTCATTACAGCCAAGATTCACTTCACTTATGCCTCTCACACTCAGGGGGAAATAATGATGTGAAAGGTGGCCATTCTGCAGTGGGAACAAACATGGTTTGAAAGGTGCATCATGGCAACAATGAACAAGAACTCATCATCATCATCATCAGCATCATCACCATCACTGTGGTCCAGCTGTCCTGGGGTTACGTCTGAACATGCCGCTCTCTCTGTGGGCTTTCAAGTATCACGTGTTGCTGTCATGTGTATTCAAAGGTACATGGTAAAATTCTTGTGCCACAGTTGCAGGGGAAGGGACATGTGCATGGGGGGCAATTGAACAGACAGTAGCACAGTAAGAGATGTGACAGTACAAGTTCAATATAAAAATGAGTGAAAAAGAAATAGGCAATAAATAGGATATGCGGTGCGGATATGATTGTCCAGTACAGATAGGCAGTACAGTACTGACAAAGTGCAGCAGTGGCATATTATCAACAGTGCATAATACAGGTACAAGTCCCTGGTGCTTCAGTGATTGGCAATGAAATGCTCCAGGAAAAGATGCTGTCTCCATTTGGGGAGGGGGGCTACTGAACTATATCAGGTGGGAGTCACTGATGAGGCTCTTTATCTGCCATGGCCTGTTATCAGTATGAAATCATTTTAGGTGAAACTCACAAGAGAAGCTGTCCATTAATAATCTGTATCACTGATTCACTGCTGCCTGTTCTTGGTTTATCTCAGGAGACTTTGAGAGCCTCAGTCCAACCGAAGACTAATTTCTGCTGTGAAAGGTGAGCTTGGGGATTGGTGCCGCTCTGTATCCATAGATCCATGCAGCCATGACTTGTCCCTATTGACAGGATTCACCAAGACAACATCAGTATCATCAAGAAAACAAAGGTGAACAAATGTTATCACCCAGAATCTCCATTTTTTAATCTATGGAAATCATATGCATAAAGATATCATATACAGAACTAATTCTTCACAAAAAGATTGATTTTTTCCCCTTCGATTTTACTCTACAGTCATTGTTACATTAGGATTGGCGGGTTAAATTTTTCTAACAATTAAATTTTTGATCGATTGTCATGCTTGACAAAGAGATTCTTTAAATTTTAAACATGCAGAAGCTTACCACTAATGGATAGGGGATAATGCATGTTGGGGTTAGTGTTGCTTTTTCATTTACTATTCCAATTATAAAAACGATTTTCACTGCCCTAAATTCATTTTTTCCCTTTTAAATGGTCCATTACTACATTGGCTTGATATGCTAATCATCTGAAACCTACATTAGAGAGATGTAGATAAATTTGCAATACAAAGTTGAGGACAAATTAAGAGCAACCCTGGCACAGAGCCAAAATATAATCATGGCTGGAATCTCATTTCTCGTAAGACATGCAATGAGGGCCAATGAATGGAAATTGATCTAACATGAATATAAGCACAGAAACTCTTTAAAGAATTAATACAGCAGGAAATCACTCGTCTTATCAATATGCATATATCTCTGGAATTGCATGTTATAATTAGTTTAACTGGTTAGCAGACTCCTATTCCGAGAGAATCTGAACATACTTTTTCTGTTTTAACTCTTTGTGCATTCTTACTCCTATATAGTTCTACACAGTTCAGCCATAACATTAAAACCACTGACAGGTGAAGTGAATAACATTGACCATGTCATTACCATGGCACCTGTCAAGGATGTCATTTTATTTTAAGAAAGGGAACAGTCAGTTCTTGAAGTTGATGTGTTGGAAGCAGGAAAAATGGGCAAGCATAAGGATCTGAGCGACTCTGACATGGGCCAAATTGTGTTGGCTAGATGACTGGGTCAGAGCTTCTTCAAAACGGCAGATGTTTTGGGGTGTTCCTGATATGCAGTTATGTTTACCTACCACAACAATCCAAAGAAGGCCAACCGGTGAAAGGGTGACAGGATCATGGGCATTCAAGGCTCACTGATGTACATGGGGATCAAAGGCTAACCCATTTGGTCTGATCTTGCAAGAGAGCAACTATAGCACAAACTGCTGAAAAAGTTACGCTGGCTTCGACAGAAAAGTGTCAGAACACACAGTGGATTGCTTGTTGCATACGAGGCTGCGTAACTTCAGACAGGTCATATGATGTGGAGGGCTGGGTGCATGTGGTCGTTAACCTGGGGAAGAGATGGCACCAGGATGCACTATGGGAAGAAGGCAAGCTGGCAGAGACAGCGTGATGCTCTGGGCAATGTTCTTCTGAGAAACTTTGGGTCCTGGCATTCATGTAGATGTTACTTTGACACATACCGTCTACCTAATAATTGTTGCTGACTAAATACATCCCTTCATGGCAACAGTATTCCCCAATGGCAGTGTCCTCTTTTAGCAGGATAATGTGACAATATGACATTAATGACAAATCTGGAGAACACAGGCCTGGGAGGCACTTAAATACATGACTAACGAGGGAGTAGATGAGAGGCAGCTGAGAGTGGTTAACACAACGTCAGGAACAAGCGGTGAGACAAATGAGGACCAGGTGTGGCTTGTTAGAGCCATGCGAGGGAGGAGATAGGAGGGTCAGGCAGACACGGCGGGCAGGAAGTGACAAATACAACTGCTGTCTTTGAAAAAAGTCGCACTCGGAAGACAATGATTAGCAAAGTAAAAAAAAAATAATAATGGATGCATGAACAAATGAAAGACCCAAGCTTAAATTGCTATCCGGTTAGAAAAGGAAATACAAGATCAGGATGGCATGACAAGAAATAAAATATTTTATTATTATTAATAATAATAATGATAATAATAATAATTGATACTTTATTGATCCCCGTATGGAAATTCTCTTTACACCTCCCTCAGCTTGCTCTTTGTAGAGTAAGCTGTCTGCGAAGGGCAACCAGTATATTTTGTAAAATATGGTAGGACGGCATGGTATAATTTTGTTGTAAGAAATATCGGGGTATCTATAAAGAAAAAAAAGGAGTTCAACATAAATTTCTCCCAAACACATCTAGGAGTGATTTAAACAGCGACGATGAAAATGATTATGATTGTCTTGGAGAATGCATGCAGTGTTCATGCAAAGGCAGCGGAGGTCAACTTTAAACTAATTTTTAAACATATACAGTAGTAGATGATCTTTAAAAAGAATAATCATTAAAATTACAAAACCTATTAAGTTTTTTTCCCCTGTAGCAGTTAAAAATGTTGTAGTGAAAATTAAACTCCCTGGTGCGGTGGACAAGTGGCCTTGGTCTCCAAATTCCCCAGATCTCACTCTGATCAAGCATCTGTGGGATGTGCTGGACAAACAAGTCTGATCCATGGAGGCCCCACTTCTCAACTTACAGGACTTAAAGGATCTGCTGCTGACGTCGTGGTGGCAGATACCACAGGACACCTTCAGAGGACTTGTGGAGTCCATGCATCAACGGCTCAGATCTGTTTTGGTGGCACAAGGGGGACTAATACAATATTAAGCAGGTGAATTTAATGTTATGGCTGATTGGTATATGTATTGAATCAGTGCCGCTCTTCCCTACACGCAGAACAAGCGCTGTGCGTAGGGCCCCACGATCCATGGAGGGCCCCATTTTCCGCAAGGGGACGCATTCTCTGCAAATGCGGAACGGATGCGCATCCGTGAGGCGCGTGTAGAGCACCAAGTCAGCCCAAGGCAGGAGAGAAAAAAAAGAGACGAGTAATCTGACACCGCAAGGTTGTAAACCTA
>JAODKC010000001.1:51000746-51023037 GCA_026777985.1 Mormyrops attenuatus | reverse complement strand
GGAAGAGTGGGCCAAACTACCTGTTGGCAAATGCAGACGTCTCATTGTGAAGTACAGAGATCACTTGTTGGCAGTGATTGCTGCAAAAGTTGGTACCACAAAATATTAAATTAAGGATGCCATCTTTTTTGTCTGCCATTTTCATTTGTTTAGTTATATAAAATATGCAACTGAATCAATAATCAAAAACAAAGTCTGATTTGTGTTTAATATGGAATAAGCAATAAGGGATGCCATTAAACTTTTGTCCGTTTCAAGGTATTTCAGAGAGAGTCTTTTTTGTGGAAGGGACCAAATATAAATATATTCACTGTATATCATGGTATATTTGTTTTTCTTAACATTTCAATATAAATGTTTCTGAATGGGTAATGCACTGGTATGGCAGTTATTATTGTATTCAGAACTATTTCTATGACATATTTCACACTGGATACAGGTATTTTAAGAACATTTATTGTGCAAAACAAACTGCCATAATAAACAGAAAAATACAAAGCCTGTCCTCATGTAAGTTCTATCTCTGAAAATCACTTTTTCATGAAATAAAATCAAGCTGCACAAACTGAAAATCAAAACTTACTTCAAGTACAGCAGGACAAAGAATTCTTGTATAACCATCCCAACATGATTTGCCGATTGTGGTTTTCTGCTCGTTGTCTGAATTTATAAATCCGAACTAATTCCATATAATGGGAGTTCCACTGGTATTTTTACCAACTTCTCTTTGTTGTGCGTGATGCTTTCAGCCATTTCTTTAAGCAGCATGGGCTCTGATGTTTTCTAGACGATTCGCTGGTACAGGCTGATGACGATGAAGCCTGCTCTACCAGTTAGCACGGTACTGTAAAAATCCATACTGAGGTCCTACATATACCATTTATGCAGTCCACCCTAACTGAGCTGTCATTTTTACACTTGTGGCCATTCTCCTCTGACCTTCCTCATCTGTTTTTTTTGTAAGTAAGTAAATTTAAAGCACATTTGAAAACAACTGAATTTTGTGCAATTTACACAAATAATTTGAGGGAAGGATGGAACGAGAGATTGACATACGGATCGGTGCGGCGTCAGCAGTGATGCGGGCCCTGCATCGGTCTGTCATGGTGAAGAAAGAGCTGAGCCAAAAGGCAAAGCTCTCAATTTACCAGGTGATCTACGTTCCTACCCTCACCTATGGTCATGAGCTGTGGGTAATGACCGAAAGAATGCGATCGCAACTACAAGCGGCCGAGATGGGTTTCCTCTGCAGGGCGGCAGGGCTCTCCCTTAGAGATAGGATGAGGAGCTCGGTCATTCGGGAGGGACTCAGAGTAGAGCCACTGCTCCTCTGCATCGAGAGGAGCCAGATGAGGTGGCTCGGGCATCTGGTCAGGATGCCTCCTGGATGCCTCTCTGGTGAGGTGTTCCAGGCATGTCCCACTGGGGGGAGGTCCTGGGGAAGACCCAGGACACGCTGGAGGGACTATGTCTCTCAGCTGGCCCGGGAACACCTCGGGATCCCCCCAGAGTAGCTGGATGAAGTGGCCGGGGAGGGGGAAGTCTGGGTTTCCCTGCTGAGACTGCTGCCCCCGCGACCCGACCTCGGATAAGCGGGAGATGATGGATGGATGGATGGATGGATGGATGGATGGATGGATGGATGGATGGATTATACAAATAATATCTAATACAATACAACCACAAGACAAGGCTACACAATAATAGTGCCAGTCCAACAACAACTCCATAAGATAGAGAAGGGAGAGATGAAAACAATATACAATATTGTTAATCTGGACTGACTGCCACTTTGGAGAAGTTGCCCTCAGAAATGCAACTGACTGGATATTTCTTGTTCATCACAACGTCGTCTGTAAACTCTTGATACTGTAGTGTGTAAATATCCCAGGAGGGTGGCTGTTTCTGAGGTGCTGGAACTACCATGTCTGGCAATCACCCCGCATTCAAAATAACTTAGATCACGTGTCTTTTTGAACCTTCTGACCTTGTCTGAGCGCTGCACATATTCAGTCGTAGTTCGCATGACTTACTGTTTGGGGGATCTGGTTATTTGCATTAACAAGCATGTGACTGCTGAGTATATATAATATAAATTCATATATATTCATTTACTTTCATTAAAATAAATAAAAGACAACTTGTACAAATAGTCGATGGCATAGCCAAATGTGGAATAGGCAAGATTAGCCAATGAAAAACTTATTTCGTTGATATTCCTTCGCTAAGATACGGGTGATACGTTAATTCCAAATGGTAATCAGCATCATCGACAAGTGCAGCTCACAGACTGATCTCACAGTATTTAGTGAGCTGACTGAAGGTGCTGCTTCATTTTCACTTGGCTCATCATTTCTTCCAGTGAGATGTAATTGCTAACCGAAAAAGAATCAATGTTATTTACTCATTTGTGTTTTGCTTTAGACCAGTGGTTTTCAACTGGTGGGTCACACGGATTATGTGGCTAAAAAAACACTATTTAATTTTTTCTTTTTGTAACTTTGGACATTTGTGGATGCAACGCGCAATGCCATCCTGGGTATAATTTTGTTTTGTTTTACCGCCAGCCCCTCATTTTCTGGTGAAATTGATAAACAAATGCAAACAAAAAACGGAGTGCTGTGACTTACTGTAGTCACTGAGGAAAAATGTGGCTCCTGAGGCTAAACCGTCTGAGGGCTACTGCTTTAGACCATAGACAGTTTGGTCTTCGATTGATGGAATAATAAATTCTAGCAAGCACAGGGTACTGCATTTTACATATCTCTCCTTTCATTCTTCCATGGACCTCACTCATTTGTACATGTTTTATCTGAAAGATTAATTTCAGCACACGTGCTGTCTTGGTTTGTCGTTGCTGCCAAACTGAGCAAATTTGAAATCTTTGCGCCTTTGATAACGTGTCCTTTATGCCTTTATGGGATCTCTGTTCAGTGGAAAATGTGAAAGGGGTCCAGTCATGCCTAAACCTCCAATGTTTCAAAGCCCGTTATCTCTGCTTCCCAAATATTCTCAGTAACGACCTGGATTTGCAGCTCCCTGTCGATTAAACCTAATCCCGCAAAGACACAAGGTGTTCAATCGGCGCTGTCTCACAAACGTCAGCAGTGAAAGGACAGCAAATTCACATGGCATGCTTCTTAGAAATATCAGTCGAAGGCTGAAGATGTATCCAAGCATTTATTGATTAAAGAAAAACATTAAATAACCCTCTTTCTTTTTACTGTCTAGAATAATATGTAAATTGAGGCATCTGTCAGGGTGTGACACGGATGATTGTTCAAGCAGCAGCCATGAGGTGATCTTGTGCATATTAAACTATATAATAAATCTTTCAGTTGTTGTGCTGGAATGTTATGCATGTGCTTCTGTCTCCAGAACCCAATCTTACACATTTCACATGGTTACATTTTCAGAAAAAAGCTTTAGTCATGGACAGGTGATAGCGTAACCACAACCTTTCAGCTATTACAAAGACCATAGCATATTAATGGCTGATAATGTGGCATGATGTGACTCTTCAGGATCGTGTGGATAATGACTTCTTTCCACAGCCAGTGTCATCCTCCCTGTCGCGTTAGGACATCATCCGTATCTCCCCATGCCTTTCTTCAGTCAAACTTTCGATTAACCGAAACCTTCTTCAGTTACTCAGATGTTAGGTGACATTTTCATTCACCCTTTTCACTGGCAGCTTTGGAAAGTAATCCTCAAAGCTGTCTATGCTATCCTAGCGGGACCCCGAAACAGCTATTGGCCTGTTCATTGATGACTCCGTGTCTATCCAGATTTGTGTGGTTAAACGAATCCCATCCTCACAGTTTTAAAGAGGAAAAGTTAAAAGATCGTTTATGGATTTCTGTTTAAGAAACACCTTGTACCAGGCCCTATAACATGTCTGAGTGGGGAGCAGAATACTCCTCCTGACTGATCCCTGGGTGAGCGCCTTGTCCCAAACAACATACTCACATAGCATACTTACTCAGAGAGTAATAAGCTGTTCAGACTCTTTCAGCTGGATCACAGAGCCAAGACTCTGCCCCGAGCCATGCTGGCGCTTTGGGCAAAGCCTGAATATGCATCCATGTCTTTCATCTCTGTCCGACTTGGATATGAAGATTCGTTCTTGCCTAGCAAGTGTGTCACTAGAGATTTATAAAATGGGGAGGGGGGGCTAAGCCTGTACTAGGGGGGTCTGATGGAAATGGTCCACATTATTTACACAACTTAGTATACATTTAAAACGGCCCCCGTGCCATCCTTTTGCTTAGCGTTGGGCGTGGGGATATATCTGGCCTCATATTTATCATAACAGGAATGCAATTCAGTTCCAGGAAGGAAATCTGTCGAATGAATGCCCAGAATTACATAAAACATAAGCTCTTTGCTACCCCTGAATGCCAAGAAAAGAATAATAAAAGAAAATAAATTTCATTTGCTAATGTTGGTATAATACAAAGCAAACAGTTATTTAGAGAATGAATGGTGCACAGGCAGGTTTCGCACCCTGACCCCTTGAGCATGTGCCACCCATATAATAATAATTATTACTATTATTACGTATTTTTATTATTTTAAAATTATTCTTATAATTATTATATAATATTATTATTATGAAGAAGAATGAGGTTTTATGCTCAGTAATCGATTAAGATGTGCAACAATGCATGAAACTGCTACCTGCAGGGGTGTAGGCGAAATTAATGAAAGGAGCATTTTGACTGTAACGTTGGCAGTGATTATGCAGATGAAAACGTGACGCGCTTCAGAAGGGTCACTACCTTGCAGTTACCATACACGGACTGGAATTAACCAGCTTATAAGAGCTGTTAAGGGATCCCAGGTAGAGATCAGACGACGGATGCGTTTATTTTGGGACGTACTTATTTCATTTGATCATATCTATTTTACCGCACCCATTTTGGGTCATTTTGATTTTGCTGTATGTAACTGGCCGGAGCTAAATGCAATTCTTTTGTTTACCGGATATAACGTTTTAAGTTTTTTTGTGTATGCTCTTGCTCCAAGTGTTGAAGAAGGCGGGAAGCTTCTATTTTATTTTTGTGGAATGCTGAGAGTAAGAGAACCCTAATACAGTCATTTTGTCCCGTGTGTTACTGAAGATCCTGGGCTACACTTAGATGCATGACATGAAATCAGTCGCTGTTTATCTTAGCTCCAATTAAAATGCAAACCTCTCACTCACTGGGTAAGGACACGGTCAGGGTTAAAACTGTCTGTTCAGAGCCTGCGTGTCAGCTGTGTTTGATAAGGAGGAATGATCAGGAATCGCTTTCGGTACCAAGGACCCCTTTCCTGTAAATGTGAATCCCCACAGTGAGCACAAACACACTCCAGAAGGGCCTATGGGGTGGAAACAGACTACGGCATAACCTGACCTTTTTAAAGTTTCTGTTCAGTCAAATAAAAGCATAGGGCACAATTAACCTCAATCAATCCAGCTGATGACGTTAGGAAGGAGAACGTGACATTATTAAAGAAGCATTATGTTTCACACAACACAATTCTGTTTGGCAAGTTGAATAGTTTGACCTTTTTTCCCTTCATTTCCTTTCCCTAATGATTGCTTACCTCACCATACAATCATATTACTCGCTGTTCCTCCGGCCTTTTGGGTCCTACCGGGTTGTAGTGTGTTTGGTGCCTCTGCTAAACTGCATCAGATCCATCACTGTAGGCCTGCATAAAGCATCCTGCTATCCTAGCCCTGAGCGAGCAGCTTCCCCCAGATCATTCCGGTAAACGCCTAGCTATGAAAGCTCACAGAAAATGACAGTGTACTCAGGCCATTTCTGAAGGGGTACACAGCTTTCATCGTTTACTGTTGGTTTTGTATGAGTCTTGTTAGCATTCCTCTCGATGGGGTGAGCTGGGCCAGCCGTTTTCCCGTGCTTGTGGCTTCCTGAATAAACCCAATGTGATCCGTCTGAGTTCGTTTGGACTCCATCTGTCTTTCAGCTCCCAGTGTCAAACCTAGTGTTGCAACATTGGCCTCTGGTGAAGAATGGAAGAAAACTGCAAAATGAATGTAATCCCTCTTGTTACTGAGCTGCCCTTTCACCTGAGAGCCTACATTTGCTTGATTATTGCTCCTAAACATATGATTAACCTGCTGACTTCTGCTACCTGTTCATATCTACTGAAATACACTTTGTCTCCAACCTTAATGAAACTCTGGATCACTGGATCTCCCCATCCATCTGGCATCACAGACTGCTCAACTCGCAGAGCTAAAGGTTCAATATTTCCTTATCCGCATGCATTGCTGACAGGAGTTGGCCAATGGGGGTAAGCAGTATCGCAAAGCGCTTTGAGCTCACTGAGGGAAACGGGTAGGAGCGTAAATCAGCTCCTTCCCTGTATCCCCACGGCTGCCACCAGAATCCGGCTCAAACCACCATTGTTTGTTGCAGCTCCTGGTTAATCTGTGTCCCCACAACATCAGCACGCAAGTGACAACAGTGAACAAATTACTGTTTATTTCTATCTGTCTTGCACTCTTTTATTCGAAGGAGATAAATTTATTTCTGTCTTTATCTTTGTAATACTTTGTAATTCTGGATTTCATTGCATGTTTAGTTATCGCATTAAGTGCTTAATAATAGATAAAGAATAGGCAAATCTAGGCAATTAACATGAATCGAATGCATTAAATAGCTTGGTTTCAGATATAAAAGCAAAGAGAGTCTGTGAAATGTGAGTGTGTATTGCAAGACTTGCTGACTTCAATCTAGCACACTGTCAATAAATTAGCCTTTAAAAGCTTTTCCAGATATGGGACTGAAGTACAGATGCCTGCTGGTGTCCTGTTGCACCGTTAGTGGGGTAGGAATAGTATCGTTTGTTCACAGGAAAAGGTCAAGAGCTACAGTCCATTAAACATTATTTATTTACTCGTCATTTTAACATGGTGCATTGTGTGTGCTATTCTTAGCTTTTTACTTATTTTATTCTTTTAAATAAACCAAAGCTGGGAGAGTGGAATATAAAAGGTGTATTTGTTTTTTGTTGGGGGGGTGATTATCTGATTGGGCTTTTCAGCTTGATTGCATCCACCTGTGCCTCCTTCCCAAAGGATTATTTAGGGATGTTTACTGGTGAGGGTTCTGGTTGTGGGTTCCGACACACATGCTGAATCTGTGCTTCTATCTTGGTCCTCGGGCTGCTTTCTCGTATAATTCCCGTCTCGTGTTTCTGTTGGTGATTTGCCTTGCTAGCAGTGGCTAGTTAAGATTGCAGGAAGATGCACAAAACCAGGAGATATGTGCTGGATTTCAGCGTAATGACAGTGAGTGTGTCTTTCTGACATTCTGCTGTTTTATTAGCAGGTATAAGCTCAGGACATTAACATTTTAATTCAAATTATACCTCTGGGTCCTGGTAACGGGCCTTTATCTAACGATTGACATTTAAAATTGAAGGTACTTGGCCTCACGTTAATGTGATTTTTACCTTCTGAGAGGATTGGGGTAACTGTCCACTGCAGTTCTCGCCTTTTGATATTTTATCTGATTCTCTTTTGATAGCTCAGAGGTACCATTTATCTGAAGATCTCTCTTCTGCTCGTAAGGGCTTCAAATGAGTTGAAAGAACCAACAGCTATCATGGGCCGGCCTGCTTGAGCACGCTAGAATGGGGGGCTGGTCCTGTAACGGCAGCCTCTTGGAGACCAAGGGGGAGACACACAGTGAAAACTGCATAAGGCAGGCAAGCTGGGCTGTGCTTACTGCCTGCAGCCATAAATGAATTTCGAGGGGGGGGGGTTCAAACTTATTTTATTACTTGGTGATGTACCTGGTCGTGAGCAAACACAAATTGGGGGGGGTTCAAACCCATAATTTTACTACATAACTACATCCAATAACTGAAATATTACATCACTTGAATGTGAAATGTAGTGTTTTGGGGAGTAAAATGCTTATTAGACCATTTTTATCAGTCTTTTGGTGCCCTACTGATACTGACCGCTTCTGAAGCAATATGAACAGCATTTCAATCTGAAATTTCTAAATGTCCACAGTGGAAAAAGATGAATTTGCACAGATAAGGATCACTCATTTATACAGAGAAGGTGTTAATAATACAACTGTTTTAGGCTTTGATCCCTGATCCCTTCACTCTTATTTTCAATTTCTGCACAAATGCAAATTTGATAACGATAAGTTAGAGACCTATGACACGGCTTTGAAGGAGTCTGACTGGACCACGATACTGCTTTGAAGAAGACTTTTTGGACCATGATACTGCTTTATTGAGTAGGCTTATTGAGTTACCCACCCCACAACATTATCCGGCCCAAATGTGGTAAAGTAAACTTAAGTTGTATTTGCTGCTGCGTGTTGCCTGTGAGGGCTGTGTGCTCCTCTCTGACAGCGCTGATAAATGGTTTGCAGAGAGGGGATTAACTTCACATTGGAAGTGTAGAGTGCCACGGCGAGGAGGCTTGACATGAGTGCACGTGGGCGGCTTTGCGACTGTTAGCATGAGCAAGCACCAAGATCCCTGGAAATGTCCCCCCCCGTAGCCTATTTCTTTGTGGTGTTTTATTCCCTTTATTTTCTCCCTTGTGATGCCCTGGGTCACAGTGCTTGTTTGGTCATTCTCATTGTCCTGCTAATGCCTACGCGTTGGCCAAGCTATGTGTGACAGAACACAATCATGTTTCCTCTGAGAACTCTCAGCTAGAAATGTTTTGACAACCACGGGATTTCATAGGGCTACTATGTAAACACGACTACTGTAATATTTTCTTATTCATGTTGTATTTTGCATAGTTAAATCCAAAGAAAACTTAATATTACAGTGATGGATCAAGCATAATAAACCGATATCACCGGACATAAATTACTCTGTGGGTTATTTAATTTGCATTTCACAATAAATTTGTGGATGTGCTCTGTAGTGTTTCTAGTTTAACACTGTATTCATAAAAGCTGCACTAACACAATCCTTAAACACAAACCCACTCTAAAAAATTCAATGTGTCGTCCTCTTCCATGTTCATCATTAATGTCATTTCCCTACTCTGACGAGATTTACTGACAGAGAGGCGGTTTCCTAACGGCCAGAACCTTTGGGAAAATTCTGGTCCTCTTCAGTCAAGTTCCATTTAAAATGAATCAGTCAGCCATTCATTATTTTTTGTACAGTGGAAATGAACTGTGATACAAACTGAAAAAGGCTTTCCTCTGATACGCTTTATTCATGCATTCATATATTTATGACGTTGACGAGTTTGCTTTGTTTATACATATTTATGTGTGTGTGTGTGTGTGTGTGTGCGGCACTTGTTATAGCAGATGCTGAGTATCCCATCAAATAAAGAAAAACCTCATGGATGCATGAATGAGAAAGACCCACCCAGGTTTATGAGATAACAGTCTCTTAAAGAACATGAGTAAATACAGGAATTATGGGATATACCCTGCTCACAGAAGGAGCTGAATGAGGCAGCCATGAGTATCCCTTCAGCTCCCCAGTGAAAACTAATGAGGGCCAAATTCATTTCATATGCAAATGAACCCTAATTAAAACATAAAACAGCAGGAGGAAGGCTTCTTTCCGCTCTGTTCTTTCCTGTGGTTTCTGAGCATGTCCCAGAGGGCCAAGGTCGGTCTCAGCAGCAAACTCTTGAAAACGCTAAACGGACCCTGCAGATACCCCCATTCTGTGAGTCACGGACATGGGTGGCTTCTATTTATATGTTTTTGTGCCCGATTAAATAAATGGGGGATTGCCACCTTTCGGAGTTTGTAATGTCTCTTCCTGATTAGTTTACGCAGCAGGTGAATCTGACTGTACAGCGAATAATGGAGTGAGCAAACCGCACATCAGGTGGCAGACGTTTGGCGAACCTGATTTCTATGAGCTGCTCTATGTTCCCAATTTCAGTTTCACACTGAGACTGGAAATGGTTCCTTTTGCAGCATCAAAATATTATATTTAATATACAACTATCGATCCATCCATCTTCCTACCTCTTATCTATGAATGGGTGAGTGGGGGGGGGCATAAAAGAAACACCATCTTTCCATGCTTTCTGTCCAGCTATGGGCTGTAAACGTTTGCCTCCGCTTTCCCAGCAACCCTCCATCCTCCTAAAGAAATCAGCCGTTTCCCATTCTATGCTGCTAAGCGCGTTTGTTCACACAGTCTTTATGCTCAGTTGTATGCATCCAGCACGGGAGGCTAAGCCACACTCCAGCTGCTTTACTCACCAGAGCACAGTATCATTCGTCACACTGGTGCAGTGACAGAGGATCTGAATGGCCTCAGATATCAGCCCTTTCTGACAGCCAGTAAGAGGAAGCGAAGCCAGAAGAAGACCAAAGCTTTCAGACCTCAATCCGGCATTTGATTGTGGCTCACTTGTAGGGTTCTGCTGGTGCCGAAATGTAAATTAAATGCAAACTCTCCCCGTTATTAGTTCTGTTAACTTTTCTCCCTTTTTCAATTACGTATAAGAACAAACAACAATCAAAGGAAGGGGAACAGGAAGATAAGTCGACAATCAGCTCCTGGCAAGCAGAACTGTGCATACCATAATGTGTGCCTGTGATACATTATTTAACATGCTGTTTGTTTACTCATTGAAGTGTAAAAAGGTGCCCTACTTAACCAATCACAGTCAACACCAGACCGTGCCAGCTTTTCACCCATTACCAGAAAGTCTCTGTGTCTGACTGTATGCTATGAGCATCTTATTACCCTCAATAACCTTTATGGTTGTGATTTGTTTTGATTTTACTCTGTTTTTCAGGTCTCTGTTCAAATAGGAACCTTAATATTTCTGGAGCCAAGCTACTCTATTATTTACACACCTCTAACTTAACTTTTTCATGAGCCAGATTTAATTTGATTAAAAACAGCAAACTTTCATAAGCAACACTGGGGAACAAAAATCAGTGGACTATCCGTCATTAGCTCCAGTCTGCTGGAAATCACCTTAAAAAGATTCATCTGTATAGAGGTGTTGAAGCAGGCTGAATTGTCTTTTCACGTTGATAGTATAAAGTGAATCAGATAAAGCAAGTCAGAAGTAGCAGGACATCAGAAAGCTAAGTCCGGATCAGAAAATGGACAGACCCTAGCATCTCCAGGCCCTAGACGCTCCAGAATCTCCAGTCTCTAGATGCTCCATCATCTCCAGGCTCTAGACGCTCCAGCATCTCCGGGCCCTAGATGCTCCAGCATCTCCAGGCCCTAGACGCTGCAGCATCTGCAGGCTCTAGACGCTCCAGCATCTCCAGGCCCTAGACGCTCCAGCATCTCCAGGCCCTAGACGCTCCAGCATCTCCAGGCCCTAGACGTTGCAGCATCTCCAGGCTCTAGACGCTCCAGCATCTCCAGGCTCTAGATGCTCTAGCATCTTCAGGCTCTAGACGCTCCAGCACCTCTAGGATCTAGCAAATCCACCATGTCTAAGCTCTAGTGGCTCCAGCATCTCCAGACTGTGATGATGACCAGTCTGTAGACATTAATGCCCTAAAGCTTCCTGCCTAGTCAAAATATGATCTCCTTAATGCTGAGCAGGGGTTTAGCTGAGCACTAACTGCTGTATACTGTTGCTGCTATGATATCGGCACATTACGGGAAGTGGATGTCCCGGTTCCAAGATCCGCCAAGTAATCCTCGTTCGCTTTTTATTAAACCACATCTCGCCCCGTGCCAGGATGCAGGCGGACATTTCACTCAAGCCATGTGCTGTTATAAATTTTCTCAATGCAGCTAAATATCTATAATAAAATAATGACTTTCTGCTTGGGAGGGTCTCTCTTCTGACCAGTTCAGTGGGCAGCCATTAAGGATTATGGCACCAGGAGCAATATCTGTGCAGTGAGATATTGCAGCAATGTGCATAACTGAGAAAATTTCTGCTCGCCCCAGAAAATCTGAGTACAGGCACTTTAACAACACAGATACCTTGACTGTTCGCCTGCATTTCCAGGAATTAAGATTTTTGGGACAACCTAAGCTACATTTCTGTCAGCACTGGAAACAAAAAACAATAAAACATTATCCTAGTAATGTTTCCAGTATTACTGTATACACAGAGAAATAAAAACTAAACAGAGTCAAGCAGAAAAAACTAAAATTAATTAAGGAGTAATAAGAAATGCAATCTCAGTACAAAAGTTTCCAGTGCTAAAACAAATTTTGGATGACTGGAAAAAAAGCTCCAATGTATGGTGTTCAACACAATATTAGCACTGACATTGCATTTGCAAAATTGTAAAGTGTTTGCATTTTTAATGTGACAGTGGCGTTTCCCTCAAACACAGCAGTTCACCATCCAAAAGCAGGGGGGCGCTAAGATGGATCTGTCTTAAAATTTATTAAAAGTGCCTCTGCCTCTTTTCTTTTGCTTTTTGACTGCAACGTGTGTAAATAATTGTTTGGTTAAAATCTTAATCAAATAAGACTTGAGATGCTTGGGTGGAGGAGGGGGGGGTAACTTGAAGGAGCTGCAGGCGCCCCCGCTGATCTCACACTGCACCGGGCTCATACCATTTTATCCACTCCAGTGATTATTTATCTGGGTCTGATTGTTTTTTCGAATGGCCGCCATTTCTAATGAATTATACATGCCGAGTGAATCACATCATCCCTTTACAAATGAAATGTTAATGTACATGTTAGTGGTCCTTAATCCTGCATTAACATGTGGTTATTTATGCCAAGCCCATGGAGTCAGTATGCCCTGTCTTTCATGTGTATTTGACATACAGCCCTGGAAAAAACTGAGACGACTCTATGTTTTTAAACAAATCTGCATTTTTAAATCTTGGTTTAATTATGGTTGTGATGGCAGAAGGCTACACTGAGCAGCAGGTTGCTTCCAGGTTCAAAATTTCTAAGACAGCAGTACACAAGAAGAAGGTGAAGCAAGAGACACTGGGAATGACCAGAAACCAGCCAGGTGAAGGACAAAAGTGTCTTTCTAATGCCAGAGTTGACCGAGAACTTATCCAACCATTTCTCATGAATTGGAGGATGACATCAAGTGACCTTCAAAAGGAATAGGGAAAATTAAGTTCAGGTGTGAAGTGCACTGCTAAGACAGTTCGTATCAGGCTCCTAGAAGCAAGGAAGAAGCCCTTTATTAATCAGATACAAGGAAGAACCAGGCTGCAGTTTGCAAAATATATGTACACTATATTGCCAAAAGTATTGGGACACCTGCCTTTACACACAACATGAACTTTAATGACATCCCGTTCTTAATACATAGGCTTTAATATGGAGTTGGCCCACCCTTTGCAGCTATACCAGCTTCAGCTCTTCTGGAAGGCTGTCCACAAGGTGTAGGAGTGTGTTTATGGGAATTTTTGACCATTCTTCCAGGAGAGCATTTGTGAGGTCAGGCACTGATGTTGGACAAGAAGGCCTGCATCACAGTCTCCACTCTAATTCATCCCAAAGGTGTTCTGTTGGGTTGAGGTCAGGACTCTGTGCAGGCCAGTCAAGTTCCTCCACACCAAGCTCACTCATCCATGTCCTTATGGACCTTCCTTTGTGCACTGGTGAGTTGTCATGTTGGAACAGGAAGGGGCCATCCCCAAACTGTTCCCATAAAGTTGGGAGCATGGAATTGTCTAAAATGGCTTTGAATGCTGCAGCATTCCTTTCACTGGAACTAAGGGGATAAGCCTAACTCATGAAAAACAACCACATACCATAATCCCCCCTCCACCAAACTTTACATTTGGTACAATGCAGTCAGGCAAGTACCGTTCTCCTGGCAACCGCCAAACCCAGACTCATCCATCGGATTGCCAGACAAACGTGATTCGTCACTCCAGAGAACACGTCTCCTCTGCTCTAGAGTCCAGTGGCGGTGTGCTTTACACCACTGCATCCGGCGCTCTGTATTGCACTTGGTGATGTAAGGCTTGGATGCAGCTGCTCGGCCATGGAAACCCATTCCAGGAAGTTCTCTACACACTGTTCCTGAGCTAATCTGAAGGACACAAAGTTTGGAGGTCTTTAGCTATTGACTCTGCAGACAGTTGGCGACTTCTGCACACGGTGCGCCTCAGCATGCATTGTCCCCCGCTCTGTGATTTAACGTGGCCTACAAAATCGTGGCTGAGTTGCTGTTGTTTCCAATTGCTTCCACTTTGTTACAATACCAGTAACAGTTGACCATGGAATACTTCGTAGTAAGGCAATTTCACAAATGGAGTTATTGCACAGGTAACATCCTACCATGGTACCACCCTTGAATTCACTGAGCTCCTGAGAGCGACCCATTCTTTCACAAAATGTTTTTAGAAGCAGTCTGCATGCCTAGGTGCTTGATCTTATATACCTGTGGCTATGGAAGTGATTGGAACACCTGAATTCAATGATTTGGAGGGGTGTCCCAGTATTTTTGGCAATATAGTGTATATATATTATTCAGAGATGCACAGCCATAAATTGAGAAATGAGTGAAACAAAAAACTGTGCTGTGATCTCTTAATTTTTCCCACAGCTGTTGAACAAAGTGGGCAGCACGTGGCTCAGTGGGCTAAGCCTCTATGCCTGTGATTTAAAGCTCACCATTTCAAACCCAGCCTAAGCATATCTGCAGGCCCTTGAGCAAGGCCCTTAAACCCAGCTCCCTGGGTGCTGCTATTTCCTCATAGGGATCAATAATTCTTCTTAATGTCATTATTAAGAAGGATCGGTGGACCCTCACCCGAACACAAACTGCATCATATGTGTGGCTCCTACAATCTCTGGAGTGAAGAATCCCATTAACTGCCCTCACCATTGAGGTGACTGCAGTGTTAGAATCTGACACACATTCAGTAAGTCACCTGCCCCTGGAGGCTGGAATGTGCCCACACCCTCAATGGCCGATCGCCTCCCCAGGTCCAATTAAGTCATTAGGTGATGAAGGTGGCCAGCTAGGGTGCCATATTCTGAGCCAGGCGCTCGGATACAGTAACCAAGCTGTACCCAAGCCATATCATGAAGAGACTAATTACAGCATGGTTCCAGGTCACTTCAGTTCTCCAATTTCGGTAAAGAGTTTAGAGAGAAACAGTGAAGTAAATGCTTACTTTTCACAGGGTGTACATCAGGGCTGCCCGACTCTAGTCCTGGAGGGCCGGAGCCCTGTGTAGCTTAGTTCTTTCCCTGTTCCACCATAAATGATTCAGCTTAAGAGCTGTGTGGTAATTAGCACAAGGAGTTGAATCAGGTGTGTTAAATGAGGGGAAACCCAAAAATGTGCAGGGCTCTGGCCCTCCAGGACTGGAGTTTGGCACCCCTGGTGTATATCATAGTTTATTATGTGCTAATTTCAGCTTGCAATTCTTCGAGAATCGCCATCTCATGTTAGCATTAAATGGTAGTAGAATTAGCATTCTCTTGCATAAATTAGCATTACAAACGCATTCCGTTCGGCTGTTCTATAGTGCTTTTTTAAGTTGGCAGTTGGAAAAATTGTAGTTCTGAGTTATCATTGAAAAAACACTTTTTTTTGGTCGTATTGTTGGCCTAGCTAATAAGTAGGGCCACATCAGCGTGGGTACAGCTCACATAATTTACGATGGAAAACCGTCAGTTCACTGTAAGGCTTGGTACAGCTTGGTTCTTGGTGGCAGTGGAAAAGCACCAAAAGTGAAATTGAGCAGTGAAGCTTTCTAGGGGTCGGGGGTTGGGAGGCTGATGGTGCAGGTTGGTGGGGGTGGTATGTTACTCGAGTAACATCCATTCTGATTCCAGGGCAAGGGAGTTCCCCCACTAGAGCAGCATTCATGCCCAGTTCTGCATGTTTTCTCTGTTTTCAAGCTGCAGAAAATACACATGCCTTAGGATTTCATAAGCAACAACATTAGCATCTCTACACAGATCCCAGTCTATCCTCAGTAATGTCATAAATCCGCAGGGAGCCTTTTTGCTGCCATCTAGAATGTTCTCTGCCTTTTCATAGACTCAAGGTTTTATGGGAAACTTAAAATAAACTGGAAAGGAGTGGTGTGGAGGGTGGGGGGGCAGGTTCTCACACATCCCCATCTATTACCAACAAATTGCTTGAATTGTCCTCTCTGCATTTCACACAATTTATGAGATCCATTAATGTTAGCTTTTATTTTATACCATTCCTCTGTTAAAATGCAGTCTTGTCCACTACATTTACTGTGTTTACCGGTATCACCTATTATTATTAAGCCCTCCGTTTCTGTATATGTAATCTGTACCAAGGGAGTGAGGGAGAGAGAGAGAGAGACAGGCAGGAAGAAAGCACTCCTCTTCCAGGATGCATGACCTCCTGCTCTGTAAGTGGCCTGTCAGCTAGACACTGTCACACATCACCATGCAACTTTTGACACTTACTTTAGATGCCATCACTGGGTTTGACCATCCAGCTCAGGGAAAAGCGATCCAGATGTGCACAGCTGGAAAAATGAGGAGGATCTGTGAAGGTGAACGGTTCTGCTTAATTTTGGGGAGGGGGTTAGAACTTAGTTTGGCATGTGAAATATATAGAGTGGAGTTTGAGAACTTTCCCCAACACCTCATGACATCGCATTCATGGTTATGTTCATTAATGACGTGATGAAATGAAGACTTGGGATGCTGAGCTTGCATGTTGCCAGCGGTAACCACATTACCAGGACTGCAGAATGATATGCACACCATTAGGAGCCATAATCTCAACCTGAAGACCAACTCAATCTGAACCTCTACCTGAGATTAACATGAAGCTGAACCTAATCTTAGTTTAAACCTGAAACTACCTCAAGGAACCCATCCGCCAGCAATAATTTTACCATTTACTTTCCCTTGTAAGACTAGATATATTTATCTACAGTATATGCAATGTCTTAATTGCAACAGTTTTACCCTATCCAGCTAATATAGTCAGAATGTTTCCTAGACATTCTTTAAACCTCTTACAAGTCTGCATGTGAAGTTTGCACATTCTCACAGAATTTACATTTGGCTGTTTTGCTCATTATTAATGCGTGTGTCATTACTGCGGTAATATCTGTATTTTTAAATGTCATGATGATTATTTCTGAGATGCCTTCATTAATTAGCAGGGCTGAGTCTACAGTTGTTTGAAAGGGAAAAGGCCAGAATCTATATAATATAGAATGAATGTGACTGTTTATCCATGTCAGACAGTAGAGCACAAATAGTTCCACTGCAAGGACCCAGACATTGCATTACAGTATAAGTATACGTTTTAAACACTACACTGACAAAAAGTTTCATTGTGCCTATGTAAGTGTTTTAATTTGTGCTACTATGTAATCCACGTGTAATAAAACTAAGTGTACTAGTATGCCTGCAGCTTGCACTTGCTTTTAATTATGACCATACATGAAAGCCTTGCCTTTTTGACTATTTATGTCTACTTCATGGCTGAAATTTCAGGCAAAGAGATGGTTGGTGTTGTTAAACAACGAATATCAATGCTACATGGATTTTATGGCACCATACATGCCGTGAGGAAATGCATTTCCCATGATTCCTCTTTTATTTATGCATGATGAGAAAAAAGTGTTTGTGTGAACAATTTGGCCTCTTTATACCACTGATACTATAAATAAATAGAAAAACAGCAGAGTCCTCCAGGGCCTGACTGATTTATTCTGATCTGGGAAGTCTGCGGTAACGAGTACAAATATTTACACATGCAAGACAGCGGCGGCCATAGAGCAGGCGGCAGCGAGCCACCAAATATCACATGTCGCCATGAGTGACAGCCGCAAAGGTCAGGATCGCAAATCCCCGGAAGGCCTGGAGCGGGAAGGCCTGCATTATCATGGCAGCAAACCAAACGCGGCCGCCTAACACTGCCATGCTGACTCATGCAATCAGACACAGTAGCGGGAGAATCAGTGGCCCAGGCAGCCTCTACAGAAGCTTCCAGAATAATGCGAACTCTGGCATGCTAATAGACGTAGCCAATTTATTCTCGAAGTATAAATAATTAATCTTGAAAGTATGCTTATTGATGTAGTCCAGCATATAAATATTAATACTCAGACACTTTTGAAGAAAGAGTTAAGGAAATGAATATTGCATTATTAGAGACTACAGTAAAGCTTTCAGAATGTGTCTAGTGTCGCAAGCATCCATAATTGTCATTAATCACCCTCTGGAAATGAAAGCAAAGATCCATAATTAAAACCCACTTACAAACACTTTATCTATAATTGAATGACCTGGCATTGTCCCCTTTCCATGGTACTTGCAGAAAGGTGCATATATTATAAAATTATTTAACCAGTCAACCCTGTACACCTATTGAGGATTAAGTGTAACATTGTCAGCTGATTACTGGACAGTTTAAGCAGAAAGCAAAAGTCTAACAGGATGGGCCCTGTGCTAAGCCGTATTGATCACAAACTCCAGGTGATAAATCATTGAAAGCTTGTTATGAGGAGAGTAACTATACCCACAGTGGTCAGGTGACACTCGCTGAACATGGCACATGTTAGCGGTTAGCACTCGCTCCACCATAGCTCAGGGCCACACCATCCCTCTGTGACCTGTCAGCGCTGAGAGAAAATGATACTGTGATTAATGAAAATGAGCAGTGAGTACATCAGGGCTTCCGTGGAGTACTTGCACCCACACGGGCACGGCCACCAACCCCGATAATACAAGGCTCCATTACTCAACTAATCTTGTGCAACATGGTGAAAATGGCCAGGCGTGTGTTGTAGACCACACTATTTATCTCCGGAAGCATATGAGGGATGTGGTAGACCCAGGGTACTGTTTCATCCTACAAGCCACCGGGCAACACCTGTTTGGACTTCTGATTGGCTGAGTGGCTAAACAGGGACCTTCGTGGGTGGAGGGGAGGGGGTAGGCCTGACAGAATGGTGTTCTCATATTCGGCTTGTCTGAAATGCTCTCTTTGTGGATATTGTGGTACCTTTGCTCTCTCGTAAGGCTTCAGGTGACCCAGCAGGTCATCCATAAGCGGTTACATTAGAGGGTGCAATTGATCTCCAAAAATGAACACAGACATCCCATAGCAGTTAGCGGTCGCTCCACTGTAGCTCAGGGCCTCACTGTCCCTCTGTGAGCACATCTCACTATGTACTTGTGCACAGATGTTGAGGACAATAAAGTGAACCTTCCCTTACCTTATATCCAGGGTAACGCAGTCTGGGACACACATCAAAGGAACCAGCAAAACTTGTACAAGGTTTCATGGCTCAAGGACCCTGACAGAGTACACTTGTGGCTGGAAGCAGAATATATGCAGCTAACTCCTATCAGTACCCTGGTCTGTGGTGAGCAAAGCGTGGCTTATTATAAAACACACACACCGCGTGAATACAGCCAAGGACGGGCTATGGCAGCTGTCAGAACTGTCAGAATGAAAACAATGGGTGCTCACAGTACTCCGTCCATCAACCTTGCCATGAACAGGCATGGATCTTCTAGGATGAATGTAAACAAACATAGATATTTCACAAGCCAGGCATCTTTTGTTCCTAATGTTTCACTTGACATTTCAGGTCACTGACTTTCCTCAGGTTTGTGTCAGAGGGCAAATTAAAAGCACAAAGTCTGGTCAGAGGAAGAATGATTCAGATTCAGAGTGTGCGTGTGTGTGATGGGGCTTAGTGGTTCCCACAGGAGGCAGCACAGCTGTACAGACTGAAATTTACTGGAAGGTTCCTCATTAAAATGCCTCGCAGTTGTACCTTTTGAACCTTTCCAGCAAAATGCCCGGCTAAGATAATTGCGAAAACAGCGACTATAAAACAGCTGAAAAAGAGGTAGGAAATAATACCAGTGCCCAACTGCTGATATCACCAGGAATTCCTGACAGATTGGATACAGGAGTGTTCAGAGCAGATGGCCATAAGAAGGTTACATGCTCAGGAAGAGGGCATAAAAGCATGCAGGAAATGCTGACGTCCTCAGAGTCCTCAGTTCGGTTGAGCCTGATACGTCTGTGTTTATATCACGCCTGCTTTTTCCAGGAGTACCACAGATAAATGAATATAAGTGAGCGAATGAGTGAATAACATATCCCTGCAGACATCGCAGCCCCAAGCTCGCAGGAGGCCTGAGACAGCAAACAGAGAGAGCAGCAGCTGCATGTCTGCCGACTGCGTGACTCCCAATTGCCTGTCACCTAACCACATGTCGGCTGACTGCCTGTCTGTTGTCTACACATCTCCCATCTGCATGTCTTCCAACTGTGTAACTCCCGGCTCTGTGTCTCCTGGCTGCGTGACTCCTGACTGCTTGGGGGATGCGCCAGGTGGATATGCAGCCCCCAGGCTGACATGGCTTGTGTCTGGGGGGAGGATCCAAGTGCATAATGCTAGCAAAGCACTCAGCAAAATGAAATGACCTTTGGGGACATGTCCATCCTCTCTCTTGGGGGTGCCTTTGTGCAGCTGAATGTCCTCTCTCAAAACAGAGAGTTCTCGAAACCTGAAAGAGCAAAGCCAGCTCACTTTTTCCTGAAAAAGCACATTAAACAGGGTGGAGGAGGGGGGTTCCCAGAAGAGCAGGGCTTTATTCCATCCCCCATTCATACAGCCACACAACCTGGGTGGAGTTACTGTGAAAAGAAATGGAAAACAAAGAGAACAAATTACCGTTCAGGTGGAAATTGTACATTCCTCATTCATTTCTTATTTGGTTTCTGCCCATAAGTTTTCAGGTGGCAGCATTTTATCACGCTCTTCTGGTGTCTTATTCTAGTCAGGGTCATAAGTTCAGTATTAAACAGCAAAAGTTAAAAGCTAAAATAAACTCCTGGACAATGAACTCCGGAGCAAAACAACAACCCAACACCAGCAGCACTGAGAGCTTTGTACCCATCAGGCTAACCGTGTCCACAGAAATAAGGCTGTATTTCTGTCCATGGGGTTTGCAGTAAAGCAGTATACACTGGTAACACTGGTTTATAAGGTTTTTGTTTCGTTTATAATTTTAGGTGTGCCAGATAGATTTTGTGAGGCTGGTCACAGAAATAATTAATTTTCACATCATGTAAGGTTTTTGAGAAATGGCCAATTTTGTTACAATTATTGTAAAATGTTTAAAACACTGGCATTTCAAATAACACTAGTCAACAAAACTAAGGGGTGTCTTTCATGTACTTTTAAATTCTGATTTAAGAAATACACTCAGAGTGCTTTGTTCTGACCTATAGTTTTTCAGTGAGCGCATTTTTACACTATACTGATAGTACATAATTCCTTATAAAGAATATATGGGCTTATCCTTCCATTTTACATCCATTTAATACTGTCAGATTCACCTATTTTGATTTATGAAAAATAAAAGAAGTAAAAATGTATTGACTAGTGTAATACATCAGTAAACAATTAATACCTCTCCTACACAGATATGATAAATGTACTCATGAATAAAAGAGTTTTAAATCTTTATAATATGTATAATATGCTATACAGCTTCTCATACTGTCAGTGTGGACATTTGTATGAAAACGAAGTGTGTAATTACTGTGCTCTGAGCCACCTTTAACATAATAATAATTAATAATAATTACCAATGCTCCAACAGGCTCAACTTGGGGCTCTGTGCTGTCACCGTGTTTAGTCACGCCTAATTTCCCACGATCTTTTGACAGTCCCAGGACTTTCTGCTGGGTGGAGTCTACCTGAACAATCACAAAAGGGAATTAAGGTCATGCACACTGCACCAATCACTGCAAAGGATGTCACACTTGACCAGGTCCATAAATGGATTACGCCCCAATTAATCACTGCTTAAAATAATAAGTGAGACAGTTTATTAGCTGTTAATTTGAAGTGACCTTGAATAAAAGTTGAAAAATTAGGCCAATTTTAGCCAAAATAAGGAAAATTAAGCAAATATGCACACATCAAACCCATATTTTCAATAAATTGTATTACTAAATACTGTTCTTCTATGACTATCAAAAATACCATGAGTATGAGACAAGCCAAAATATGTTGTCTTCTACTTCAGATTAAATCCATTTCAGCTAACCGTAACGCAACCAATCCTGCATAAGGATTAAAATGTGGCAGAAGTCTTCATGAAGATGCTGACCCTGGTTAATTGGGGTGAGAGGAGAGCAGATCAGCCACCCACCACCTGGTGAACTTCAAGCTGTTTGCAATTGGAAGGAAGCAGGAAGGTGGGAGTTTGTATATGTACTCTTTAGCTTTGTATTTCTGATACACTTATGCTGAAATGGCTCAGGGAAAGCTCAGTAACGCCTACGGGGGGGGGGGGGGGGGGGGGGGGGGGGGGGGGGGGGGGGGCGCGGGGGGGCGCGCGGCGCGCCGCGCCC
>JAODKC010000001.1:50961141-50974301 GCA_026777985.1 Mormyrops attenuatus | reverse complement strand
CTTGTCTGCACTTCCCCTTTCTTTTTTGTGCCGTGCGGCCCCCGGCCGGGGGGGGGGGGGGGGGGGGCGGCCGGGGTTGGGGGAGGCAAAAAGAAGAATGATTAGTATCAATGGGCACAATGCACAGAACACCAGTTGTTTTATTAAGATCATCAGTTGCTGTCTAGGCTCTGTTACGCTAAGTGACTCAGAATAGAAGGTCCCAGGCCCAGGCATGTTCAGGCATGTTTGCTTGCGCATTTTTGCCTGAGGTAGGCTGAAAAGAGAGTGTCCACTCATGGTTGTCCTCATAAAGTTTTTACATCCGTGTCTATGCATAGAGTGATGCATCTTTCCAACTAACTATCTCAGGAGACCTTGCATTCAGCCAAATGAAAATGCAAACAGCATAGAATATACATTGAAATTATAAAATTAACATTTTAAAATTTACAGAGGGGGACTATAATCTCAAGTCTTCTCAAGTCACAGGGTCCAAATCGAGTCCAAATCTTTCCATCAGTTTTGCCAAGTCGAGTCACAAGTCATCAAATGTGCATCTTTGGTCATGAGCCAGTGACTCAAGTCCCTACCTCTGGCTTCCCTCATATTTATTTAAAAACACAGGCTACATTCAGAACCAGTCTGTGTTATGAATGATAATATACAGTGGTGCCTACGGTTCATGAACGTTGTGGTCTACGAACAATTTGGTTCACAACTAAAAATTTTGTGAAAAAATGCATTGGTTCGCGTACAAAATTTGGTTCCTCGACTAGATTCCTTTTTTTATACTAGTGTAGCACCGGTGGGGTGCATGTCCCAGCATGCCCCTCGTGCAATAGTAAATAGAAGGACCACAACAGGCACCCAACGAGCACTGAACCCAAATACACAGACGGGAAACACAAGGTTGTAAGATGCCAAACTGCAAGATGCACACACGGTGGAAGATTTACACACGCTAAATACACGTGAGGATCGGACCGGGTACACACAAGACACGGGCAAACACACGTGTGACAATAGGGAAACACAACCATTAACATTAACAACAACAACAATACACAGGTTAAGGACTGTTAATAAAGAGCGTGATTTCCCCAGCAAGCAAGTATCCATGTCTCTCTCTGCTCCCGCGATGCCTAGGTCCGCCCATCGCCACACTATATTGTGTTTTTATTTAAGGTTTTTACTATAAAAAACTGAAAATTAATTAACAAAAAATATTATTTGGTAGGCTTGTGAATGAATTAATCGAATTTCAGTGCGTTCTTATAGGAAAAATTGCCTTGGTTCGCATACAAATTGGTTCACGACCGCTTTCTTGGAACAGACTGTGTTTGTGAACCGCAGGCACGACTGTACATTTCAATATAAAAACGAATAATGTCTGAATCGTAAAATATCCACTTCCTTCTCTACCCATCACATGGTTGCAGCCAGACTGGAATCCCAGAATGCACTACATAGCTTGAGAAGATTGTGAATGTACCACAGGGCATACATGCAGAAAAGCACTCCAGAGGGATACAGGAAAGTCCTTAATTCAGTTTCTCTTTTTCAAGTCAACTGGTAAAAATATATACATACAAACACTGAGTGGCCACTTTTTTAGGTACATATGGCTCATACTGGGTAGGACTCACTTTATTAGGTACACCTATCTAGTACCCAGTAGGACCTGCTTTATTAGGTACACCTGGCACCTAGCTAGATGAGCTGAGCATTTAGAGAAACCTTTATTATTTACTGTAGTACTGAGTTGTTATTTTTGTACTCGTAACCTTCCTGGAAATGTTAACAAGCCTCTGACCTCTCTCCTTAGAAGGTGTCAAGAACTGTTGCTGACTGAATGTTTTTTTGTCCATCACACTATTGTCTGTAAACTCTAGACCAGCGATTCTCAACCCATGGGTTGCGACCCAAATTTGGGTCATGGCAAGTTCTGAAAGGGTTGCTAGGCAGAGTTGGAAATGTAAGCATTTTAAAACCAGCAAGCTCCTACGCCGATCCACAATCAGATTTCTAAACCCACATCCTAGGATTTAACCGATATAAATGGGTTTTGGGTCTGCAAATGCTTAGCACAAAACTAGTGAACACTCAACCAATCCAAGAAGCCAAACCACAGATGCTTAATTTAAAATTTACTGCCACATCCAATAAGATTTGTGCAATAGGCATTGATTGGTGTAAATTGCAGAGTGCACTGCGCGCTTGATCATAGCGTTAATTTAGATCTATACTAGATACAGTATAGAGTCGCGAAATGGCATGGTAACAATTTGGTTGCAGTGCAAAAAGGTTGAGAACCACTGCTCAAGACATTGTAGTGTGTCAAATGCACAGGAGGGTGGCTGTTTCTGAGATGCTGGAACGACCACGTCCGGCAACAACAATCACACCACATTGAAAAAAAAGGTTAGATCAGTACCTCAGATAATCTAATGCTTAGCTGCATGGTATCTGAACCTCCTGACCTTGGCTGCATGCTACATGTATTCAGCTGCAGCCACATAACTCACTGATAAGAGGCGCAGGTTGTTTGCATTATATTTGCATTCTGACTGCATCAAGATCAGCCTTTAAATATGCTGGACAGACTCTATACGATTAAACAGTGATGCCAAACATTTGGAAAGCAAACATTCATATGTTCTAAAGTGTTTCAGCTATATTTTTGGCACTCGCAAAGTCTTGTAGTAGTTACGGACCGGCTGATCTTCTGGAAATGTTCGCAGAGCTATCCAGGTTGGGTCCATGACTTGTGTTCCAAGTTTCCGTTGGTCTTGAAGTTTGTGTCCTATGTAGTCATTAATATTTGTTCTACTCGTGAAACACCTATACAAAAAGCAACATGTAGATTAATGAAAAAAAAAATGAGCATGAAAACAGATGCAGCAGATGTTTAAGGGCAAATGGAAAACATGACCAGTGGTGGTGACTTTTTGGATTTGTAAGACACGGGTGAATGACTAGAAGTTCATCACTCACAATTTCACAGCCACTGGAGTCAGAGTGAGAGCTGCAAACAGCACCCAGCGTGAAATGCTCCACACTGTCCACACCAACCCCTGAACATCTGCAGTCCTAAAAAGACCCAAAATTAGAAAGACCAGGGACAATTGCTGAATGGGGTTATTTACACTATTCTTCCTGCATAACTTAGATTCCCCCAAAAACAGGGGTGCTTTAACTCACAGGTTTACCTGGGCTGAAGGGCAGGAGCCTCTGCCAAAATGGGGCCTCAACCAACTTTGTATAATAAATTTCACCCTAGTAGCCCAGGGCCCTGATCAAGGTAATGTGCCTTGATGTTTAGTAAACTAATTCACCTTTACTTCGAATGGAAAACTCTTTTATGTATTATGTAATCTTTCTACATTTTATAAAAATAAAACTTCAATAAAAAATCAACAATTGTCCCCAGTCTCCCTTATGATGGAGGTAACATTACTGTGCCATAGTGAAACCACACAGGACCTGGGAATGGTCCACATGTCATAAAAATCATGTTTTTTTACCACTCTGTGCTGCCATCAACTGTGACATGACTACTGGTTGGTGACATGGGGGTCACGGTGCTTGGAGGCGTGGAGGTCGCTGTGGTGAAGAGGAGCTCGGGGGTCATGATGAGGGAAGGAGATGTCATCGTCACCCTCTCTGTTTTCATTTCTAAAAAGCGACATGCCACCCGGGGTCCTGAGCATGGAGGAACGCCCCGGCCCAATGTCCCCAGCTTCAAAGCAGGCTATGCTTACATTTATTTGAAACTGTCACTCACCCGGCATGACGATCAGCTCAATGGGGACCTTGACGTGATTGCTGACACGCTGGATGGCGCACCAGTACCAACCGCTGTCCTGCTCCTGTACCCTCTTCATGGTCACCGTGAACATGTGACTTTGTTTGTTGTCCGATACCAGAAGATCCCCATCCTGGGGGGGCGTCGGTCTGGAGCGCTGCAGAACACTGCAGTAATTCCAGTAATATCCTCTGCACCAGTATTTCATGTTGTCCTGATAAAAGCTGTGGTAGGGACAGGCGATCTGCACAGTGCCGCCCACCGAGATTCGGACCTCTTTCGGTCCAGAAATGTGGAAAGTCCCTGAAACTGAATGCACAGCAAGATGCTGATCCAGAAACCACAACAGCGCCCAGACACAATTACTTCCTAATATCTGACCTTGAATGCAATGACGAATTCATTTCAAATGAAAATGTTAAGGCTGGACTGCCTACCTTTCATGACAAGAAAGAAGATGAAGATGAGCATGTCACCTGTATCCTGTCACCACTGCCAATGTCACATCTGCTAACACCTAACACTAACAACTCTGCTCCATCTGTGAGGTCAGAGACCTCTGCTTCCGGTGAAGGCAGTTTTTCTTAAGCAGAAGTGAAAGCCGTGTGCAATTCGTGCTACTGAAGAACCTCCATGAGGGCAGTTACCCAAGCATACCACAGTTCTAGAAAAAATTAAGATAGCACTATATATTTTTTTAAAATCTGCATTTTAAAATCCAGGATTAATCCTGGTTCTGCTGGCAGAAGGCTACACTGCCAGGCAAGCTGCTTCGAGACTCAAAATTCCCAAGACAGCAGCACAAAAGAACAAGGTGAAGCAGGAGACCCTGGCAACAACCAAAATCCAGCCAGGTAGAGGGCAGAAGCAACATTCTAATGCCAGAGATGACCATCAACTTATCCAGCAGTGCCTCATGAATCAGAGGACGACCTCAAGTGACCTGCAAAAAGAATGGGGAATATTAAGTGCAGGTACTGTAAGAAGTGCACTGCTAGGACAATTCATAAGAGGGGCCTAGAAGCAGGACTGAAGACCCATAAAGCATGGAAGATCATCAATGAGAAGCACGGAAGAGCCAGGCTGGAGTTTGCCAAAAAAATATATATTTTACACAGGTGTGTACCTATAAACTGAGAAATGAGTGTAACTGAAAATTTTGCTGTGGTTTTTTCCAGAGCTGTAGTTGCAGCTACTTTGACTGTTGTTCAGCGCTCGCTTTTTTGTCGCATCTCTGAACCATCATGTTCAGATTCTGAATGATGGATTGAGAATGTGAATCCCTAAGAAACACAAGAGATTTAATGTTAATGTGTAATTTATTTACTTATAAAAATGTTGGAGTCTTTGACCCGGACGCAGCTGCATCAAACACTCTGACCCAACTGCCGCTTTGGCATGGGGAAATCCACCTGTCCAGGTGGGTGCGCCCACTCCTCTGAGGAAGCGATTGGAAAAACAGGCCGAGCCTGGTGCTGCTTTGGAAAACCTGCCAGGTGTTCCAGGTCCCCTTCCTTCACATCTTCAGAGAAAAGAAAACAGATAATAATGGCTGCTTCTGCCAAAGACCCAATTCCCACATTCCTCTCACAGCTCCCCCCACATCTGGTGGAACTGAAGGGATCAGCTGGTATCATCCCACCCCTAGGAGATGGGAAGGTGCAAAATCTCCCCTCTCTCACTCTGTCTCAGGGATGTGTGACAGATGTTACCAGAAATGTGGCACACATTAGGCTCCTGGTGAGATAGCGATGGTCGCATGGCCTGTGACTTTACGGCCCTCTTCCGTCCTGCTGAGGACAGCTTCTGAATGTGGGTGTCTTATGGAGGGATGTGTCAGGCTTTCAGAGGATAAGACAGAAGGCCTGGGCGTGAGGGGGATGGGTGAGCCCACAGCACAACCTGGGCCACAAGGTGTGTGCTATTATCTGCAGAGGTTTTAATATGTGCTATGCTCCTTATGAGTGTTCGAACACAGAGGTCATGAATCCCGGCAGAAGATGACAGAGTTTCTTCATGAAATATTCAGCAAGGCACGGGGCCAGCTTATGGAGAGAGTCGCGTGGCATTTCCAGGACGACGGGGTTCAAAAGACGCACATCTACGACTGAAGGATGATATGAAACACTAAGTAACATTTCGTTTATAAACACCCCCAAATGTAGTACATTGTGGTATTATGACACCAAGAAGCTGCTCATTTATGGCTGACACTCTAAATGAATTTACAGCAATAAGACAAGGTCTCCTGTGCATTACACATAAATAGGAGACCGAAAAAGGGTGGCGTCAGCATCTCAGCAGAGAACCGAAAATCCCAGTTATTACGTAAACCTGCAGCTTGGATCTATAAAGCTGAGGGATACAGAGGATTGTGATTATGTCAGATGGAATAAGCACCACCTGGCTGAGAAAGTCACAGTACTACAAACCTAATGTGTGTTTTGTTCATGTTTTATTTTTATTTTGCATTTTGAATGTGGTATAATGCACGGTGTCACATATCTGGTTTGATACCTTGGAAAGAATTCCAGTTAATTCCTTCTACATAATGCACTATACATGTAGTTAACCAACATCATGTGTTCATAATCCATAATAATAGAATAAAATGTGCCGTTTGTTTGCACTTGTGTAAAAAACAACAGCAACAAACCTCGGTCAATAAAGGAGAAAAAAAGAAAAGTAATGGAATTTCAATTTCTTAAGCTGTGATCAGGACAAGGGAAACAACATTTTCATTATACTCCTGAATTGCACACCGAGGTCTCCTTACAAGGACATCGCAGGCAATCTAACATTCTCATGTAATGCAATAACACAGCACTGTGTTCAGACGCCTCTTTGGAAACCAGATATACTCTCCAAGCAAATCAGTATCAATTAATGAGATCGCAAATTTATAATTAAAAAGTATTGATTCTCAGCGCCCATTTTGTTCATTAAAAAATGAACATTCCATGTTCTCCATATAAACTACTTAATTTGTTGTCCGTTACCAATGACAATTCAAATCCTGAATCCCATTCATTCTCACATTTTCTGATGGACATTAAAACGGCTATTAGTTGCTGAAAATTCAGATTTCCCTTGTGTTTCAAGCGACTTTAGGAGGCAAATTAAATGCACTACATGATATGTCTCATAACTCTCCAAAACAGACATAAAAACACAATGGGTTTTACTTTACTTTAGAACTGCAATACTGCTCAATAATATCTGATGTATAATTTCTGTGAATGCACAAAAATAACATCCCATGCTACTCTATAGCAACACAGATGCCTGTTTGTTGCACAAACAATATTGCCTCTGAACACATAAACCCAAGTACACATGACCCATAATTTGTATCTCCGTCGCTGAAGTCAAATTCCAGTGATAACTTGAAAGAGATGACCTTGCTGTCCTCTAAACGGTCAGAGGAGGAATACACATTGATTTTTGGCATTTGGTGTATATCTGGTTTATTTGCGTTCGTGCGGGGTCAGGCACCCATGATTACCACAGTTAATTCAGTTTGATGATCCGCCATTGCTTTGTGAGACCCATGGCAGTGTTTCAGTTACATTTTGTCGCCGTCTCATGTGACCATGTTTGTTTGCCCCTTAACTACGCCCTCAAGGAATATAACCATCAGGTATTGACCCCACCATGTCAGGCGGCTCTGTCCCCTTCACAACCCCCCAGCAGGAGGCTCTCGTCTCTACAGTCAACCGGAACACCTGGAGTCTAACCCTCAGAGACTGTGATGTGATTCTGGGGACAACGGTGGCCACATCACAGAGGGTGTTAAGAAAGGAAGTCACCAGTGCAGAAACAGGAGAGATCACTGTACAAACACTGATATATTATAAATAAAAGGACAAACAATGCAAAAATAAATGATAGGCCCCTTAGTGGCTCTGTCTTAAGTAGATATTCGTCTTTTCACAGAAAAATAGGCATTTTGATTCTGGCATCTGTACTAGAAACATGAACATTCAACAGACCCTTAAAGAAGGAAGGTCAGTGCAGGGTAGCACTCATTCCTGTCAGCAGTCTCCGTTGGCTGGTTTTGAGCCTGTTTGGGCTCTGAGCCCACAGCACCATGGCGTCTGATAGTGATATGCCATGCCTTCAGGCCTGGCTGCCTTTCCCAGTTGACACAGATGCCAAAGAACCAAAAGGCTTGATCCCAGACTGCGTTTACACTGCTTGTGTAATAGTATCGGTATCAGGGGAGGGAGTTTATTTTATTGAAGTTACTTGTGGGTGGTCGGAGGGAGGGCGGTCTCTAGAGTGGTGGGGTTACAAGTCTCCAGGGAAACCTAATCTATGGAACGCACTTTGAAACTGGGAGCCCGACTGAAATGCATAAATAAATAATTAGAAAGTCCCGATACGTGCCGAGGGACATCCGCTCTGGTGGAAAACGAACCGATAAATCCTTGAGAGCAAAGGGTTCTTGTCTGCCCCTGGTGGGCTGTCTATGTGGGAGGTGGGGGGGGGGAAATGCCTCATCATAGGCAGGAGAGCCCGGGGCAAGGTGACAAGAGCCAGAGCAGCGTGGCATGTAAGCAGGATGGAGCTAAGGTTGCCACTAGGGGGGCGCCGCCAGTGACGAGGTGTGGGACCGCTCTGCATCACTCTTCCTGCTAACTGGTTCATCCACCTGGGATGCAGAGGCCACACTGCAGTGCCAACCCTCTTCTGGGGTCCCGGCACTCTTCTGTATTGTGTCTAAGCAGCTGCTATCCAAGGATGCTGCGCACTGCCCTCTTTCTCTATACGGTCACTGGTTTTATAGCAGCTTCTATAGCAGGGGTATTCAACTAAAATTTAAAGAGGTCCAGTTAGAGAAAATTTCTTGAATTTAATTAATTTAATTAAATTTCTTGAAGAAAATGTCTAACTATGTAGTGTGATAAATATTTAAGTAGCCTATTAGATGTATCAGCATTGCATGTAATCAATTCCTGACTCAAATCAAATTAATTCAGTACAATTCAAAAACTTTTTGACAATATTTATTGTCACGTGACATAGAACTGAACATATATGCATGACTTCCGATATGTATAATGCTGAGTGGTATCACATGAGATGGCTTAACTTGCATGCAATTGATCTGCACGTTTCCTCATCCATTAACACTAGAACCGCCAGGGTCTCATTTAACAGCCAGCAGCACGTCTTCTGGCGTATCACACCTTTCGTTTTTGTTAATTGGCCATCATCGCTTACCCCTTAAAAAAACAATGTGAGAGTCAGTAATCCTCACATTAGCAGAGTTACTGTCACCCCAGTAACTCTGGGGGGGAAATAATTGTCTGCTTTTCAGGTGGTTGACGCGACATATTTTCCGACGCGCGTTCTCTGTCTGCTGGTGGAAGTGTGCTCACCTGTGTGTGCGCGCACGTGTCCGCGCGCGCGTATCGGGGCGGGACTCCGCCATGCGCGATACAGAGAACAGAAGAGAATTTTGTACGCGCGACCGTGTAGAGACAAAAATGACAAACTGTTGTGTAAATAAGATAAATAACATAAGGCTATTTAGTTTGTTTAATAAAAGGACAATTTATAGACCTGTTCTATAGGAAAGGTAACCTTAAATGACTTCTGTTGTGATCTGACGCTATATAGAAAATAAAATTAAATAAAATTAACTTGACCTTTAAGGGGGGCGGGAGGTGCCGTTGGGGGGTAGCGGATATATAATATAATGGTAGGGGAAACACTGAAATACATACAAACCTATCACTTTAGTCGCTATTAGAGTAGGATATCAGCGGTCTTATTATTTCGAAAAGATATAAAATGTGATGTTTTCTCATATTCGTTTTATATTTGTTGGAGTGACAATGCAAACGGAATGACGAAAGGCGAAAACAGTGCATTTTACTTTTCCAATATATTTCGAATAAAACGCGGGGTTCCCAACTTGGGCCAGAGGAGTGAGATTTTCAGTTCGAGATGTCTGCACACACATGTAACAGTTTTTACCTTGTAAATAGTCTGCTTTTGTATATAACCGTGTAAATACACTTTTGACGTAGCTAATTTTAAGTTTAAAATTGAATAATCATGTCAGATGTATGAGATTTGGCAACCCTGAAAACGTACGTTTTTTGTTCCACCGGAGTTGATTTATATAACAAATAACATTACTTTATACAGTTTTTAAAAAGCAGAAATTTCAACGAACATGAAATCACCAATAAACTACGTCTATTTATCCAACAAGTTATATAATACGTACTGTGTTTTAAAACTTTTCAGCTTTACGATTTTCGGACAGACCGGTCCCTCTTAGGAACATTATGACTATTAACACCAAACTACGTCTTGCTTGGGGTTTAAAGGCGTTTGTTGTTCATTGGGTAGGGAAACAGTGGTACTAGTGCCAAACGACTTCTGAAAAGACTACTAAAGCTGCGCCGGTTAAAATAGAAGTGCCCCGTCAGGTTTTAAATCTTTAAAATTTTTTGTTTTGGCTATGGTCCGGGTCCGTATGGGACCCCTAGCGTTAGTGACCTCTGTTTTATAGCAATGATTCTCTCCAAATCTACATCAGAATTCCTACTTTTAGCTCATCTGGGGGTTATCAGTGCATACAGAAACACAGAACGGAGCAACAGAGACAGATTAAGCTGCTGGGTCTGTGATCAGTAAGTCACTGGTTCAAATCCCAGCATTGGTAGAGTGATGTCACCACTGGGCCTTTCAACAAGACCTTTTACCCCCAGTTACTTCAGGGAAGGGTTAACCCTGCTTTCTCATAAATGTATGTTGCTTTTAAAGCACATGTCTCCAAAATAAATGTTATTCATCTTCATGGTTTAGACAAATAAAACAGCATTTCCCATCATCTAATTACTCAGCAAAGTGTGGGTCTCCATCACCCTGTCAATAAACTGGATATTTATGGCCTGAGATGAGAAGAATTGCACCCCCACCCTTCCAAGTGTATTTTTGTTATTGTGTGGGGCTGGACACTGCATTACGATTAGACTGCTGAGGGGTACCATAATGGGGGGTTACAGCAAGGACTGCACGTTCTCACATGCTCAACGCCTGAGCAATATAACCTTTCCCACTGTAGTTTAACATCGGATGTTGTTGAGAAAAATCAATCCCATAATCCAATTTCTCCTTGAAGTCAGATGCTTATACGCATTTTGTTTTATTGCCATTTTCAAATGGCTCTATGTGATACTGCACAGCCTGTAAATTACCGCTAGTGCTAAGAATAGGTTTTCACTTCACATGTTATTTTCCAGTAAGAATTGCCAGAAATTTCTGGATTTCCTTTGACTGCTCTGCAGGTCCCGCCAAATGCAGCGCTGTCATTTGATAATGAATTTCCGAATGCTTATTCTGTTTTAGTACTTATCAGATTTCCTGGTAAAGAGGACACGTAATGAAAACCACAAGAACACCCAGACCCACGAGCAAACCCAGAGGACAGCCTCAGGATCTTGTAATCACATTTATTAGCAACACGACAGTCCTACCTGTTTTAAACTGCTGTGGCAACAAAGACAGACCTAAACTGGAGAAGGAAATGTGTAAACAGCACACACAAAGCAGGTAAAATATAGAAGAGTGATATGACGGTAATGCCCACACCATCTCCGGACAAAGAGGATCAGAAGACAGGGACACAAATGAGGAATTATGGGATCATTAGATGATAATCTAACAAAAAGCAGGACACAGCGCTGTGGGATGCCCCTGGAATAGCAAATGGACTTTTGCTTAAAAGATGAACAGTAAGAGAACCACCAGGGTATCCAGTGGACCAGCCTTTTCCTTCAGAATCAGAACTAGAATCAGAATCAGCATACATTTATCCTAATTTAAGTACAAGATATTTGTTTGGGTGCAGAATGTGCCATGAAGTGTACAACTTAAACATACCATTATGATAAAATTACACAAAAGAATAAATATAAATTGGAGCCAGACAGAAATAGAAATAAAGATGGGCAGATAAATAAACATGCAGGCATATAGTACAGGTAGGGTACAAGCAGCTTTGGGCTGTGTGCAAATAAGCTTATAAGTGCCAGTGTGCATCCCATGGGAGGAGAGCGATAGCCTGAGGGAGGAGCTCTTTGGGGGCGATTAGTCAGAAGCGAGAGTGACCTGGGTGCCAGGGCTCAGATATTCCCTCTCCGGTTAGGAGAACTCGGATTGGCCTGGGAGCGCAGTGACGCCCCTGCCTGCTCATACCGCTGTATGTGTGAGCGGGGCTGTAGCATGACTTGGGAGGGCTTCGGTACCGCATTGTCCCAATGGGGACATTTACACAGGTGCACCAGCATGAGAGATGGCCCATTAAGGCTGCATTGCTCCCCTCACGAGCAAGGGGGCGGGGCCTTCACCCACCTATCCCCGAATTAATGACAGGGATCGCCAGAACGAGATGCGCCTGCCCTGAAACCATCCCCGGAGCCTCATGACAGCGTCTGGAGCACTGGGCCTTGTGGTTCCACTGGGGTGCTTGCTTGGGCAGGTGCTAATCAGATGAGGGTGGGGCCTCTGGGGGTGTTCATGGATAATGGGGAGATCGGGTAGACAGGGGGGGCAACACGAGGAAGGCAAGTGAGAACAATAAAAGTGAGGTTATGTTGGCAAGGAAGGGACACTAATTAGGAAATGCTGCGGTTATGGGTCTCAGGAAAACAGTCAGCTTCACGGAAGGGTGAGGAGAACAGCCTTACCCCAGCTCAAACTGAACCGGCTGGCATCTAACCCAGGATGTGGACTCAATGTAAATATGTAGCTCACAGACATGCCCAGGGGATCCTTGATGAAGGCCAATAATAGTGAAGAGGATATAATACAGCCTGGGTACTGACCATATCACCCAGAGAAGGATGGGGTCCCCTTCCGAGTCTAGGCTCCTCTCAAGGTTTCTTCCTGCTAGAGGGAGTTTTTCCTTGCCACTGTCGCCTCCGGCTTGCTTGGTGGGGGTTTCGGTTATATGTAAAGTGCTTTGTGACAATGGCTGTTGTTAAAAGCGCTATATAAATAAAATTGAATTGAATTGAACTGTCCACTTCCCAGAATCCACTTCAGGCTTTCTAAGAATGACTTCAAGGGTGTTCCTGGGGACCTTTAGTTACCTACTGATCGTTTCAGCCATGTATGTAAAGCTCACATACACTTTGTTTTGGCTTTTGATCATATAATATCCTAATACTGCCAAGGCATATAAGAGGTTGAGGTAGACATTGAATACCACTGCAAAATGTGTGCAGAGCTGAAAATCAGCATCTCCCTGTGCTCTGCTGACTGACCTCGCTCTCCTACATCTGTAAAATCCCCCCCCCCGTCCCCGGGGAATACCCCCCCCCACCACCACCACCCCCCCGGTGCCCGTGGA
>JAODKC010000001.1:50873671-50909731 GCA_026777985.1 Mormyrops attenuatus | reverse complement strand
GAAATTGATCACAAAAAGGCCTACGATGTGATCTACTTAGATTTCCAGAAGGCCTTTGATGTTGTCCCCCACAAACAACTCTTGCTTAAGCTCAAAGCTGCAGGGATTTTAGGAACTGTAGCAATTTGGATCGAAAACTGGTCAACAGACAGGAAGCAGCGAGTAGTTATTAGAGGCACAATGTCACAGTGGGCCTGCATTCATAGTGGGGTATCGCAGGGTTCAATTTTAGGACCACTACTGTTCCTAATTTGCATTAATGATATTGACACTAATACATACAGTAAACTGGTTAAATTTGCAGACGACACCAAGGTGGGTGGTATAGCAGATACTGATCTAGCAGCAGAGAGGCTACAACGGGATCTTGATTTAATTAGCAACTGGGCTGATACCTGGCAGATGAAATTCAACATAGATAAATGTAAGGCAATCCATGCAAGGAGTAGAAATATAAAGTACAGATATTTTATGGGTTCCACTGAAATAAAGGTAGCTGATTATGAGGAAGACCTCGGTGTGTATCTTGATTCCTCCATGTCCCACTCTTGCCAGTGTGAGGAAGCAATAAAAAAGGCTAATAGGATGTTGGGTTACATCTCTAGGTGTGTGGAGTTTAAGTCAAGGGAGGTGATGCTATGATTATATAATTCCTTGGTAAGACCCCTCCTAGAATATTGTGTGCAGGTTTGGTCACCATACCTTAAGAAGGTTATTGTTGCCTTGGAAAGGGTGCAGCGTAGGGCTACGAGAATGATTCCTGGTCTTAGAGGAATGTCTTATGAGGAGAGGTTAACTGAATCTGTTTAGCCTCGAGCAAAGGAGACTAAGGGGGGACATGATCCAGGTATATAAGATTCTAACATGTTTGGATGCTGTTCAGCTAAATGGCTATTTCAATATGAGTTTAAATAGTAGAACTCATGGCCTTAAGTGGAAATTAGCGGGAGAACATTTTAAAATGAATTTGAGGAAGCACTTCTTTACACAGCATGTAGTATGGAATAGTCTTCCTGCTAGTGTAGTGCAAGCTAAAACCCTGGGTTCCTTTAAATCAGAGCTAGATAAGATATTAACAACTCTGAGGTATTACTTAAGTTCTCCCCAAACGAGCTTGATGGGCTCAATGGCCTCCTCTTGTTTGTAAATTTCTTATGTTCTTATGTTCTTAATACAGTCAAGTAAAGACTGAGAGCTGCATGGTCGAGATGCTGCCAGAAAAGCTTTACTCCGTGGTGTTAACAAGAAAGAGAGATTATTATAAGCTAAACAACACAAACACTGGAGTATTCATGACTGGGAGCAGGTCTTGTGGACGGACGAAACTCCATCGATGGGACAAGTTGGACCAACAAGTTCATAATGAGTGTTTATTCAATGAGACAGAACTGTTTGCCTGCTTGAAAAGATGCTGGGAGGGTTTGGACATAAGTTATTTCCAAAAATTGCTGGAAAGGATGCTGTGAATCTGTGCTGTTGTGATAAAGGCAAGGGGTGGTTATTTTGATAAAAGTTGTACTTAGGCATTCACATTCATTAAATTGCACTAAGAATGCACTGTATATATTGTTATATTGTATTTCTAATAATTTCTTGTAATAAAACTTTGAAAAAGCAGTTTATTGTTTCTTTTTTAAAAAAAAAAATCGTAAGGTGGGCCAAGAATTCTGGTCTGTAGTGTAACTGACCAAACAGCCTAGTTGTACAGATCTGAGGAAGGCCCAAAGCATGCTTTGCGTTCAAAGCATCTCAAATCATAACAAACATTCTATAGAGTCATTACCTGCATTTTACAGAATTTGAAGCATAACAGCAGACAGACAGATTCCTGATGACTCTGTGATCAACAGCTGTTTTCAGACCAAGAGGATGCAAAGCCCGGGAAGAAAGAAGACTTCTGAATGCAGCAGTTCTCCCCAATCTTCAGCCCTTCACACCAATCTCTCATAGACCCAGCCTTGGAGGCCCTTTCGGAGGCCAAACGGATGGAGCCACTGAGGAGCCATGGACACAGTGTGGAAGAGCACCAGGAGATATACCGCCGTGTCATGAAACCAAAGCTACTCTATCCATCTGGCCGGGCTCGACCCTACTACCTCGATATGGGGCTTAGGGTAAAGCAGCACCTGTGGGTGGCAGTCTCTTACCCAAAACTAACTGAATTGGCTGGACCAAAAGAGGAATTTGGAATCAAAGAGACTTTTGTCAACCTGAGGCTGAAGTCTTATCGAGGTGCATGTCAGCAAAGAGCCCCCAGTCAAGGAGCCTCCAAGAAAAAGAGCAAGACATTAGGTCCTGCTCGATGTATACAGTGTAAATAAACATATGTACATAGTTCTTAAATGAACTTAGTGTGTTACTGTCTATAACATCAGCTGCTCAATGTAAATAGTGTATCTATGTAAATAATATATGTATATAATTCTCAAAATGAATTTGGTGTGTTTTGTGTTCATATCTATAAGATCAGAGTTTGAAATTAACTCATTTCAGTCATCCCCACACCGATATTAATAAATGTTACTACTGCTCCTCGACATATTTGTAAAATACCACATTTTTCAGATGCAGCAGTCTTCTTGGGACCAGCTTGTAATTGTAAATAGCAATTGTTGTGTTGTTGTTAATGTTAATGGTTACACTTCCCTATTGTCACGCATGTATTTGCCCGTGTCTTGTGTGTACCCCGATCCTCACGTATATTTAGTTTGTGTAAATCTCCCACTGTGTGTGCATCTTACAATTCAGTATCTGACATCCTTATGTTTCCTGTGTCTAATTGGTTCGGTGCTCGATGCGTGCCTGATGTAGTCCTTTTAAGGACTACAAATGAAGAGTGCGTTCTCCCCAGCAAGAAAGTCTTCATGTCTTTTTCTGCTCCTGCGATACCTCGGTCCGTCCGATGCCACACTGCTGTCAGAAGTCCTGGCAGTGAACCCGTTGGTGCAGGCGCTGATCACCATCATCCGGCAAGCTTGCTCCTGCTTGGCAGACCTCGAGACGGCAGAGAAGTGACGGCATCCCAGAAGAGATGCGAAGCTCATCTGCTGGTGCTGCGGGAGAGGAGGGCACCAGGCTCGCCACTGCCCAGAAGCTCACACCAGAGCCTCCAGCAGATGGGAAGGCTGGGGAAAGAGTGGCACCCTCCGCTCCATCTAGGGTGCACCGGATCCGCGCTGAGCGCCCTGAAGCCACTCCTGCCTGCTCGCTAATACCTTGGCGGAGACGACATCAGCGACCAAGGAGGGTGGGCACCACAGCCGACTCCAGCCACTCATCAGCCATCAAGAGCTCCCCACTCGTCAGTGACGAGAGGCCGCGGCACGACTCCGGCTGTGAGCATGACCAACAGAGGCAGCAGGCGGCGGCTGCTCTGTTGGAGTGGGAAGAGGTATGCCATAGCTGGGTGGCCCAGCTCACTAAAGAGCGTCGCAAGCTTGACGAGCAGTGGGAGCGGGACCATCAGACCAGGACCGGCTGTGGGAGTCTGCGGAGCAAGAGTGGCAGGAGCTGGAGCGGCTGTGCAGCGAGCTGACCAGCTGAGACCAGGAGTGTTACCGCCAGGCGTGCCTGGCTAAGGCAAGAGAGATGGCATTACGGGGCCACAAGATGGCACTGCTTGGCAGGGAGGAGGCGTGTCACAGCTTAGAGGCCCAGCTAGCTGAGAAACGCCGTGGGCTGCAAGAGGCGGAAGTCACGCTGCGTGGCCAAGAGGAGGCATGCTGTGCTCTGGAGGCCCAGGTAGCCCATGTACACGGCGGGCTGGCGGCTGGCTGTGGGAGTCGCTGGGTGTGGACCCCCTGGAAGCTGTGCTAGGTCCCCTTAAGGCATGGAAGAAGCGTAGGCGTTGTGGGGGATCTGACATGCCAGCACCGTCCAGCAGCTAGCCACGCCAGTGCTAGGAGTGACCTGCCCCAATACAGTTCAGCGTCTGACAACTATGTGTCTCCTCTGTCTAACTGGTTCGGTGCTTGTTGGGTGCCTGATATAGTCCTTTTAAGGCGAATAAAGAGCATGTTCTCCCCGGCAAGCAAGTCTCCATGTCTTTCTCTGCTCCCGCGATGCCTCGTTCCGCCCGACGCCACAGTATAGTTAACTATGTATAGTTAGTATACTACAATGTAGTCATAATGCCCTAGGAAGCTATTTTTATGGGAAGAAAATGTGAAGACTCTTCGCCTGTGTGTTATATATGGTCCAATATATATTCAGTGACAAAAACAGTTAAGTACCCAGAAGTAATGGTCCGATTTGGATGTAATTTGGTACACGTGCAGACCAATGGGTATGCTCGTATGTAAGTGATTCGATTTGCAAGGACCTGGCACGTCTAGTCGTCAGACACAGATGCCTCATAGATGCATTACACAGCATTATTAGCACTTGACAGAGTTTGATAGGCCTAGGTCGCATTGTGGATTTGCATGAGGCCAGGTGGTCATATCATGCAAGTGCCCAGTAAGTGGGGCATGCAGATGTCACAGTCACCTGAGGTTGAAACCAATGGGCACGTGAGGGCGCCCAAAGACATCGTGAAGGTTCCAGTCACCCAAGACAGACCACACCAAGGAAGGATCGTCATATTGTGCACGAGTCATTACAGGACCCCATGACATCTGTGCCTGCCATCTGGACAGAGGTATTGGACTCTGTACAACACTGTCATCCCGCACCGTGACTGACATCAGCCGGACTGTGGGTTCACCATCCCATGTGTAGGCTGCTCTTAACACCAGCGCAGAGACGGTTACATATGGAGTGGTGCCATAACCAGGAGGCATGGACTGATGATGAGTGACGTCATACCATGTTCAGCGATGAATCTCGGTTCTGCATTACCACAGATGACCATCGTGTGCACGTATGGCGGTGCCGAGGGGAGAGGACCAATCCTGCCAATGTTGTGGAGAGACACACCTACGTTACCCCTAGCATCATGGTGTGGGGAGCCATAGGGTATGACATCATGGTGTGCGGAGCCATAGGGTATGACTTCAGGTCAACTCTGGTAATGATTCGGGGGACCCCAAATGGCACAGCTGTATGTTAGTGGCACCCTGCACCCGCATGTCTTACCCCTCCTGAGACAGCACCCTGGTACAATCTTTCAACACGACACATGTGTCTATGGACTGGTTGCGTCATGTTGAGGTCCTCCCGTGGCCAGCCAGGTCCCTGGTTCTTTCCCCAATCAAACATGTGTGGGATCAGCACGGACATCAACTCAGACTCAGTGCCAATCTGCAGGATCTCAAGGGCCAGTTACAGCAGCTGTGGGCCATCTTGCCACAGGGGAGGATGCAACGGCTGTACAATCCCTTCTGCACCATATCGCCACATGTATCCAGGCCTGGGGAGGGTACCACACCCTACCAACATGGGACTAGCAGTATGCCCATACTGCCAACTCTGTTGTCTGTTTGATCTGATATTATAATCATTGTGATACAGTCACATGACCTTTCACCACGTGCAGATTCATTTCCACCACTCCGCCTGGGTGCTTAACTTTTTTGTCACTGAGAGTAATATTCTAGAAAGGAATGCACCATTGGTATACTGAAGGAAATGAGGTAATGTAAAAAGAAAAATTGCCTTTGTTGGATTAAAAAGCCTGGTTTTGTGAAGCTATCTTAGGTGAGTTAATGGCAGAAATTCTGCAAAGTGCTATTCTGAGCCTTGAATAATGTTTTACTAGAGAGGGTGGCCTAAGTGTGGCAGCTTATTATTAGACTATTGATTAAGGCTTGTCAATTATCTGTTTTTGGTTCAATAGAAAACAGTGTCCTCTGGGGCAGGCACTCTAAATATGGTGTTGGTATGGGTGAACGAACTGAATGGCCCAAAGCAGGGCAGGTATCCTTACAATAAGGTATCCATTTACTGAACAATAATTTTATGTACTGTACTTTGTTCACACAGGCTTTTATTTTCATGCATAATGAGCATTCACAGTGCACATGAGAATACAGAGCAAAGCTTTCAATTAGTGGCACACACAGCTAATTACAGATAACTTTTTGAGGTGAATTTGTTTTCAAAACAAGAATAAAAACAATGCAAGCTAAACTCATTGTAATAGATCTTTGAAGGAATAATAATAGGGAGAGACATCACTGGAAAGTTATGGAAATGCTAACAGCTTAAGGAGTCTTATCAGCAGCAGGCAAAAGGGGGGCTTACTGTGGGGAAATGAGAGCACATGTGGTCTCCTGAGAGATGCACATAGCAGGCCAACTTATTTATGTGTCTCCAGACTCATTTGATGATATCTTTAAACAGTTCGCAGATATGAAAATGACAGTTTGGCTCAGCGTACACTGAGGCATGAGTTGGCATTCTTCCTCTTCTTTGAGTCTCACGAGGATGCATTGAACAGTGTTTCTGGTCAAAATGTCCAATTAAACTAAATAAAGAGTGTTTAATGGAAATCACATGTTGTTGTTTATGGTTCACCACACAAGGGCTTGCTAGAAAACAAGGTCTTAGAACTGAGAGCATACCATATTTTCTTTAGCCAGCTATTATGAATCCTTTATCCAGTATAGATAATACTGTAAAATCAGCTGCCTTACATACAGCATGCTCTTTTGGTTCACTCGTCTTGGTTTTACAGAATTCAACTGGCTGCATATACCGCATGACAGTTCTGAAAAGACAATTATCTGTGTTTCTCTTCTTCATTTTGCTTTTATTGTTTTTATTCTGTGTCTTTCTCAGAGTGGTGAGTTTATGAGTATGTGTTATCGTTTTTCCAGAGGGGATTTACCGTTAGCTCTTAATATTGTGTGACTTAATGAGTGCCTTCCTGGGGCTGGCTTGCACCTTTACACAATATCACATTTTCTGACGGGTAATCCACAAACACAGCCAGGATCAGGTATCTAATTTTGCTTGCATTAGCCTTATTAGGTCTGGTCTTTTAGTGGTGACCTGTCAGTGCTACAGGTAATAATTGTTGCCAGAGCAGTGAGCAGCAGTATGTTTCTTTGTGCGTGTGAGCGTTTGATGATTGTTTCTGATTCGTATTTCACCATGTCTTTTCTTTACCTCTGTTGTCCTCCCCCGTCTCACCAGTCCTCTCTTCCATCCATCCATCCTTTTTTCCATCCATCCATCTATCCATCCATTCGGTGTCCTGGTGTTCTCATCTATAGATTTCCCAGTAAGTGGGAATGTCACGATACCTTATTGAGTTTGATTGATCACAGCGATTAATAAATCATTGTATTTGCATTCAAGATTCAAAGGGTTTGTCATATGTACAGCAGAAAAGTGCATTTCTCTGTGCAATGAAATTCTTACTTTGCTGTCCACGCAAAAAATGCCGAGGTACAATACAATAGAAAAACAAATTGAAAAATAAATACTTTTAGGTGTAAGTCTCTGCCTATAGGCTGGGTACATGGACAGAGAAATGTGGTCTGACTGTCCGAAGTGGGGGCAGGGTGAAGCCCTGTATGCGCCGCGTATGTTGCTGTAAACATGTTCCAAGGAGTTCTTGTCATGGGTGGGAATGTCCACGTGTTGGTAACATTTGGGAAGAACAGTCCGTATGTTGCACTGATTAAAGTCGCCAAGCTCCTCTCATTCATTAAAATAATTTCCTGCATCTTCAGTCTGATCTCCTCCCACTTTCCCAGCATTCCATAGATGAAAATCTGATGGAGAGTTCTGAGCTGAATTTATTTAAAGCATCTCCAACATGGTCCTCTCCACTATGAAATCTCTGTCTCTGCCTAATAAAATCTCGCTATGTCTGTCCAGCTGTCAGCCTACAAGCTAGACCTAGTAATTATCACATATCTGTTTTTAATTATCATTTTTGTCACTCCCAATGCAGTGACATTGATGTTTATCTGATCAGAGTTATGGAGATCAGTTAATAGAGCCATTCTCATGATCCCTATTTATACGATAACCACATGGCCTGTTTTGATAAAGACCAGCATGTCTGGATCTCTTCTTTGGATCTAACGGTTTTCACTGCTGTCCATAGCCATCGCTCAGGCCTGCCAAGGTGTCAGAAGGGAGCTGTGATGCATATTGATCCACCCCACACATGCCACAGAGCTTGGGTTCAGTTATCCAGTGAGAGAAACATTGTTGATTCCCGTTGCTTAGCCAACATGAATTCCAGGGCCAGATGTAATCCGTCCAACACAGTCATTGTCAAGGTGACAAAACAGGATTGGGTGTCCTCTTTGCACGACCCCACACCATGCAAATGTGGGAAGATCCGTTTTCTGACAGAACAAACATCTGTTATTTAAATTTAACAATAAACTCAAATGAATGCACTCAAGTGATATTACAATGCAATGTTCTATATATGGGTTAACATCTGAGACAAGTTTAGTCTGTGGCTTGTTATTTCAACAGGCTTGTTCCCAAAGCTTGCACTGTGTGCCTGAGGCTCGCTCCCATCTGCTTGTTTTGCTGCTTGGAGATGAAGACGTCAACTGAGAGATGAGATGAGATGAAGATGAGAATCTTTCATCTCTGCAGTGTTCTTTTCTGTCACCTGACATACGTAAATGTCACTTGTGCACTTCTTGTCTCTCCACATGATGTCTTAATGAAGTTCAGCAGGGCGTGAATTTGGAGCATGACTCTGGGACAGCTTAGTGATGTGGCCAATAATGCAGTAATGATTTCAGTGGTGTGCTCAGTAGCATGTGGTCAGTGGTGTGTTCAGTAGTATGCTCATTAATGTGCTTACTAGCGTGCCCTATTGTGAGTTCAGTAGTATGACAGAGCACAATTCTTCCACTTGCTGTTAATTTCTCTCCAATTCTTCCTGAACATTTCAGAGGGATTAGTTCCTGCCAGCTTGGAGCACTCTGAATCACTTGTAGTGTAGCACTCAGCCTTTGGGGGGGGGGGGGGCTGCTTTCTTTGTGGCTCAAACGTCATGGGATGGGGTCGCAGCAGGACCACGGTGGGGGTGTCTGTGCGCCTGTGCGAGTGGCCGTGTACACTGACAGACATTCCGGTGGCAAGTGGGAGCAGCGCGCACACATCGAACGCACCCAAGAGTGGTGCTAAGCCATAAATCCCGCACAGCAAATCCAGGGATTTGAAATCCCCATGGAGCTGCAGATCGACATCATCAAGGCACTCTCTCTCTCTCCTTCTCTTCCTACCTTTCTCAATGTGCGCCTGTAAGACGCGGCTTCGCTTAAATAAAGACCTCTCTGAAGTGGGGCTCCAGAAAACACCACTGCTGTTAACCACTCTCTGATGCAAGGCTTAAAACCGGAAAACAAAAGCAGAATTTGCAGACCTTTAACTAAGACAGGCAGTGATTAGACAGACAGGCAGGCTGACTGACAGGCAAACAAGCAGGCAAGTAGACAGACAGACAGGCAGACTAACAGATAGACTGACTGGCCAGATAGAAAGATAGGGAAGCAGATAAACAGACAGGGAGAGAGGTAGGCAGACGTAAGGCACATCGCCAGAACTTTTTCTGAAACCTGAACCTTTTTCTGGAATCAGGGACTTTTGCCATGTTCACACTGCACAAACTCAGCCTGATTGTAGTTCCTCAGAGGCAATTCCAAGCACTTTTTAGTACCTACTCCAGACTAGGTACTTTTTGAACACAAACTACTGGGGAGGCACTTACAGTGATAGTTTGCTGATTGGTTGACCAAAAGCACCAGCGTTAATTTGGAAGTTAGGCAGAACTGCAGAAAAAAAGATGTAGCAGAGCAAAATTGAGCAGATGTGTCATGTCCTGCCCTACCTGACCCTCCTGTCTCCTCCCTGGTGTGGCTTTAACAAGCCACACCTGGTACTTGTTAGTCTTACCTCTTCTTCCTGCCTTTCTGTGATTCATTCCAGCTACCTCTCATTGAGCTCCTTTGTCAATATGGTATTTAATTAAATGCTTCCTGGTTCATCATTGATGTTATGTGTTCCTGTAGACCTTGTCCTAGACTCCCTTCTGATCCCCTACAATCCTGTTTTGTTTTCAGTTCTGTTCAGTTCATTTAAATTAACCTCCATTGTTTGCCCTGACTCCTGTTCCTGCATCCTCCATGCTGCCTGTCCAAGACAAGAAGGAATTATTTTTTTTACCCCAGTTACATTTAATACATAACATCAATTAATTTTTTTGTAACACAGAGCATGATTGTTAAGGACATAGACCTTAATCTTGCTGGTACATTTTGTTGGGCCCAGGTGTTGCGCCTTTGAATCGGATACATAGCCTGACTGGCTGTTGAGGAATTCTCAGCTGGGAAAGATGACCTGGTAACATGAGTGAGCATCTGAGAAGCTCTTGTGACCCGCTGGCCTCTAATGGTCCTATATCACAATAAGCTATCTAATGTGACAGTGGACAGGATACATCATAAATGCTGCTGGAACTGGGGGACCATCCCCAGGTGGAATCCCTGTCCTTCATTAATGCATCACAAGTTGGTGTCCTCGGGAAGCAGAGATGGCGTGCGGTTAGTGATGAAGCAGGCAGATTCTGCTGGAGGACGAGCAAATGGATGTTTTTGGATTAACCTCTGAGAAACAAAGAGCGCCGGTGTCACGTGCATCAGAGATAAGGAATGCCACATCCTGTCCGGAGATAACGAGGCTCGTCTTTTCATCTCTGCTTTCTGAGGGAGAGTAAGCGTGCTTCGGCGCCAGATCGCAACACTCTGTGCCAGCAGGGCAGGAGCTTTGAGGCCACTACGCTTCTCCACGGATGCTTCTGGCAAACAAAACCCAGAAAGCAAGCTGTTCCTCAGAAAGCGTTCGGCAGCCGCCACACGATGCAGCATATGCAGGATGTGTGTTAGCATCGGCGGTCTGAATTATAAAGCTCCTCAATAAGTCGTCAAACTGTGGTGAAGCTTCCGGAAGCCTCTGCCTGCATGGATGGCAGAGGCTTGGCACGCCATGCAGATTTAGGGAGCCTTGTATCTGTCACGATGCATCACTTCCGGTGGAGAGCTTGTACTGTCTGATTTCTGGAGATTCACAGGCCAGATTCTCGCTGGGTATCTCGAACTCTTACTGGTGTGTGAATCTGTGGGAATAGACAGCTGAAGGGAACAGGTTTCATTCTGGAACATTCCTGACGGGTTGCTTTGACAGTGACCTTTGTGACACTAAATGTTACTGATGTGGATGATTTAATTGGTAAGTCTATGTATATTTAACATTGTGCATTCGTGGTGTAGGTCACCATAACCCCATTTCATATGAAGAAAAACACTTTGAAAGCCACTTCTTAGAGTATAAGGTACAGGGAAAAAAAAACATTTAATATAGCTAAGCACATTCTGAAATTTAAAAGCTCAGTCTACTTACCAAGAACACTCTTTTAAAAATGACATTAAATTTTAGATTTCTTTATTGAGGCACAAATACATGTGCGGTACATAATACCTAAGAGTCATTTACACAGACTGAATTCTGACAGCTGGAGCAGCTTTCTGCTGTTATTGCTATAATTCAACAAACACACTGATATTGAGCCATCAGAAAAGAATAACTTTTGAAATACATGATACCACCACAGAATTAATTGCCCTGGCTGTGTTGTACTATTACCGTACACACAATATTCTTTGCAATTTACTACAGACTGAGTTCAGCAATTCCGTTACCTGACACCTTAACACCTCTTTATAAAGCCCATACAGTACAGTACACTGTATGTACATATATGTATATTGGGAAATGCCTATATACAGGAAAACCCCACTGCAAAGACAACATGCTGTAAATAATATATTAATAATAAAAAAAAAGCTTTTCTTGGTCTCCTCTTCTGCATGTTATGCAGACCACCCTCTCAGTCCAGCTAAGATCTCCTTGTCCTGGACCAGGTATCGTTTCATGTTCGATCACTCCATCAGAGCTGGATGTTAATGTCATGTGACGAGCAGCATGTGGTGTCTTCGCACTCGGCCTGGATCTCTGTATAATCTCTGTTATGTTAGTGGATGGCTCAGGCATGACTTACCAGCGTGTTGATCTATATTGTATATTTACTGTTGTTATTAATCTAACACATCGGCCTTCTCAGGTCTTAATTGCAATATTTAAATATGTTTTGGTCAGTCTGTTTATTTTTGCACACAGCTGATGGCTATACTTTGTCTGTGACTGGGTCAGTGCAGGCATGCTTAGATGTGACCTGAAAAGCTAATTAAAGAAAAGCTACATTCAGTCAGCATGACTTTTTAAGGTGTATGGAGGCACTGTAGACGCCAGTGCAGATGGAGTGTTTACCAGTGAGAGATGCGGGCACTGCTGTGACAGCAGCTCAGCACAGAGCCAAGGCTAACAAGCCCGGTGCGGCTCTTTTGCACTGCGAGGACGCTGTCGAAATGTCTAGAGTTTTGTTGCTCCAAAGCCTGCTATTACGGCCCCCTGTAATCGCCAGAGAGGCAGGAGGGACGCACATTTTCCCAGGCCACTCTGTTCCCAGCACTGCCGCTTTCAGCTTTTATGTAGTGACACGCCCTGCAAGGCCGCGGGAGCTGCCACTTAGCGCTTGTCCTTTGGCCTAATGGCCGCTGCTGCTTCTGTCTGTAGGGGGCGGGAATCCCTAGCCTAGGGGTGCAATAGGGCATGAGCAGCAGGGTAAGCTATGTTGAGATTCACGCCCGCGCTGCGTCAGACAGCCCACCTATAAAATACTAGTTCTGGGTTTCTGTGGCAAGCCAGTTTACTTAGGCTTAGGTTACTTTTTATTTAAATTACATTACTGCAGCATCTGAGCAGCGTCTATCTTCACTATCTGTAATTGTTAAGGCTCCAGAGGGAGATTATTCCATCTCATGCATCAGAACACCTTTCCCACCAGGAAGTGAAGTTGCTCACAGCTCATTGGGAGATAAGTCTCAGCTTCCTCTACAGTGACCCACAGTGTTATCTGCTGATAGCATCGGCATGGTCCATGATTCCTAAGTGGAGATTTCATTTACCAGACAGACGTTCTGAAAAGGTAAACATACTGAACAAGGAGAACACACTGAGCACTCTGAAAAGGAGAACACACTGAACATTGAAAAGAAGAACAGGTTCAGAACATTGAAATTGCAAACACACTTGGCACTCTTAAAAGGAGAACACACTGAGTACTCTGAAAAGGAGAATACACTGAACACACTGAAAAGGAGAATACATTGAACACTCTGAAAAGGAGAATACACTGAACACTCTGAAAAGGTGAGCACAATGAACACTCAAAAAAATTGAATAAAATGAACACTCTAAAAAGCTGAACACACTGAGCACTCCAAAACTCCCACTGCCCTATATATCCAGCACTGTGATCATGCTGTCTTGTTTTCCTCAGCAATAATGACATAATATGATGTCATTCTGTCATAAAAACAGATTTTAGTCGAGTATAAGAGATGGTCGACAATGATTAGTCGACTTAGTGATGGTTAGTGGAGAATATTATCTGAGGGTCAATGCTCTTTGGCCCAGCTGTGCTTAAACTAGCACATGACTCATTGAGCATTTCATTCGCAGAATAAGGTGTAACATGCATAATTATAAAGGCTTTTGTACAAAAGCATGGTGATTGTGCAAAGATAGGCCCCCTCTCTGCTGCTCACAGGAACCAGGCACCATGCAAGCACATCTAGAATAGAGGCGCTTTATTCAACCCATGGAATAATTGTCTCTTTGCCTATCCCATTTTGCTCTCCATGAGACACACAGCTGAGAGCAAGCCTGTGGCTCATAGCACAGGATCAGCCAACATTTGGCTGCCCAGGAGCAATGGGGGGGTGAAGAGCCTTGCTCAGGGTCCCAAAGTCAGCATCAGCCCTGGATTTGAACTGACTTCCTTCCGATCATGGGTAGACAATCCTAACCCATTAAGCCTCACCCAGTGTCTGGGGGCTTCCCTTATTGTCTAATGTTATACTGCACCTGTAGGGCATCACCAAGAGTGTGGCAGCAGTGTGGGTGGTCAACATCAACCGCTAATTTGCCCAGGACCCCTCTTTGGATTTGGGTCGTATGCAGTATGACCACCCAAAGCCTTGGGGATACCAGTGACCCAAACCCCCTGTCCATGCAAGCCCATCTGAAACCCTCAACCATTAGACTCACTATCACACCAGCACCCCCACCCACTGTCCTAACTGCATAATGGAGCACATCCTTTATATGTCATTATGGCCTGAGCTTTTGGTTTGATATGGATTCTGCTTCTCTGAGGAAATGTTAACAGCTGGCCATGATGTGTGGTTTCATGGGCAGTGGTCCACATGCGAGGTGTTTAAAGGACTAGAGACACCTGCAATGGAAACTCCAAAAACATGATTTTGCCTTTCTGTACTGCAACCAACTGCTGGTGAACAGTTTAGAGAGGTCGTTGTGTCACGTCAGATTAAAGTGCTGCAGATGTACTTAAGCGCTCATTTCAGATGTCACATGGAGAGGTTGCCATTTGTCAATGGAGATATTTCAGGCCTGATCCTAAGGAGTTTATGTGCAGAAGGGACTGTGAGATACGGCATGACGTCTGAAATGCTGGTGTGAATAATGATGAATCGAAATCAGAATGAAGGACCCACAAAAGGGTCATCTGGAGTAATGTCAGAATCTAGGATCCATCTGCGAGAGTTTGTGTGCGTGGACCAAGGTGCGATGTAGATCACGATGGAGCCATTGACCAATAGCTGGCATCTGTGACACATCAGCCCAGACTGCAACCTCTCCTCCTTCCAAGGTCAAGACCTATGAGTTTCATTTTTATCTTATTTAAAATATAGTCCTTCATATTTGACCATATGTTGTTATTCCGCATTATACCAGCTGCATTGCATGGGTAAAGATGTATAATTTGATTGTTGCCTTGCATGTAATTACTGCAATTATGTCAGAGCAGGATTCACATTTCTTGATTCATTTTGTGTGCTAATCCAATAGCCGATCTCCCTCCTAACAGAAAGCAGTGCTGCTTGGAAGGGAGTAATTGCATAAAAGACGTTTTCAGACATAAACATTTATATTATCACCTAGACCTGTTGTCTTTAGTTTGGATTTCCTGTGCAGTTAGATGATGAGATGTGGTTGAGTTTGGTGGATTGCAGCTCATGCTGAACCACACAGGCTGGCCTCCTGCTTGCTGCGGCAGATAGGCAGACGGGCTAATGGATGGGAGAAAGCATCCACATAGACCTCATGCCTGTGGAAAAGGAAAGAGCCCCTACCACAAAGTTACACACATCATGTTTCATTGAAAAGTGGACTTTATTGATCAATTAATCAGTCAATTTTTATACAAAAGCTATGGGGAAAAAATCACCATATCAATCATGTTCCAGCAGGTATAATTATTAATTATTTAAGTTAAATTAAAAATGTTCACTGCTGCAAGTGTGCTAAGGAAAGTGATCAATTTTATGTGTTGGGAAACCAGCAGTAGGTGGGCAGATTGTTGGAATTTTAATGTAATCTGTGCCTTGCATAAATAAAGCATACAGTGGACATCAGTTGGAAATTGATGAATGTCTGTGTTCTGATTTCCCTATTATTCACATTATTAGATCCTTGAGAAGACATCACTTCCTGTAAGAGGTAATGTGGTCATTACTGTCACCCTCCCTTCACATTGCTTTGTCTTAGGTAAAGCTTGACACTAAAACCCGTCTAATCACAGGTCAAAACTGTAGTGTTGATGTCATGAAGGTCACTCCATCAGCCTCCTCATTGTGTGTAACCCAAGGACCTTATGATTACGCTCTGTGCAGAGATCCATTCGGCCTTAGCATTATTATAGCATCACAGACAGCACTGTGATGATATTAAGAGAGCTTAAATATATCCCACCCTCATCAGCAGTTTTCTTTAATATTATACAATATCCTCCACAAAGTATTAAAAAATAAAGCTTAAAATAGCATCCCACTTATGAATGCTCCGGGCCTGGAAATGACATGCCTGTATTATGTACATAATACTGAGAGGAATCGAAAGGAACTGTTTACAGACGGGATGGTTATCAGGTCCCAATGGTGAAAGAAAAAGAGACGTTTGATTTGAAAGGCGGCTCTCTTTGCCCATCCACCACCCTTCCTCTCCGGCATAAAAGCCCCTCGTTCCTCATTAGCACTCGGCCCCGTTGGCCTAAATATTCTGTGTGTCTTTGATGAGTTGCGTGTCCCACATGCTCACAACTGTACTGAAGGGAATTTGCCAGGGGCTAATTCTAGCGCTCGATCAGAGGCCGCATGTCGATGAACCTGCAGAACCGCCACACTGAAAGGGTCTCTCTCTCAGTCGCTCTTTCAGGAATGTCGACCTGGGCTCAGTGATCTATCCCACGCAGAGGAAGTTAAAGTAACTGACATGCATGAAAACATAAGCAAACCATGCTTACTCTGAGGCCTTGGAGGAATTGGCTGAGTTGACTCCTTCCTGCCAGCCTCCTCTCCTTCCTGTGGTCTCTCACCTTCTTCTTACCTTTTTCTCACCATCTTCCACCCTCACACATGCTCATCCTTTTCCCTCATTCTCCTTCTGCCACTCAGGTCAGGAAAATTGATTCATAGAGCAAAAAGTGATTCTTTCTGATGTCAGGCTCACACAGGAGGTTTTTGAAAAGTTAATGGGCTGCATAATCAGCTTACTGGCGGAGAACTAGGATGAGCTCTTGGCATGCGGCTGGTGCGCTCTGTATTATAAAATTCCCTTCTATCGCATTAAAATGGACCTACATAAATGAAGTGGTCTCCATGGAAGTGTGGCTCTGTGTTTTCACTTGTGAACACTGGAATCAACATTTGTGTGGATAAGACATATTTGGACTGTTGTTCCCTTTCGTTGGAGGACGTGCACATCAAAGGCAGCAGAATTAAAAATCTAGAAGTTAGGCAGATGGTGGCAATGCATATTAAGGAGGCAGGGCTTAATTTTTAAGAGTCCAATAGGAGGGAAGCATCAGCAGAAACATTGCTGATTGGTCCATAGAGAGGAGAAAACTGAAAGACTAGTAGGGACATTTAAAAGCAGTGCCGCCCCTCCCTACACGCAGAACACACACTGTGCGTAGGGCCCCACGATCCATGGGGGGGCCCATTTTCCACAAGGGGACGCATTCGCTGCAAATGCGCAAAGGATGCACATCGCTGCCGTGAGACGCGCGTAGAGCACCAAGTCAGCCCAAGTCAGGAGAGGAAAAAAAAGAGACGAGTAATCTGACACCGCAAGGCTGTAAACCTAATTGGCATTTCGTGATACAGTCATTTTGTAATTTGGGGGGGCTCAAAATAAAATTCTGCATAGAGCCCCAATTTGGCCAGGGGCGGCACTGTTTAAAAGTGAGCGCTGGGAGAACGGGTGGGTGAGGTTTGTTTGTGTTATGTTAGCAGCAGGTGTACACTGTCAGATTGTAAGGAGAAGACATCAATCGCTGGCCTTAATTTGGGGCAGCATGGTGGTGCAGTGGTTTGCACTGTTGCCTCACACTTCTGGGATCAGGGTTTGAGTCTCTGCCTGGGTTCCATGTGTGTGGAGTTTGCATGTTCTTCCCGTGGGGTTTCCTCCGGGTATTCCCGTTTCCCCCCCACAGTCCAAAGACATGCTGAGGCTGATTGGGATTACTGAATTGCCCGTAGGTGTGCATGTGTGAGTGAATGGTATGTGAGTGTGCCCTGCGATGGGCTGGCCCCCCATCCTGGGTTGTTCCCTGCCTCGTGCCCATAGGCTCCAGACTCCCTGCGACCCAGTGGGGTAAGCAGTTTGGAAAATGGATGGATGGACAATATGGAGGAGAGTCATGGACACGCTGGCTCAAAAAAACAATATGTATGTCATATTGGATAAAAGTGACTGCAAAATAAGTAATATGTATTTGCAGGTCACTCGAAAGTAGCTATCCAGCACTGGATAAGGGAGAGCACCATGCAGAAACCACATGCAGTCAGTGCGTGCTTCATACATAACATTCTGTTCAGTGACCATGAATTTGAGCGGAATTAAGGTAATTTTTTAACATTATATCAATAAAATCAGTGTTACTTTTCTTGGTTTTTGTTAAACAGAAAAGGAATGACTGCAACGAGCATTTTACACACCTGGGCTTTTGTTCTTCCTCGCAGTTTTATAAATTATGGTTTTGCGACGCTTGATTAGGGTCGATTGCCATTGTTATTCATACGCACTAATGTGTTTCAAAACTCTACTTTGATGAAGTACTTTGATGTAATAGAGCGGAAAATTTGCTGGGATGGAGAATTGCTATTGACGTGTCTGCAGCTCCTTGGAAGACTGTAATTTTGTTATTTTAAACAGTAGGTGCATATCTTGTGTAGAATACTCATTTTTACCTTTTGATGTTTGTTTTTCATGCATTAAAATCTGTCCACCTGAGAGAAGTTATAAAAGGAAATCATAAAGGCTTTCCTGTTTGCTTCATACATTTTCATATGAATGATGGGTTCGTGGTAGATTATTGATTATTTTCATATAGTAGTCATCAGTCAGACCCTCTCATGCCTCAGTGCTTCCACAGTTCTAATGATGATTTTTGTGAGTTTTTCAGTTATTTGGTTATTTTAATTTATCCAAGTCTGTATGCAATGGAAAAAAAAGTGAAAGAAAACTTGGCAATAAGAGGGAGAAATGGGAGGTGCGGCTTGAGTCACGTCATTTTGAAAGCCTTTTTTCCTGAGCCATTATTCCCTCCGGTGATGATAAAGAGATTGCTCCCTAGTGATGTTAAAGGACTCACTCCTCCACTTTCTATTGGGAAGAGGTAGAAAGAGAGGTAAGCAGCATGCACTGATACACTGATGGTGTTGACATACCCACCACCTCAGGGATAAGAACCTGAGGGGCAGCAGGTGATACCTCAGCACCACACTAGTTCAAATGGAATAGAACAGAAGTCTTTTTAGAGTGACTCAAGTGCGAATCCTGCCACCAACCCACAGATTTTTTCATAAAAGTTGGAGGACCTGCTTGCAGGGCTGCATGTAGGTTAACATCATACCCAGGACAAAATAATTGCAGGCTAAGGGCCTTGTTCAAGGGCCCAACAGAGTAGAATCACTCCCTCTGATTGCTGGCGTAGATAACTAGCTTCAGATGCACTACTCCACCCACGCAGGGTAAGGGAAGGCATGTGGCTAATTCAGTTCAAGTGAAGATTCTCTGCTCCTTTCAGACGAAATCCCTCAGTATCTCTGAGCCATTTTCTGGCCATCACAGCTCACCTGTTTCTGCTTTCAATAAGTGAATAAGTAGAACTGAGTTGAATAGGATTTAAATTCTTTATAAAATAAAGTTACTGACTTCACAAGCAGGAAAAATTATAACACATAGTTTTCTTCTCTCATGACCTCCTACAGAATATAGATGCTGGAGAAGGGTAACAGCAAGAACTGCCATGTTCAAAATTAGTAAGGCATTTGAATATTTTTTTCAGAATATTCAAAGGAGACTATACTTAAAGAATGTTTGTTTAATGATCATATTCCCCATAGTTCAGTTCATTTCAAGCATTTTTTAACCAAAGACCTGCAGGACTGCTGCTGACTTCTGAACAAGTCCGGCAAAACTGATGGAAAGATTTGGACTTGACATAGACTTGAGGGCAATGACTAGAGACTTGGACCCGACTTGGACTCTATGACTTGAGAAGATTTGAAGTTATAGTCCCCCTCTGGATACCATAATGTTAATTTTATCATATTCTCTGCTGTCTGCATTTTCAATTAGCAAGGTCTTCTGAGACAGTTTGTTGGAAGGAATCAGAATCAGTTTTATTGTCATTCAAACCACTTGACATGATAAGAACGAAACACAGTTTCTCAGGTCTCGGTGCGCACAGCGTGCCGCTAAACAATAAATAGATAAAATAATAATAAAATACTGGAATAAAAATATCTGAACTAGGTAAACATAGAATGAACTAAGATAAAAACCTCTGAAGTAGAAATTAAAAAAATAAGTAATGTACAATATTGCACAATTGATGTATCAGCATATACACATACATAAAAACTGTGTGAGGACAACTGTGAGTGGAGAGTCTCTATTCAACCTCTCTCTGCTTATAAAGAACGTATCCTACGACGTACCGTGGTGGGTTTTTGCTGCAGAAAGAATTAATCACTAAAGATAAAACAACTGACATAGGTAGGAACTCAAGTTACATGACTCACAACTCGACTCGTTGCAAATTTGATGACTTGGACTCGACTTGGACTTAAGGGCAAATAACTTGAGACTTGATTTGGACTGCGATGTTTTGATTCAAGACTTAACTCAGACTCACCAAGGAATGACCTGTTCCCATCCCTGGTCAAAGGTCAGAGCAACACAAATGCACCAAGGGTCAGGGGTCAAAGGTTGGGAAAGTGTTTGCTGTGTCTCTGGAGCATTTGGAAGAGTGTTGTTAAAGATGGTGAACATCACTGAAATGTGCTGAATTTTTCCACAGCCACACAGTTTCCTCTGTATTTCTGGCCAAGTTTCTAACTGCTTCTCTGGCCTCTGTGTCTTTGCAAAGGGCTCCCACAAAAGCAGGGATGCATTTTTAAGCTGGACCTAACATGCTTCTGTTACCACAATAACGTCACAATAAATCGAGTATAAAAACATTAGCATTTCCTAGCCTTAAAAATGGTCTGGGAAGATCAGTGGCAAATAAAGAAGAATTACATAACTGTACAAAGCTCACCTGCAGGGGGTGCCATCACATTCACACAGCTTCACTCCATTTTATACAAATGACAGTAAGCTCATGTTCAGTCCTGCATTCTCATGCGTTTCTCCAGCTTGTGCGTCTAGGACGCATACAGTGTTTCATTACTACCCATGCATCACATGCAGGAGGCTGCAGAAGGGAAAGGATCATGAGACATACACATGCAGCACAGGCATTAGCCCCGCCCACTCATGATATCCACAGGAAGGCACTTATCATGACTCATGTTTGAGCAGATTACAGTACCTGTTTAATCATAGGAATGTATGTACCGGACAAGCTAAAGGTTTTCTGTTTATTCTGAGTTTGAGAGTCTGTCTATCTCTTTCAGCTGTCAGACCAGAAAGGATTATGAGTTTTTTCTAATTAATAATGAAAACCCTGAACTGACGAGTCACTTAAGGAGCATAACCCTGATGACAAGGTACACCTGTACATGCTTTAGTTTAACCTGCTGCGTGTTTATGCTGACAATGGATTTTAAACTCGCAGAATAATAGGATCATGCTTATGTGATTCATTTATGGGTGTGGCAGATAATGGGGGCATCACTAGGGAGAACTGACATCGCAGGGATTCAGGAAGTCAAATTCCGGATGTGCAGAGTATTAACTGCAGGCTTGAAAGATGACCAAGTCAGCAAATGAACATGCAAACGTACAGCAAGTGCAGGCAGACACATCAGCAGACAGTCGGCAGGCCTCGTCTGTTCTGTTCCTCTGGAGTCCACCCAGCTGGCCCTAATTATCCTTCAGATGCTGGTCAATCCAATCAGCACCAGCTGGGCCTTATTTTGTGAGAGGCATCTCTAGGCATAGGGATGGCGATCAGTCATACTCAGAATGCAAAATAGCTGCACAATCCAGCCTGATCCGCTGCTTTACATTTTTGGTTTTCTGACCTGAAAATGTGTTCTTTTTTCAACTATTTGACAACCTATAAAAGAGACCCATTCATTTGATAGAAAATTTGCCTGTGATTAATGTAGCATGTAATTACCTTTGCACATCCAAGTGCTTTAAAGAAAAACTATTATGTAAAAGAGAACAGCAATAATTAAAGTAAATTGTGAATTTGACCTGTAGAACAGGGCTGTAACCTGGGACTGTCACATGTGCCTCACAAGCTGGGTGACTTACATGATTCACAGCCCAGACTGTCCCAGAGTTTTAGTAAGTAGTAGAAAAATGCATGAATGATTTCTGTCCATCTGCTATCACACTGCATGCAAAGAAATTCAGATTGAAATATATTATCTGTTTGTGAAACTAGCCAAATAATGGCAACATTTTTATGCTAAAATGAATTTCAATCTATATTAAATGAGTGTCCAGGTGTGGAGACATAACTCAAAGTGAACACTGAATAGTCAGAATATATGGTCGCCCTTAAAAAAATGCTGAACGCTGGCAGTTTAAGGAGCTGCTGCTCCTTCAGCTTTAGGGAGACTCCAGCTCTGGGGAGACTCCAGCTCTGGGGAGACTCCAACTTTAGGGATACTCCAGCTCTGGGGAGACTCCAGCTTTGGGGAGACTCCAGCTCTGGGGAGACTCCAACTTTAGGGATACTCCAGCTTTGGGGAGACTCCAGCTTTGGGGAGACTCCAGCTCTGGGGAGACTCCAGCTTTAGGGAGACTCTGACGTCGCACATCGCTCCATATGCCTTTTCTGTACCTTGATCAGCCAGGTGGCTGATACTGGCTAGGGGGATGTCAAAGCAAGGAATGTATGAAGGTGTGTGTGTGTGTGTTTGGGTGTTTGTGTCTTTTTGTCATTTTTACACTGTGGGGACCAGATTTCCCTAAAATGTGATAAAAACCTGCAGCTTTTTACCTTGTGGGGACATTTTTTCAGTCCCCAGAAGGATAACCTCAATTTTATAAAAACGCCAAAAGTTTTGTATTTTGATTTGTTACTCATGGTTATGGATAGGGCTGGGTAGGGATTAAGGTTATGCCCATAGAAATGAATGGAGAGTCCCCATAAAGATATGAATACAGGGAGTAGGCATGTGTGTACATGTATCTGTATGTGAGAGAGTCTGGGGTAGTGGCTGAATAACAGTGAGGGCTGAGAACATTGTGGGCAGACAGAATACGGTTAGTGCCCTGTCTAGAGTCATGTGACAGGAGTCACATGATCAGCTGTCACTGGAAATGGCTTCATGCTGCCTTTGTTCTCTGAAATGTTTAAAACAGTAGGAATATGAAATGTGTTCACTAGGCAAAACAATCTGTGTTTAGGGTTATCAGTAGTGCTGTTGTATGTGATGTTTACAATATTGTAAAGGTGGGTTGCTGAGCCATGCTGCTTAATTGAGAAGACTAGTGCAGTTCTGGGTTTAACCACAAAGTGGCATTTATTGCACCAGTACCAGTCATACTGACAACCCACTCACACGACCCACCGCGCCCATCTCCCCACTTACTGCTAACACACAGGGTGGGCATACACACAGGCACATACATGCTATATACAACGATTAACATTTCACATGACGCATGACATACAATACAGCACAATGACATACAACGCATGCCGAGACTATGGCAAACTATTTACAAAGTTGGGACCAGTCCAACCTGCTGCACTGCCCGACAGTACCTCCCAGTGCTACACTGCCCCCCCGTCCATGAATGCCAGTTGTGCAGATCGATTAGGATGCAGTGAAACTGCTCTGAGGGTGAAGAGGGGTGGTGTCCCGAGTCACTGGCAGACCTCCTTGAACACCTATACCTCGAAGTTCCTCTCCTGGTCACTGTGTAGCTCCAGAGGGGCCATGCACTTATAAAAAAACCCTCCAGGAGCTTAGCCGTTGCAGTGTTGGCACTTTGGTCGGGAATCGCAAACGCCTCAGGCCACTTAATCCATGACCACGAGTATGTAGCGGTTCCCGACCTCGGTGCAGGGGAAGGGGCCCAGGACATCCACCCCCACATGCACCATGAGGGCGCCCACCAGGTATGGCTGCAGGGAAGCCCAGGATTGCTGGCTAGGACTCCTCCAAACTGCGCACGCAATGCAGCAGCGCACAAACAGCTTGATGTCCTGCCAGCAACCGGGCCAGTTGAATCGCTGCCGCAGCTTCCCCAGCGTGTTTTTCACCCATAAGTGTCCAACCCTGATGATCCCATGTACTGACCTCAACATGGCACAGCACAGGCTCTGGGTCTGCAGAAGTTTCGAAGCCACACCAGTGATGTGTGATCCGTCCGCTACCGGAACCACCAGCCACAGAGGTAGGGATCCTGTGAGGTTATCCCCCAATGCTTGGTTTCTGGGGTTTCCGTCTGATTGGCCGGTGCTCACCATTGCTACAAGAGCTCGTATTGCAGCAGTAGAAAAGGATCGTAGGACTCCTCTGATCCCACTTCTGACACCATTGTAAAGGTGGGTCACTGAGCCATGCTGCTTAATTCATGATTCTAACGCAGATCCAAGTTCAACCACAAAGTGGCATTTATTGCACCCAAACCAGTCGTACTGAAACCCACTTACACGGCCCACCGTGCCCGTCACCCCACTTACTCCTAACACACATGGTGGGCATACCTACACACAGGCAGTCCAACCTGCCTCACTGCCCGATGGTACCCCTCAGTGCTACAATATATATGCATGGGATGGATATGTCTTTGATTAAAACTGACATAAAGAATTTTCCAGTTTAAAAAAAAGAGTGAAAAAAATGAATAAAAATCACCTTGTTTGGAAACATTCTCACTGTTTTATCATACACACATAGACAGAGCTGGTCTGTCCCAAGTGGATTAATTATTCTCTGTTAATCAACGTGGAGCCTTTCTTTAAAGTGGTTATCATGGTATAATTTCTCTAGAAAATGGTGGTGAGCGATGCTGTTTTTCAGTTGTGGCTCTGGGTGAGCTTCAGTTTTAAGGCCAGCTCATTGACATGCAGGTAGTGATTAGTCCAGCAGCCCCAAGGACCAAAGGCTTACAGATTTCCATCTCCGAGCAGGTAATACCACATGACAGGACATCCACCAATGGTGAAAATCGGGCCGTGCTGACACATCTGTCTGATATGATGTCCATGTACTTGCCCTGGGCCCTTCTTCTCCCTGTACGGTATATGCAAACATTTGACCTCAGTTAATATCACCTCAGGGGGGTGCTGTTGAGGAGCCCAGACACACATAGCTACACTGCCTCCAGGCACGGAGACAAGAGAATCCATACAGATCTGTTTAATTAATGCAGGCTTTCTGCCTGAGCCAGTTATCAGCCTCATGGGCATCAGCTGCTGTCAGCTCAGTGGCAGGGAGCTGACCTTGCCATGCCCGTCTTAAACATGAGCTCCGTCTCCACTGCCATGCCCTATTCTGTAGGCCTGCCCACATGTGCTCAGGTGCAAGTTTGGAAAGGGCTAGCCTCAGTCTAAAGCACAGGGCCTGCTATTTCATGCAGTTCCATTCTGCCTCCACTGCCATTAATATTTGTCTGCATGGAGTGCAGCTCCCACCAAACAGCAGAGACCAGGCCCTGGCTGGGGGAGGGGCAGAGAGCATGATGAAACATAGCCGAAGGTGGACGCCGTCTCCTCTAGGAGGGCTGGGAGAGCTTGGAGCCAGGAGGACCCTGAGCCTTGGAATACCAGCACACAGGCAGGAGGACGGATAAGCAGCTCCACCGCCAGGAGCAGAGAGGAACTTGCTCAGTGTGGATCATCAGTATCCACAGACAAGGTGTCACCTCAGCAGGAAGGATCTATTTGTTCATCCATGTGAAATTCACATTTCAGACAGAATGGCGACATTGCAGAGCTGGAAGGTGCATGTGAATTCATGAAAGCTGTTTCACTCTGTACACGTGTTCACATTTCACTGTGCCATGTCACTGAAATGACGGATGCACATGCATCCAGAATCCAATCACGCTGCCCGGCCAGTCATGTACAGCTGGAAAAAGCTCCTCCATCCTCTGGGACAGTGAACAGGGACCAGGACATTTAATCAGGGACATTTAACTTCCAGCCTGGGAGTTGCAATGTCCCCGTGCAGGAAGTCCCCCCCCATCACCCGGCTTCAGTTACGGTATTCCAATACTTCATTTACTGAACGGGGATTCCTATAGCTGACATGCCACTTACCAAAACAGGGCTCCTACAGCTAACACTCAACTTACCGAACAGGGACTCCTATAACTAACACACCATTTACCAAACGAGGAATCCTATAGCTAACACACACTTACCGAACGGGGACTCCTATAGCTAACACACACTTACCGAACAGGGACTTCTATAGCTAACACACACTTACTGAATGCGGACTCCTATAGCTAACACATTACACACTTAATTCTACACACTTTATACCATCTCATGTTTTCAATGCACTTCTTTTTACATCTACTTATTCATTTTTATCTTTATTATGCTATTTTGTTTCACATTGAGTTACAATGTGAAACAAAATTCCTTTTGAGCACAATCCAAGAAGCTGGTGCAAAAGCATTTCAGATCTCACATGTACAGTGTATGTTTGTGAGCCATAAAACTTGAAATGTGACACTGTGTCAAATCTCTCCAAACCACCCACCTCACATTCCCCATCTCCCAGATCCACGAAGCTTAGTTTATTTATCCTGCCTACTTTTATGCAGTAGATACCAACTGGGTGCACTTAAGTTTTTGCTGGAATGTGGCTTCTGATCGGTCCATGTGGGGTGGCAGATGATGACCCCCTGATGTCCTTGGTACTTTCGGCACCTCATTTTGCAAATGGACAGATGCATTTATACCACCATGCTAACATGCTGCCGCCTGGTGCTGCACGCTCTGTGTCACACTACCCTATCTATGTGCACTGCATCAAGGTCACCAGTGCCTCCCTGCTGGAGGGCACAGGGAACTGCTGCAAAAAAAGAGGGAAGACACAATGATGGAGGGAGGCGGGGAAAAGGTAACCCTCTCAGACTATAGGGGGCAGCCACTGGCTCTTAGCTTAGAGGATGCTGCAATCTCACCTATTTTAGTGACTGGAGTGAGAAGATGGAAGATTGTGTCACCAGCCCTCCCTCAAGGGCGTTCAAGCTCATGATAGGGGGGTCAGTGCTGGCCAACCCAATAGGTGACAGAGGTTGCCACCTAGGGTGCCATCTTCTGAGGGGGCACCGACTTAGCAAGCCAGTTTCACATTGTTTCAGACAGGGAGCGTCTACAGTGATACTCACCTGGGTGCCATCTTCCGGAGACTGTGATGGTCAATGTAACTGTAGTATGAATATTCCAGCTCTATCGGATGTGTAGTGCACCAAAAAAAAATCCCCCAATGAAGAGCTTATGCATAATGAAACACCACTGCCATTTTCCAGTCTGTATGAGACATGTGTGATGTGGCCGCCTTATGTCCTCATCCAATGACAGCGTTGACAATCTCCTTATCATGTGACATATGAGTGACACGCTTTGATTTATATATTCGGTGTTACTTATTTATATTTACTGTTTACTGCTCGGGTGTCAGTGTCATGATTAAAATCCTCTTTTCTGCTCATTATATTCATGTCCCATTAATTTATCGTTGCCTGGATGGTATACAAAACCAGACAATAAATCGATGCCAATCTGAGGACTCATCTCTAACAGATGAAATGCATAACAGAAACTAGGTCATGGAAAGTTGGTGGGCTGGAGAAGCATGGATAGGGGTGCGTTTCAGGAAGAGGAAAGGTGCGGCGATCATTACAGTCCTGCACCAACAGGTTCAGCCTCAGTGGTTTATTTTAAGGGTTCCAGCTGGTTCACCTTAATATCCATTTATTTAGCAGATGCTTTTATCTAAAGCGATGTACAATTGAGAGAGCAGAGTCAGCCGGTCCCTGGAGTAATGTGGAGTTACGGGCCTTATCTGAGGGGTTTGCACCAGCGACCTACCGATCACAGACACAGTGTCCCAAATCACTGAGCACATACCATCCAAGAAGCTTGACACTGATTGAGAGTGTGCCGTAACCCTCAGGAAACCACAGCATCCTCTGCAGATCCAAACTGCACATCATAACTGAGATAAAGCCTTGTTTTGGTGGACAGGGTCATCGATTATCTGCCCCCCACCCCTGCCTCAGCCTCTACCCCTCCACAGTATGGCATCACATTCTCAGACCTCCCACTCAAACACAACATACCAGGCCAGCACTTGGGAGAAAAAACCTTTTCTACCCAACAGGGAAAAAAAAATCTCCCAATTATAAAAGGTCTAGCAGCATCTATTCTGTCGCTGCGAAGGATTTACTGGCAGGTCGGTCATGAATCTCTATAGCTCCCCTGGATTGATCATAATATCAAAGTGTGTGAAAATGTGAGCAGGCACCAGGCCAGATTAGACCGCTTTAAACCTGAAGCGATGAAATGCTTTTCTCTTTTGTCTCTGAAATTCAAATGCTGCTTCTGGATGGTGAAAAACCTCAATGCATTGCACTCTAAGCAGATTAAAATATAAACCTCCCATCTTTTAATTGAAATGTTTGTTAAATACAATTACGTACACCAATTACAAGGTGCATTCCAGGGAGCGTTAAGGTAGCTTGAACATTTAGGTTGTGAAATACGTATCCAGAACCTGCCAGGACAACGCTCTTTGGAACACCTTACCTTCACCGAATGTGATCGTTAGTGCTGAAATGTCTGCTGCATAAAGGCTTCCTGTGGATCGGCAGTCAGTCCATGGCAGTGGCTGTTTTCTCGTTCTGTGTGCGGTGCAAACGCAAAGCTCCTCTGACCCCCATGTGTCTCCTTGACTCCTCTTTTATCATCCTCCTCTCTCATTCCCATCCGACCCTGAAATGGCTTCCTGCCTTAGAGGAAAAGGGGCGAATAAAAACGGCCAGCAGTTACCAGCAGCCATTATCACAAACTGTCACACTTTTTAGGGAAAGACACATTTCTGTGAGACACTGTTTGCTACATGTAAGTAGCGCTGGTGCCGTTTTGTTCATAGATATGGGGAGGTGTGTGAACATTAGCAGGTGTCAGTATCAGGGGGATACCAGCGTATAACTGGAGTGTGTCAGGCTGGGCACTGCAGGCCAGGATGCGTCTCATCAGCCAGGGCAAAGGTAGGTTATTAATGTTTCTTTGACAGCAGGGCAGCCCCAGACATTACTTGTCAGGGGCATCTCTAGCAGAAAAACCAGAGTCTCCTTCAGGTCTGACTAACTGCATTTATCAAGTCAACATAAAAGCACAAGACCATGCAGCACGTCTGCTGTCTCTGAGTGCGATCCAGACATTGCACGCCACAGGGTACGGCTCTGTTATTCAGGAGGAGGTCACAACAAGCCGGGCCGCATCACCAGCGCCAGCATCTGTCCTTAAGACTCCACTAGCCCATCTCAGGCCTTAGGACCCCTCCCACCCCCAGCCCTGGTCTCTTGGCCTTGCTCATGGGCATCTTTTTGCTGTTCTCGCTAGAAGTTTGCAGACGTTTGCAGACTCAACTCTATTTAGAGTCAAGGGTGGTGCTGAAAGCTCTGACAGGATGGTGACCTCACTGACCTCTAGTGCTCGGAGTGTAGACCTCAGGGTATGGGTAGAAAAACGTTACAAGCTGGGGGGGGGTGTCAGAGGGCTGGTGTCGCGACCTTCACCACCACTGGCAATGTATATAAACAGAAACCAGAACGAGGCCGCTGAGGCAGCCATGGGAAAGTGACATCACAGTAGGCCGGACGGAGCAGTAAACCGAACAGGTGGCGCTCCTTTGAGTGACCCACGCAGACCCTGCCGAAGGCCCCTCTGTGGCTTTTTGGGGAAACTGTGGATCTGGGACTTCATTTAATTAGCCAGAAAACCCATCACATAAATCACCCAATTGAAAATGAACTTCAGCCTGACCAAACCGAAGACAGAGACACAGTTTCGCCAGGTGCCAAGCTTTGACGGGTCAGCCCAGTGTCGAGCGGTGGGGGAGCTGGGGCGGGGGGAGCAAAGGATCAACCACGTGGACCTAGAGCCTCACATCAATCTAGGTGAGCATCTGGGCCACAGGTGTCGCAGATGGAGAAGGTCAGATGTCAAGAGAAAGTATCAAAATTTGGGTCAAATATTTTAATGAGGCAGCCTTTATGAATGTAACACCGCTAAAGTTTCCAGAACATTCTTCCCAGAAACTTATGAGGTGACATCATTGTAGTGCATGCAGTGTTTTACATGATTGATATACTAACAAGAAGGATATATCTTATTTGCTTTTTCCCAGGATACTGTCAATTTTAATATATCCTCACACACCCCTCCCCCAGCTCCCGCAATCAAGCATTTCAAGTCAAGTGTTTATCATCACCTCATCATTATCACATTAACATTCCCTGTATTTCCTCCTCTTTCCAGCCTCACTGACCTTGATCTTGACTTGTTCTGGGTCTCAGGGACCCATACATAACAACACGTGCAGCGTACAAAGCAATCAGTCAGGTAACACAGATGCAGAGCTGGCTGTCAACTTAAGCTAACTCTCTTTTTCTATGAGTCGCAGGGAGTATTGTAAGAAAGGGCACAATTCCAGTGCCAGGAGGGGCCCCACTGCTGTACCCTAGAGAATGGTGCCCGGCCTGATTTATTTGACTGTCTTTTTGCTATGGGTTCGAGGGAGTCTGTTCACTTAGCCGGCATCCTCTTCTTTTGGCTCTGCTTCTGAGGGGGTGCACAAATAATTGCAGTCCTTTTATGTTTTTTATGGAATATAATGTGGCTGTCAGTTATGAAATACTCTCTCCATAACAAAGATGCTTACGGTTGTGAATATAGAAGAGTGGGAACTCTGTACAGATACACCAAAATATAATAAAATCTCTGTTTTACGGCCGTCCATGGTGATGGATGGCAGATCTGGGTGACAGCCCTGAATTTACCACTGGCCAGAAGAGAAAGACCAAGATCTACATGCATGCTTCAGAGGAGACGTAACTGCTTCTGATGGTGTTTGGGAGACCCTCTGGATGCAGGGGCTGTGCTGCTGATTTTTAGATGAGCCACCAGCTTAGCTTCAGAAACGCTGAAAATACTGCACGTGATATTATAACAATCAGAGGTACATAAAGACCCAGCGGACCAGGAGAGTTGGAGGTGGGGCGTAATTAAACTATGATTAAGTTGGGAAGCACGTAAATAAATTAGAGAAAATCGAAATCTCATGCATAGTAGCTTGTTAGTTGATGTGGAGCTTCTCCTGCCTGATAAGGTTGGGAAAACAGGATAAAGAGGAATACAGACAGTAGTACCAGATAGTGTGATGACAGACAGTGAGAACACAGACAGTGAGATCACAGACAAAGATCACAGACAGCAGGATGCAACACACAACACACAGAAAGACCAGACAGTGAGAACACAGACTGTGAGAACAGACTGAGACCACAGACAGCAAGACCACAGATAGCAAGACCACAAACAGCAAGATCACAGACAGCAAGACCACTGACAGAGAAACCACAAACAGCGACACCGCAAACAGAAAGACCACAGACAGTGAGGTCTCAAGCAGCAAGATAGATAACAGACAGGAAGACCACAGACAGCGAGACCACAAATAGCAAGACCACAGACAGTGAGTTTATTGAACAATTCATAAAAGGTCATCATAAAATATCCAGAATCATCTTTCAATGCAGACAGCTGGGTTTTTGTGCCAAGCTCAGGTGCACAGTATTTCTATAAATGAGTAAAACCACAGATTCCATCCATCCAGGAAGTCAATCAGCAGAAAGTGATTCTGTAGCATGAAGCCAATCAGCGGAAAGACATTCTAAAGCTGGCAGCCACAGAGGTGGAAATGATCTGTGGTAGCTCAGGAATCTTAGAAGGAAGCTGTTGACTAAAAAATCCTCACATTTGGCGAGAGATTAAATGGGGTCTGTGTCCAGGTTTAGGTTTTCCACAGATCACTGCTCTGAACATTTGCTCTCTGAATTTCACAGTATGAGGAGAAATGTTTCGCTGCCTGGGCTAAGGTCTCTTTAAACTCGCAATAAACCCTAGTGCTGGTGTTTCACTGAGTAGAGTTTAACAAAAGCAATGCTGTATTTTCTCTGGCTGCTTTAATAGGCTGCCTGCGCTCTTAGATAATGTGGAGGCAGAAAAGAAGGTTCTGGTGGCCTTACACCTTTATCTGAGCAGCAGCCCAGGGTGACACCTAGAGAGAAGCTGTATTAAGAAGATATTTTTAAAAGGGAGAGTTTAAGCTGGGTAACCAGCAGTGTGTGGAGAGCACCTTCAGGAAAAACATGACAGGAGAGGGGATGAGCTGTTAAACAAAAGCACTGTTAACCTGCTTCATATGTACTTTCCAGAGTTTAAACGTTAATGTATGTCTTGTTGAACTTCACAAACAATCGCTTTGATGATCTCCTTTACTCCAGAAAGCCTTTGTCTGAGTTTCATCATAAAATTAAGTAAAAAGTGCTTGGAAATGACGATGCCTTTTAATCTGCAATTCCCTGCCACCGGGTTATAAATTATGCAATGTTTTCTTGTGTTGGGATTAAACCGTTTGGTCGTGTCATGTATCGTCGGTGCAGGGCAGGGAAACAGGCGCGGGAGTCCAGAGGTCAGGGTAAAACACGGGATTTATTAGGGGAAAAACACTCAGGAACACAAAGCAGAAAGTACAACACTAATGACCTGACTAGGGAAAGACCCACAAGAAAGCACTTAAATACACAGATTCAATTAGAGAAGACTAGATACAGCTGGTAACCAGGAGGATTCCACATGAGGTAAACGAGGGGGCGTGGCACACAGGAGGAACGACACGATCGGGACGTGACTGGTAGATTTGCTGTTCTGCATTTTAATATTGCCATTTTCAGGGTTCGCATGGATGACGCACTTTTCCATACCTGACATACCCTCACCTCATTTATTCAGCTACATAATGGAGAAATTCTTTAATTTCTTTAGAACAAAACCTTATTGGGTGAAACTAAGTGCCAAAGTGACACACAACAAGAGCACATTATGTTAATCATGTGCTGATTGATAAACAGAGGAGTACATTAATGGCCATCACACATCATCCCTAACCAAAATCAATGTTGGGAATAGAAAAGCATTCTCCAGAAATCACTTGCTGCTGTAATTAATGTAATTAATTATTAATTATTGAAAATGTCTCTCGCTATCAGATCAGTGCTGCCACAACGCGTGATATCACAGAGCAAATCTGTTCTAACACGATTGGTATATTAGTACCCAAGTCCATTACAACGTGGAATCGCATTTGTATTTGCACGATATGGTCTTAGCGAGAAACACTACTTGCATGCAAAAACAGTTATCTAAGTTAATGATACTGATGTCCATTTCATGAAAAATCGTTGTTTTGAACCGATTCTTTTCAGTGAAATAGTCAAACTGGTTTTCAAATCTAAAAGAATCAAACGTTTTATAGGTCCACACACTGCACAGGTCAAAGTAGAGAATTCTAAAAATATTTGTAGAAATTATCATATAAAAAAACAGCAATGTTTTTTAAGTCACTTACATTTGTCTGTCGCCATGTTGCCTCCAGTGCTCCTCTGCTTACCGTAATCCATTGCATTTATTCTGTTTGCATGCCCGGCTGCATGGTGGCTGTGGCACAGGGTGCGGAAACGGGAATCCAAAACATGGGGTTTATTGGGAGAATGAGCAACAGAGAACAACACTGTACAGACTTCAATGACAGACCAAGGGAAACGTACTCGAACGCAGAAAGAAATACACAGGACAAATCAAAATAACAGGAAACAGTTAGTCACAATCGGGATTGCACACGAGGTTAATGAGTGGGCGTGTCATACGAGAGGGTGATATGAGCAGGTCATGACAGAACCCTCCCAAAGGTGCAAACTCCGGGCGCGCCTCAGGGGCACGACGAAACGGGACCGGGAACACAGGACCTGAAAAACAGGACGAAACCATCAATGGGAGACTGGGAACAGGACGGACACACAGAACAGGCACATTGGCAGGAAACAAGACAACACCTGACAAAGAACAGGAAATGTGGATAGGCACACCAAGAAAGGAGACACCGGGGGAACAGCAACCGGAGGGACAAAGGGACCAGGAGTGAACAGAGGAGAAACAGAGGGACGAGGAGCAGAGACAGGAGGGACGAAGCAAGGAGGCAAAAAAGTAGAGGACGGGAGCCCGAGGGAACCCCAGCGGGCGAAAGGCAGCCACAGGGGCCGCAGGTGACCGTGAGGCTGGAGCTGGAGGGACCCTCGCCGACAGTGAGGCTGGAGGACCCGCTGATGCCCCTGGAGCTACAGCCAAGGAGAGCAAGGGCGAGCCAGGGGGCAGGGCGGGAGGAACCGAACCCCTGCGCAGGTGCCCTCTCCCCTTCTGGAACACTGAAAGGTGGGGACCTGGCTGGGATCGAATATGCTGGGGCGACGGTCATGGCGACCCCTCAGAGGGGGTTGAGTAGTCTTGGACCTCTGTGGGGCCAGGGACTGGTGTTGGAGGGACAGGAACCACGAGAACCGGTGTTGGAGGGACAGGTACCAGGACGGGCAGAGCAGGGGCCTCTGTGGGCGGAACAGGTACAGGTGAAGCCGGAACATTCAGGCACAGGCGAAGCCGGGACCTCGGAGACGCAGTAGCCGGGACTAGGACCCAGCAGGACGGCGCGTCAGCTGACGGGACTGGAGCCTCCGAGGGGGGCAACGCATCAGCCAGGACGGGAACCTCGCCAGGTGGCGCGTCTGCCACCAGGACTGGAGCCTCCGAGGGGGGCAACACAGCGGCCGGGACTGGACCCGGCCCGGGTGGCGCGTCTTCCAGTGGGACTGGTGCCTCTGAGGGGGGAGATGCAGCAGCCAGGACTGGACCCGGCCAGGGTGGCGTGTCTTCCACTGGGACTGGAGCCTTCGAGGGGGGCGACACAGCAGCCGGGACTGGACCCGGCCTGGGTGGCGCGTCTTCCACTGGGACTGGTGACTCTGAGGGGGGCAACGCAGCAGCCAGGATCAAAACCCCACAGGGCAGTGTGACAGCTGCCGTGACCAGAACCTCATAGGATGGCGTGTCAGCTGTCAGGACTGGAGCCCCGCAGGGTGGCATGTCAGGCACCAGGACAGGAATCCTGCAAGGCGGTATGCCGGCCGCCAGAACTGGAGCCTCGCTGGGCGTCATGCCAGCCACCGGGACTGGAATCCTGCAACCTCTGGGGCCGAAACGTCGGCCACCGGACCTAGCAGGGCTGGAATACTTAGCACAGGCAGGTCAGGAACATCTAGTAGGTCAGGAACAACAGGAGCCGAAGCCTTTACCACCGGGACTGGAACCGGGGTTTGGTTCCTAGCAGCAGGTCTCGGAGCTTTCCGCTTCTTCTTCTTTCTTCGGTCGGCTTGGGGCGGCGAAGCTGGGAGCGCTTCGGAGATGACGAGCGTCTGGTTGGCACTTTCCCTGCTAGGCTGGCTAGATTCAAAGCCACGGGGTCCTCCCGGACCTCGGGCTGATACAGCCGATACACCACTTCTTGCAGCAGACCGATGCACTGGTTCTCGGTCTGCCACAGTGCGTCTTCGGGGAGGTCTGTCATTCTGTGACAACAAGAGCAGGAAGCGGGGAATCAGGGTCGGGAAACGAGAATCCAAAACACGGGGTTTACTGGGAGAAAGAGCAATGAGAACAACATGGTACAGACTTCAATGACGGACCTAGGGAAACGTACTCAAACGCGGACTGAAATACACAGGACAAATCAAAATAACAGGAAACAGCTGGTCACAATCGGGTCACACGAGAGGGTGATAAGAGCAGGTCATGACAACTACTTCTGACTAATGATGGCCAAAATGACACTCCATGAGCCAATTGCTGTATTTTCTGATCACACTAGATGGTGCTCTCTGTTGAAAAAAGCATGCCCCAAAATAATCCAAGGTCACCATCTAGTGGGGTCAGAAAATACAGCAAATGGTTCATGAATGACCATCACTACTCCTAACTTTCAGCACAAACGAGCAAGTTCAGCACGTTTAGTTGAAGCAGTTACTAGGCAATTCTCGTGAGATTCATAAGACCCATAGGAGATATTCATGATATACTTCATTTATGTATTTTATTATTTCTTATTTAAAATGCATATAATTACATTATTGGCCATTTAATTAATTTCATTTAGCATATGTTACAGAGTCGTAATCCCCTAACCCTATTTTTCCCCTTGGATATGTGTATTTTAGTATGCAATATTTGTGAACGCAAGGGTTTTCAGGAACACATTAGTCGCGTTGCAGCAGGACTGACTGTATTTTAAAATCGGGAGGGCACTCTGAGAGGGTCTGACAGACCCTAGTAGAGACTGTCCAGTAACAGGCGGACTGGAGTGGGGTGGTGCAGGAGAGTGATGACCA